>JACXIL010000164.1:878220-1275040 GCA_014737365.1 Bombus soroeensis | reverse complement strand
AAGTAGCAAATATATTACTATCTTTGCGTTACTATCATCGATATTTTGGAAGGATCGAACAAAAGTACAATTTTGCCGATACGTTTAAAAATTGCTATCTCATAAAACACGAGAAACGTACAAATTACATCTTTTTCACGAAAAATAATTATTTGTCTCTCTTAAAGAGGGAAAAATAAGACAACGATCGATATTTTTCAAGTGTCGAAGAAACGTATAAATTTAATCGCAAAGTTAATTCTGAAGTAGTGCCGAAATCAAATAAAAATACAATTTCGTGAAAAGTAGCAAATATATTACTATCTTTGCGTTACTATCATCGATATTTTGGAAGGATCGAACAAAAGTACAATTTTGCCGATACGTTTAAAAATTGCTATCTCATAAAACACGAGAAACGTACAAATTATATCCTTTTCACGAAAAATAATTATTTGTCTCTCTTAAAGAGGGAAAAATAAGACAACGATCGATATTTTTCTAGTGTCGAAGAAACGTATAAATTTAATCGCAAAGTTAATTCTCAAATAGTGCCGAAATCAAATAAAAATACAATTTCGTGAAAAGTAGCAAATATATTACTATCTTTGCGTTACGATCATCGATATTTTGGAAGGATCGAACAAAAGTACAATTTTACCGATACGTTTAAAAATTGCTATCTCATAAAACACGAGAAACGTACAAATTACATCCTTTTCACGAAAAATAATTATTTGTCTCTCTTAAAGAGGGAAAAATAAGAAAGACAACGATCGATATTTTTCAAATGTCGAAGAAACGAGTAAATTTAATCGCAAAGTTAATTCTGAAGTAGTGCCGAAATCAAATAAAAATACAATTTCGTGAAAAATAGCAAATATATTACTATCTTTGCGTTACTATCATCGATATTTTGGAAGGATCGAACAAAAGTACAATTTTGCCGATACGTTTAAAAATTGCTATCTCATAAAACACGAGAAACGTACAAATTATATCTTTTTCACGAAAAATAATTATTTGTCTCTCTTAAAGAGGGAAAAATAAGAAAGACAACGATCGTATGAGACAGTTCGATTTTAGATATTTCAGGAGAGTACTAGCTTCGATCCAATTGACGAAGCTTTACAGCGAAGATGGATTTGGTATATGGAAGATGAAATTGGTATAGGAACAGGTTTCAGTATCTCGAAGCATTATCATTATCAGCCTGTGTTCAGAGCACTCCTGCGGTACTCGAATCCCCCTAATCTCTCGCTCCCCTATCAGATTTATCGTGCGTTAGGCGAGTCGTTTATCGGTCGACCGTGGCGTCAAGTTAATGACAACGTCGTGTTTCGTCACAGTTCCCAGCTTCGATGTTCTCACGACTGACCATAGTTCGTCGTTAAGTTGATTCGTGAGTCATTTCACTTAACGGCGGAGTTACAATTTTTCTTAATTAATTAAGTGTTTGAACGAGTGTTCCAATGAAGTTTCAAACGAACTTCTCATACGGTTTGCTTCGTCTATTCCGCTACAGTTTTATGTAATTTATCGACTTTGAATCTTTCTCACTCAGCTTTACGTTAAACGGAACGTTTATTAAAATTACGACTGAATTTTCCAACCAGGTTTTCGAATAACCTGGTTTCTCGGTTTACGTTTTATTGAATTCTTCAGTGAACGCTGAATCTTCATCATAGTCTTCGGATAAATTGCAGATTGGTGTCTTTGTTTTTAAGTCGTTGGTCGATCGCGGCTTGAAAATTCTGTCGAATTTTGCGGCAATTTGCACGATTTTACAAAATTCTACAAATTTCGCGACATTCTGCAAGATTGCTACGAATTCAGAAAAATTCCGTGTATTTGTGGAAACGCGACGAAATTCTTGTAATTTTATCCGATTCATCACGCGTCCCTTATTTCTCTTTACAAAATTCCTAAAAATCTTCCTACAAATTTTCCACCAAATTTTTGTTCGCGATCGTTTCCCCGGAAAATATTTCCGCGGAAGTAACGAGTTGATCGATGGATCCATTTTGTAAGTTCGCGATGGCTGATACGAGCCATTGAATCGGATTAAAGGATAATCGAACTGTCGAAACTTTGGAACTGCTTCTGTGGTGTTTAAACGGAAAACGCTGATACGCAAGTTTGACCCAATTTTCTATAACAAAATGTGTCTGCTTGACGAGAGACGGCAAAGTGAGAAAGATGATGTAAGAGAAGCTTATGGTTTCAACTACGAACAGGCTAAGCGAAGACTCGAAATGAGACTTTCGATAGGTTTACGCGATTCGATTTGAAATTAACTGGTGGAAAGATCGAATTTATTTTAGTTTCCTCAAATTTATTTCGTGATATTAGATACGAAATTAGAGTAGATCGTTGTAATATCGTTATATTATTAAATTATTAGTATTCTGTTATTAGTATAGTTTTTATTTCGCTATAGCGTTCCAATGGTAATTTAATCTAGAAAGGAAGAAATTTGGCATTTTTTCAAATTTCTTGCACAATCGTATGATATCTTAGCTACATAGACGAGTGAAACGTTATCAGAATGGTTAAGGTTAAGAGCTGATATCGGTAAGATTTCGGCGCGTGCACGCTTATCGTGGCTTAGGATACTTGAAGTATTTAAAAGGCAGACTTTGTATCATTTTGGCAGATGAAAATTGTGAGATTATGAATTAATTCGCTCTTTTTCTAGACTCGATATTGTGATACGTCGAGAGGGAAATTTAGAAACTTTGAAAATTTAAGAATTGGCCAGTTTGATGATTTAACAAATTAATTATTTATTAGCGAGATCATTGAGAATGTCACAAAAATGATGCGTGCTCTTGCACTATTGTACATTTTGTATATACTTGATTTTTCATGGTATTTCAATTTTCTTTCGCGAACAGAACAGAAATATTCGAATAATATTCAAAGTGTCATTTGTGGATAATGAGAATTCTATGTTAGATAAATTTTCGAAGCTCTGGCTGGCCGCGAAATACTAATAGATCACGCTCATTATGTAATTCTAGTTGGCGGCGATATAACTTCACAAAGCACCTGACCCACTGTTGCTTCCTACTACATACTTGTTGGCAATTCTTGGATAAATATCCAAGAAAATATTGCTTCCGTTTCTCGAATTAGAATTTTACCTAATTTCTGAATTTCATTAGCTCTTCCCTAACATAGAAACGACAACATTTTGTTTACTACATTTCCTACATATTTCGTTGTGACCACGATAATTAAATAGTCGTTTATACATCAAATTTGCTTTGCTATACGTACTATCGATACCAATAACTATACTTGAGCGAATATTTTTAATAATATTGCAAGAATAAAATTAATTTTGCCGGTCATCGTAATGTCAGTGAAAATATCTTGCAAAATTCAAGAACGCATCGTCGATGCATACCAATTGACACAAAATTACACGGTAAATTTCTTTTCGTTAAACCTATTTTACACTAGTTAAAAAAAGAATACAATTGGAGAGCCATTTAATTCGTTTAAATTCGTTCGATTCGTTTCGTCGATTCAAAGGAAAAAGAAAAAACAAAGAAAAATGAATTCAAAAGTAGCATTATGAGTGTCGTGTACTTTTGAATAACCGGAAGAAGATTTAAACGCGTTTGTAGACCGATATCGAACGATCGTGAAAAATAGTCTGAGAAGATTCCTCTTGAATTACGTCAATACCGAGAAAGGTCAGTCTTCTCGTGTTCTTTCCCTGGTTTCCCTTGGATGCAGAAAGAAACGCGTTACGAGATGATTTTGTAATCGAACGAACCGTAGCGGAAGCCTCGATTCCTTTTTACTGGCGATCCAGCGACCGGCTCCTCGAGGACGGTCGATTGCGTTACGAATTCCTTACGTAAAGAATTTCGTGGACGATCCTTGAAGCGTATTAAAGCTGTTTTTTATTTCATTCCGAAATTTATCAGTCGTTTCTTATACTTGCCACTTAATTTTCGCCGCGAATAACTACATTTATTTACTTCGACTTTCTGCACAGTTGACACTTTCTTGGTAATTATGATATCCAGTGATGGAAATGCGATAATTTTTAATAATCGATTACTGATACTCGCAGAAAATCTTCTTTCTCACGAGAAAATAGAGGGAGGAAGACAGAGGAAGGAGAATTTTTAGAAAAAATTGATAACAATCTGCGGACAGATATAACGAAAGGTTGGCGAGTTATCTTTGTGGAAGAAATCGATAGATTTATTGGACGAAAGGTAAATGCATTTTTGCTGACTGAGCAATTTCGGCTATTTCGATAGATAGCTTTAAAAAACCGAAGGAAAATAGAAGACGATTTTGGGGGAAATTGATAATTTCCGAGGAACAAATGTGAATAAATATTTGTGAGAAAAAAGAACTGATAGAAATTAATGGATTGCAAAGGTTCGATGAAAATAGATTTGTTTCTAGTAACTGGAGATTGGAACTGTTTTACAAACAGTTGAGAACAAGGAAGAATAAACAACAGACTAAAGACAATAGAAAAATACAAAAACGATGTTGTTTTAGTTTTCATTATTTCGTTTGAAAAGACTTGTAATCTTCGGACCGTCGAATCAGAATTATTTAAAAAACGATGTTTCTTATATATTTCTACAAACATATCTGTTTTCCGAGTAAGATTGACGGATATTAATTGAACGTCGTGCTGTTGAAACCGATTGAAAAGGCTATTGAAAATTTCCTACTCTTTGATCTTAAACATCACCATCACCGATGGAAGTAAAACATTTTCACTTTAATTTACTCGTTTTATCCCGACCTCTTTATAAAAATTCAACAAATTGCTCTTTTCCATTTTTACGTTTTCACATAAATAAAAGTGAAACATTTCCACTTTAATTTATTCGCGCTAACTCTCGACCTCTCCGATTCCCTGAAAATTACCGCGTGTGTAATAATTCGATTAATTACTCTCTTTGATTTTTATGTTCTTTCATAAATTTCAAAATGCTCGCGCGTGTTCAATCTGTCCATTGAAAGGGCCACGCGTTTTATCCGTTAGCTGTTCACATCGCGCGAAATTTCCATGAAAATAGACGCGTACTGCATATGTGTATAACGCATACACACGAATTCACAGACCACTGAATTATTGGTATCCAACAGAGCTTCGATCATTGAAATCGCTGTATCGTGCAGTTTCATATAGACGATGCTATTGAAAAGTTTATCCACAGATTTTTCATAGAAATAGCTGCTGAAATATGTACAAATATTTATGGAGTACACTTTTATTAACGCGTACTGTTTATAGCGATAACTTTTTTATTGTAACAAAATTTCCATTTATTCAGAATCGTCTATTTTTTTCTTTTTTTTTTTTTCTTCGTTTAAAGAAAGCTGATAAAAATTCCACCTGAATCTTCTTAAGGACGTACGAATCGAATGCGAATTAATTTTGCTTACGATAAGTAAATATATAATAAATTGAAGAATGAAAATGTTGTTATTCGATGTTAAAAATTTGTTGATCCATCGATCGATGATTCCATGTTTACGCGAATTCGTTGCTTACGCTGGTTTCTATTCTCGATTTATTTTTTTCGAAATTCCTCTCGAAACTTCTTCGAAAACAACTGCACTGGGTAACATCGTGGAATACCGGTTTTCCTTGGCCATCGGAAGTTAATTTTATCGTATGTGAAACCAGTTGCTGGAATGCGTTTTATATTATTGTCTGTTTACGTGTACATTTCCGACAGTTTGATAAAAAAGTATCGACCAGCTCGAGACCATCGGCTGTTTAACTTTAGCAAGCTATTGTAGGTGAAATTAGGCCTTCGCGCGTTATTGAAGCAAGAAATTAATGTTCATTTCGCAAGCTACTAGCTCGTTATTATTATACAAATCCATCGTGTCGTGTTTTAAATTCGTTTTACGAAATTATATTATATATTACAATCACCCGTTATATTTTCCAATTCCTTTCCAACGAGAGAAATCTTTTAATCGAATAGAATTTTCGGAAATACGAAATTTTATTCAGAAATAATATAAATCTTAGGGAATCTGCTATTTTACAACAACTAACTTACGATAATTGCATTTATGAGAAATTTCAATCTACAGAAACGCTGGTAATTTGCATAATGTTTCAATTTTCCACTCGCCACCCCATTTTACCTGGAAAAACTTTACGCCACCCGAGTTATATAGAGGAAACAGTACGTAAACGTGAATTTGCGTAAACATCGGCAGCTTAATAAGAACTGTTCGAAGTATAGTGACTCGGAAGTATACTTTTGCACGTTGCAACACACCTTAAACGCGTAAACATCCATAGTCCAACCAGTGATACTTTCTTTCACCTAACAAATACGATATTCCGCATCGTAATGGAATCAAAGATAATCAAAGTTTGGTCAAACTATCTATTCGACTATCTGTACGACGAGGCTCTGTTCCGAATTCGAAATAAGGCGGAACAAAGAAAGTTTGTCCCCTCGTATAATACGAACGCCACGCTCGATATTTCTCGGTTTCTCCGGTTTCACAGAAACACGCAGTTCCCTCCGAGAATACGATACTCTTCTGCGTCGTTGTTACGCGTCACAAAACTATGGAAGCTTTGACATTCGTTCTAGAATATCAGAGTGGCATTTATCACACGACAAAGTGGAATCTTCTCTTGCAACGTTTCTTCGTTTAAATTGTAAACGTAACTTCGATTTTCTGGCTATTAAATTTATTATCAACTGCGCGGATATATTGTAAGCTAGAAAAAACAAATTCCGCTTGATTTAAGAAGGTTTACGTTTCGTTCAAACTCTCGTCGTACTTTTAATTTCGTATTTCAATTTCATTTACCGCTTCATCTTAACTTTTTATTTTTTGCAAATTCCTCGCAGGAAACTTTTAAATCACGGTTGCTACACCATAGTAATTTCTTTGAAACCTTCTCCCGGATTTTTCTTAGGAAGAGTATCTCATCGTTAAAATTGACGATTTACAAGGCAGGTTGTTTAGCCTAAAAGCTGAAAATTCTTGATTTATCGCAGACAATACGCAAACGTATTTCGTTTTCAAAATTGCTACTTGCATGGCGAAGGACCTTCGTTAAATTTAGCAATCGAAAGCTGGCGAATGACAGCGTTTCGATTTAGTATCGCAGCATCGTTTGGCAGATAACGAGACGCTTTGCCAACAAAGCTTCGGACTAATTAGTTTCATTTAGTCAAGCTGTCCCAGTTAGCCCAACAGGTCGCTGTTGTAAAACTGCTCGTTGTTCGGTAATGAATAAATATTTTCATTAAAAATCATAGAAAATGATATCATAGAAATCATAGAAAATCTGATAGACATAGACACAGAAGAAAATTAATCTTCGTTGCATCGAATTGCTCGAGTTATCGTCGTAACGTTCAACGTATTGAATGAATTGTTTGTAATTTCAACTATCGTAAAAAACAGTAATTCTCAAAGATTTCCGCGAAAAATCCCAATTTTCTTTGTATATTTTTAAAACTCTTCACGAACGTCCCGATACAAGGGTATCACGGGAGATAAAAATTCCTAAGGCTTTTAAGAATTTTCTGAAGATTTCCAAAGTTCGTTCAGCTCTTCGCAAGTATCGTAATATTTACAAATGGATATCAAGTATTTACTAACGATATATAAGTAAAAGGAGAAGGAAGGAGGGAAGACAACTGGTTCGTTAGAATCGCTGTCTCTCTCATAAATCATAAATCGTGGATACAATGAATAAACAACAAAGAGGAAAGAGATACGTTGCTTTGTGTATAAGACAATTTGAGAAAGGCAAGTGGCTCGTTGAAAACGTGACTTGATAGCGGCAAAGAGGACTAAATTGCCTCGTTTCCATAAAAGTGAAGCGGGCGGATGATTTCCAAATGACGGCAATTTCATTGACAATCTGAAATTCAGACGACACGCAATTTGTAGAAGCGCCGCGACGCCCGCTCGTCTTTTTAACGGACCGGCTTTTCAAATTCAATCGTTCTAATGAAGTCTCCGCGTGAGTAAACAAAAATTCAAGCTGCTCCTCGTTTGCTACCTCCAGCCTGAATAACAAGAAGATCGAGCCTGATTTCGTTTCAGCGTTTCTTCCATCTTTCTTTTCTCTTCCTTCCACTGTTCCGTGTTTGCTCTTCGTTCGATGTATCGTTAAATAGAATGATGTTCTGTCTGGTCCGCAATTGTTGCCAAGTTTCGATCGTCGGAAGTTGCTGTTTAGTGCGGATAAGAGATGCAAAACCGAAAGCTCGTCCAAAGCCGAAAGGCACGGACTAAAATAATAATAATAATAATAATAATAATAATAGACGTTGCTGTTTAGGAAACGGTATCCTACGGGATTAAAAACCTTTCTTCGTCGTCGTCGTGCTGACTATGGGCAAGTTTTAGTCCTGATCGAGCAAACTTTGGTTTCCAGTCGATTAAAGGAGTTTAGAGGTCAGATAATTCTTAGTAATTGCAGGAAATGTAAGTGTTTCCGTGGTTTGTCTGACAACTATTTTATGGCTTCTGTTACTTAGATACAGCGTGGATTGTCCTCGTTAAAAGAAGATTCTGATAATTTTGTTAACGTTCAGTTCGGCAATTTTCAATAAATAAGTTTTAAACAGTAGGATCTTCTTCGGAGAAAGCAACGCTAAAAATTGCTTTAGTGTTCTTTAAAAGAGCGAGGAATATGCTTCTGCTAAAAAGTTAGAATGCCACGGTTGTCGTAAGAGTTCGTATTTCACTGATATTTAGTTTCAACAAGAATTCCATAGTTAGAAGATTGCTTCAGTTTTCTTTAAAAAAAAAAACGCGCCTCTGCTGAAAAGTTAGAGTGCTAAAAGTTACCGTAACAGCTCATTTCTTACGACTAAACAATCTTAGCTAGGTTGTAGAACTGAAACTTCAATTTCGGTCTTACTTCTCTGGCCGGTACTTCTGTAGGATTTAAAATAACATTGGGGCGCGAAAATAAAAAATGCACGCTGCAACGTTATCAAATATTTCATATCTTTCGTACCAGGTGTTTCAACATCTTGACAATTACTACGATTCAAACAATTCAGTGATATCCTCTGTGAGAACCGTGTCTGTGAAAGTGTATAGTCAACCATGAATCGTCAATGACGTGCCAAGTGAATTTAAAAGAACATCTACGAAATACAAGTTCGATCAACAAGTGCATCACCACACAGGTGTCGCTATAAAGTGTTCTTCGCAGACTGTGCAAGACAAACAATTCTCCAAATTGAATAACTAAAAAAGGGAATCGAGAATAGCAACACATTGAAACAAATGTATATAACACGCTAAAAAACCTTAACCTAATTTCACGTGCCAAAATCGACCGAGTCTGTTAATTCAGCCACAGTAATCAGACTGTGTGTCTCCTAACGATCCCATAATCGTTTCAACTCATTGTACCTGAAGAACGAAAGCTTCCACAGTTAAGGACGCCTACGAAGGGCCAAGATTTACATCCATGAGGACGTACGTCTCCTAATTATACCACTTCAATCATCTACAACCACTTGCTGAAGCGACTGTAAGACTCTTTACCAGCTGCAATGATCGAAAACGGAAGAGACCAAGCGGGCAACGAGTTGATATGTGGTTGAAGGCGCACAGCAAGAGGATCTAACGATGTCTGGGTCTAGTGGAGGTTTAATGGACTCCCCGACGTCCACTGGTGGCCTAAAAAGATGCGGCGGTGGAATGAGTTCCCCGTCCCTGGCCGGTGGAGGGGTTATAACGATGTCTGCAGGGCTTCCTCGCACTCGATCCGCTTGCGCTCTCCGGATGCGACCGTCCAGGAAGGCTGTGTTTTGGGAACAGTGCCTCGAGTCATCGCCCAAGAGAGATTTGTAAGTGGACGATGATTATCACAGCTGCTAACCTGTCGAATCGAGATCGATGTTCGGATTAGAAGCTTCTAGGGACACTCTAGGGACTTTCTAGAATCTGCGTAAGTAGCTGTTGACGAGCAGACTGTGGGTTCTAGGGACTTTATGGGGACTTTCTAGAGACCGCGGTAAATCAATGCTGGTGAGTAGATTTTTGGCCCTAGGGACTTTGAGAAAACTCTCTAGAGTCGATGTAAATCACCGCTGATGAACAGATTACCGATTTTGACATTTTTATGGAAAATTCGAAGGTGCACAACGGTATGTCCACATTGTGTGGAAGTATACAAAATATTAAAAATATACTACTTAATAGTATGAATATAACTAGTTAAAATTGCGTATCAAGGATTTTAATGCTCTTCATACTATCGAATACTGCAAGCACGAGAAAGTTGGGAAAATTGTTGAATATGGTTTGGAAATTTTTGCCACTAATATACCGTTAGGAGATTAGACGTGCTTAGCCTTTGAGATTGTGTACGTTAGGAAACTGAGTTTAGAGACTGTAATGGCAGAGACTAAATGACAGAAATTATTAATTTTCTTGCAGTACATGAGGCATTTAAGCTTTGGAAGGATTTAGCCGATGATGGGCGAAAGAGGATGGGATAAATTATAAATTTGTTGATTATCGAGATTTATTATTCAATTAGCAGAGAGTTTAGTTCTCTGAAAGGTTCAGTTGTAGAAAGTTCAGTCTGTAGATTATTGTAAATGGACGAACAATGCCAAAGTGCTTAGTAGGAAATTTTTGATCATAGGAAATTTGATCTAGGGATTTTGTAAAGTGTA
This sequence comes from Bombus soroeensis, assembly GCA_014737365.1. Lineage (NCBI taxonomy): Eukaryota > Metazoa > Arthropoda > Insecta > Hymenoptera > Apidae > Bombus > Bombus soroeensis. Next base: position 1,264,376 of record JACXIL010000164.1, on the reverse strand, counting down.
GTAAATTCTAGGAAACCGAGCTAGGCAATGTTGTCTATGAATTAGCATTACTAATCGAATACTTGACACGAAACGCAATTCAAAATAATCCCTAAATAGACAAATCTATAGAAATGTTAAAAAAATCACGAAATTGATTTTACGATCGATAAAAACCTGATTGTGTGCAAATGAATCCAGATTAGGAAGCTGAATCGGACATTCAAATTGTCTTTTACTTGTTTCTTAACTACCCATGGTAAAATGAATGTCTCAAACAGTTGCAAAATGAAACGGAATTGAAGACGATTTTTCAAAGAACGCTTAGGTAAAAATTCCGAGTTATCTACGTGGATTTACTATATTTTCTCTGATCCATTCGTTCATCCAGATTAAGGCACATAAATCGATCAATACCGGAAACGTTTATTTATCGATCAGCGAAAGTTAACGTAAGGAAGGCGCGATCGACTTTTCGCAATTAATTGCTTTATAATTCGCATTAACCTGCGGATAACGAGGCACTGATGAACGATCGTTGGAAGACGATTAAACTTAATCCAATTTTGATCAACGACTCTTGAAGGCTAATTGGATTATAATTGACGCTAATTTTTCATCCAAAATGTTACAAACGATATTCACAGGAACTTTAGTCGATTAGATAAATCGATAATCTCACGGTGATAAAGATACTCAATTTCTCGCGATCGTAATCGCTGTTATCTTAACAGATGTTCTGGAAAACACGAGTTAAATGAAATTTTATGGTATAAAACAACACGTTTACGTTATGTAAGAAATATTGATTGCGATCAGTGTTACTTAGGTAGCGCTTTATCGATTTTTCTAACACACAAATTGAATTTCCAACGAAATCAAATTTATTAAAATAATATTTTAATAAATTTTAATGAAAATCATCTCATCGATTAAGACGTTATTTTTAAATCTCTGCGTTGTATTTTTTCATACTTTTTAAATAACAACATAGTTTTTGGACAAAAAACACATCCAGAATCGGGTCCAAAATATTCGAAATTACGCAAAAACGTATTGAAATAATTGGCTAATGTTCAAAGAATCGATTCACGAATGCTTACTAGTCGCTCGCTTATCGGACTGATGTATCTGCATAATGAATCAAGCGAATGACTGTCACGTATGATACATAAATCTGCGCGTTGGAAGTAAGCCAAAACCTCATTCAGATTTGCATGATCTTGGCTTTCTAAATCTGTTTCGTTTCCGTTCGTTTGCAAAATAAATAAATTCAAAATATGAAAACAATTTCGTAAATATTTGTACATTGCCTAAATTAGCAGTCTTCTACGATATTCTTGGCGCAATAAAATTGATAAATTTCTGCAAAGTCAAATTTTTATTAATTTCGAATGTGCAAAGTGACGATCGATGATTTAAACAATTTTATTCGAATACAGTTTAACCTTAGGGAAAGTCTCCCTCTTCATTCGTTCTGAATGAAATGGAAATTGCGACTGATTCGTTAATCACGCTTCCATTAAAACCAGCTTCACCGTGCAATCGAATTATTGTCTTCGATTAATCAAACGCTATCATTCGAAAATGAGATTTTCACCTGCGCAGAATTAAAACCGAGTTAAATTCTTTTTTCACTACATCTCTAATTCGAAAGATGAGGACAGTGCATAATTGAGGTGAAATAGTATTCACATTTTTCACTCTCTTTATCAGTCGAATATAAGATGACAATTTTTTGAATTACCTTAATTTTTAAAAATATATTTAGAATATTTTTAGAAATTCTATATAATACTTTTCACCGATTCTATTTATTATTATCGACACGATCGTTAAAATATTTTCATACGTTTATTCTAGGATAATTTATATAATTTACTATGCATTCATTTATTTTATTTCGAAATGAACTTTCAGTTTAATTTAAATTAATTACAAAGGTGAAGAGAATTGTTCGAAGCTTACGTAACGGAACAACGTGACTCGTCCATCAATCAAATCCCAGATTTCCTAGATTCGAATCAGAAAGTAATTTTACCTCGCCGATCTGGTGACACAACATCGACAAATGATACGTTACTCAGAAAGGAGTAAAAAAGTTGCAATGCAAAGATAGCGATTGTTTTTTTCAAAAAAGTAATAATAAAAATATTCATGCACGAAGAATGCTCCACGTAACGTAATATATATAGAGTATTTTTGAAAATATTGCAATTACAGTGCGAAGTATTTTTATGTAACGTATATTTGAGAAAAATTTACTTTTCAATTTTTCTCTCTTGTTTTTAATTTTTATTTCGAAATTCTTAGAACAAGAATTTCCTACATGGAAAGTAAACTGCTGTAAACAGTTTTAATTAGAGATTCACGAGGAAAATGAAGATAGAAAAGACGCTGCAAGCGTCCAAGTGTGGTTCACTATGAAACATGCCTTTTTATAGGGTGACCCAGTTGAGATTCTTTTAAAAAAAAACGATTTTTTTTTGCTCTTTTTTCGGCACTTTGCTGCGTCCAGCTCTCTCTTGTTTCTCATCGCCCACATTTTTTGCTTTTGATCTCTTCTTCTGTTTCTTTTTTCGAAAATGTGCCCGCCCTCGAAATTTCACTCTTTTCTAAATTTCCAGCGTTTACGGGACGAGTAAAATAAAAATATAAGATGGATGAAAAATGGTTTTGGGCCTGAGCAAAGGAGAAATATTTTTTCAAAAGAAAATATCGGAAGAGCTCGATAATATGGATAAATATAATTTATCACTTTTTAAAATATCTAAGAAATAGGTATTTTTAATTATTTCTTACGATAATACTTTAAGAATTTGATGCCCGGTATATAAGGATTTTATTGTTAAATATATCCATGTCTAACGAAGCAAAAATGTATAAACACGCATATGTATATGTTTAAAATTGAAACAGCATCTGCCAATGTAAAAATGTTCATTCTAGAATTTCCACTGTACAACAACCTTGCAACCTACGAGTAACTTTTTAACAAAGAGAAACGCAAAACCAGTAAATTTAAAAAGTTATGAAACTTGAGGGATATGTAGAGGATACATAGATACGTATCACACACTCTGTTCTGCCGTCGAAATTCACTCTAAGTGGGTGAAATTGACCCCTGAAGATCCGGCTGTAACATTGATAAATTTTCTACCAAACGAGAGTAATAATTAAAAGAAGTAACTTTTGCCTGAGAACTTTTTCCCCATCTCTTACAGGCAGCGAGTTACGACATGAAATGGGAAAACAGCTGGATCTTCAGGGATCTGCTTCATCCCCTTGGAGGAAATTTGGTCGGCAAAAGAAAATTGCGTAATACATGCCTATATATCCTCTACAAATCCCTAAAGTTTCATAATGTTCGGGGACCTTTCCTTGTAATTAAAAAAACAAACTTGCAGGGAGAAACTAGTCAGAATGCAGGGGAAGCTAAATAGAATATTCGCATAGATCTAATCCAACCTAGCTTCTGTCCAGCATTTACAAACATCAAAAATCGTTTCTGTGGAAAAGGCAGGACCGGTATTTACCATGCTGAGCAGTCGTGGCACGCGTTGACCCAGAAACCATCCCCTGGTCTCATCAATTTCGCGAGCCTGGCACCGATTCAGCCGCTCGAATCGAATAAATACGGATAAGCCTGGGGATTCTTGCCACGGATCAAGGCGTTTCTGGTCTACTTTTAATGGCCAGCTTCGAAAAACCCAAACAGCAGGCCGTTTACGTGACGCGATTCCCTTTGTTCGAGGGTGGATTGAGCGAGGCTCGGGCCAAAGTCTTCTGGATCTCCCGGAGTCTTTAGCAGAGGGGTGTTTAGTGGCAACCCAGTTTCTTCTGGATTGCACAGATTGAGTTGATCGATGTTCGCGTTGGAATATCTTTTGGTTCGGCTACTTTGACGAGGGGCGCTTTAACATGGAAAAGTTCGTAATCCTGATGAGATTGAGCTTATGTTCTGGGATCAGATGGCGATTGCCGCGGTTATTGGACTGGGTATTCTACGCTGGTCTGAAGGGAATCTTTGAATAACATGGTCAATTGGTTCCACGTTGTCCACTATTGTACGTTATCGACTATACACTGGATGATTTTTACGTGTGTGAATAGATTTGGTTCTGCGGAATGATACGATGAAAAAAGGATAAAGGATGAATAAAAAGATGTTTGAAAATTATTGCACTAGTTTCTGAGGGAAAGTTCATCGTTGCTCTATGAATATTTCTGACGATTCAGTAAATCAGTTCGAATTTTACTTATCGCGTTGGGGATGCCACGTTGGTCTGAAGAAAACCTTTCAAGCACGTGATCGATTAGTCGAGTCAGGTGTCTATCCTCGCGATGATTGTTTCTTACACGTTATCGAATACTTTAAATGTTCTTACGCGTGCAAATAGACATTTGGTTCTAGAGCATAAAACGATGAAGATAAAAGCGCTTGAAAAATAAAATAGTAGCATTTAAACAAAATTTTGTTAAATACTTTAATTGATTCTTACATATCAATTTAAAGTTTTGTTAGATTTCTTCGTGATCTTCTACCTGACACGTGGCAAGCTTTTTTCATGAAATTGTTAATTATAATTAATAATTGCTTATTTCCTTGTAACTGAGTTGGATTTATAATGGTTTATTTGATTGAAAAACATTCAGTTGATCAATCTTTCGTTGACTCGATGGATGATAGTAATTAAAAATCGAGTCAGCGCTGGAAAACAATCCAATCGAAATAAAATAAACGTTTCTCCTAAGTAAATTTAATTATACTGCCGGTTCAATTTAATTTTTACCATACGTTCATCGAGAACAGCTAAAACCGATACCATTGAACGAGCTGTGTAAAAATTGTTATATCAACCCCTACGATTTTTGATTGAAAATTTTACTTTTATCAATGTAGCAGTAAAGAAATAATAATTCAATCGTTAATACAATCGTTAATACAGCATGTTACGTCTGAAAATTTCCAGGTATTTTATATGTTTTATATATCGTACAGTATACTTTCGTATTGCGTGTATTCCAAAATTGTTTGCACATAAAATTTTCCATAAATTCATAAACATCCGTTAAAATCGGCTTAATCATTTGCTAATAATCCAACATTTAAATAGCAATTATTAATCGGCGATATGATTATAAAATAATAATCCAATACTTAAACAGTAATTATTAAAATCAGTAACATAATCGTAAATTAATAATCGAATATTCCAACAATAATTGCGAATCGTTAATTACGTTAAATATCGTAATTTGTTCGATACGCAACCACCCTCTTCCTATCGTATACTTGAAAAATGAGAGGAAGCGATTGTTAACGTATCCTGTTTACAAGATTCCTGGATTGTAATCCAGCTTAGGTTCGATCAATTAATCCGTGAATATCGATGACGCTTTTAGCATTAGTGCTACGAAGCTTAAACGATCCACCGATGATTTGACCTGTGCCCTTCGAAGGGGGGTAATTTTCGCTGGGAAAAGCGTGAAGTAATTGACGCGCGTGTACGTGTTCGCGCGTAGGAAGGCGCGTGATTTAATTAATGGAAGTTCCGCGAGAGACCTGCCGCTTTGGAAATCGAGAACGCGGCGATGAACGATGGCGATGGTGTTTCGTCGGGGACTGAAAATAGATTTTACCATCGTTAACGTGTGTATAATTAATTAGTCGCTACTCTTTTCTAACTTCCATACTGCGACAAAGTGTGATATAAACAAACCAGTAAATAAAAAATCAATGAAATTGTTCGTCCACAGCAAAATCACCAAGCTTCGTTCGGATTGAAAATTGAGAAAGCGTAATTTATTAGTTACGAATTAACAAATTACAAGAGACGATAGTATTCATTTTACGCAGTCTCGTTTTCGTCATTTTTTACATTTCACAAATTACAGGACACGTGTTCTTATTCTTTTTATTCTATTTCTACTTAATATCGTATACCAATTCTTAGTTTCATATAAAATAGACAACGATCGCATTCATGGGAAATAAGACACTAAATGATATTTCCGTTGGATTTATTAAAATTCGTTGGTCGAAAGTTAGTATTTTCGTTCAACTGTTTAAAATTCGTAAAAACAAAAAAATACAGAGTTGAAAGAGAACGAATTATTCACTGTAATTCGATAGCAGCGAATAATTCCTTTTCAGACAAAATTCCTATCAAGAATTATTTATCAAGTTAAGTAACTACGATGATACAAAATATCGGTGTAATATAATTACGTTATGCTAATTGAATAACGTAATTGATTTTATACGAACATCATCAAATATTTAAACAGTGAATTAAATTGCAAATGACGTAACACGATTGGTGTACAGTTTGAAACCAGAAATACGCCACGCATGCATGAGTTTAGAGTGCAGCTTTTGGAAACAAGAAGCAATGCCGTTGAGTTCATTGCTAGCTGAACGTTAGCCATTAATCCTCCTTTCACTGTATATTATGCTTCATATATCGACGAAACATAAAAAATTGATTTTATTTCTGTTTGATCTTACAGCCATGGCGAGGAATATATCGTCACACCTTTCGCGCAGATACTCGCCTCCCTGCGATCCGTCAGGTACAACCTCCTGTTGCTCACAGATGCATTCACGAACCGGTAAGTATTTTTTTTCATAAATAAAAAGTACCACATTTTCTTTTTTTTATTTATTTAACTATAATGATTGCGAATACAGCGGTATGAAAAAGTTTTTGGAACTTCTTTTCGTTTTACAATAAGTAAAGAAATACACATAGTACGTAATATATGGAGATTGCAGTGTTTCGCCTTTTTTCGCCAGCGAATATTAATATTCGTATTTTCTCTCATTTTTCATTATTTTAAGTGTACTTCGTGTTTTCTCGTATTTTATATTTTACATTTTATATTTTATATTTTCTCCGATAACAACAGAGATGATTTATTTTATACTTCCACTGCATAATAGAAAATTAACCTGCATGAAAAATAGAATTTTTTCTGATTTTGAGTTGACCAACGATATGACGTCAAGTTATTTCCGAAAATTTGTTCACGCTTTGTTAACGAACAATTGTGCTTTGTTTGGCATTTCTCTGGAAGTTAAAAAATATCGTACTTTTCATGATAATATTCAATCGTTAACAGAATTCTCTACAACTGATTGTTACTATTCTTTTTCTGATGAATTTTCACTGTGCTTGTGGAGGAGATAGAAATAAATAATTTTCGGTCATTTGTCACTTACAGTTTGTTATTTACGAGAAATGTGCATTTATCGTAACATAAAGAAAGGTTGCAAAACTTTTTCACGTAACCGTAACTCCAAATAACGCAAATAACATAAAACACTAAATAAGAAAAAGGTTTCTCTTGCCCCAGCGTGGTAAACCTTTAATCTTCAATGTTTTCTGAATTCACTTTGATTTCCGCTTTTCTCCTCGGCTCATTTTTTTTTTCTTTGTCTTTACTTTTCTTCCCGATTTCCAGCATCCATCTTATCCCCTCGCTTTTTCTCCCCATAATCGCTTCTTCCTTTATATCTCTTTATTCCTCCCATATGTGCTGTCACGATTCTTCTTTACCTTCGCGTGATCTACATATAAATTGAAAAGTTATTGAAATAATAAAGATATTCGATGTAATAGAATATTTCCCGTGATATTCGTTTCAGCAATCGAGATTTATCGATAAATGGGAAAATGCGAACTGAAAAATATAACAAGCTAATACGAATACAAATGTAATAGGAAATTCATAAAGACACGTGGAGAATAATACGTGTGCGGCGTTAAAACTGTGTGACCTGGATTTAAAGCGATAATAAATCAATGAAATCGTTAAAATTATAAAACAATACAAATATCTGGATGGCAAAATTTCAGATAACACGTGCACAGTATTGTGGAAAGGTCTTATTGTTGCATCACCTACGTTTGTTTGTCTCGCAACCGTAATGGAATAATTCGATCTTCCTGAAACATTGAAAAATTGAGATTGCGAATTTTAGCTTGGAATTTTGGATGTTTCAATTTTGTTCGATTGGACGTCGAATTTGGAATTTATAATTACACGCAATCATATGAGGATTTTGATAATTATAGAGAATTACGATTAACGTAATTTGATAGAAAGAATTTTAGAATTAATGTACGCTTGTCAGAATTGATTTTATCATTTATTCAAATTATAATCAACGGAATTGGAAATTTGATGAAAACACGAAATATCATGCATTCGGTTCATGAAATATTGGTGAATCCAATTTTCATATGTTTATCGATAAATTTCGTTTAATTGTACGTACATTACGCAAGAAGCGTATGGATTAAAAATTGTCAAATTTCATTTTTCAATAATATATGGTTTATAATTTGCACGTTATATTTCCCTCTTCTATGTTGATAAAACTCGTTGCTAAAGATATTTTCTGGCGCTTTGTCTACAGAATACGAAGGAACAGCGAACAGGCGGGCAGCTCGTCACAGCAACAAAGTCAAACGCTAGGAGGTAAGAATCAACAAAAATCTTTCATCGACGTTAAAATCCCTAATTTCGTTTAACATTTTTCTTATGACGTTTGTTCTGAAAGCATTAAGCCTTAAGAGAATCGAAACATTTAGGAAACACTATCATGCAAAAAGACATACATTGAAAAAAAGAAACACATGGAAAGAAACATATGAAAGACACACATGGAAAAAAAGAAACTTTATTAATATATTATCAATGCTGTGTAAAATATGAATGAAGAATATTTCGACCGTTTTAAGTAATCGTTGTTCTACAGTCCAAATAAGATAATATTTTAAAGAGAAAGTAAAATTTTGACGAATCAAATAATTTTATCTCAATAAAATCTGAAATTTAATTCGATTTAATTTTAAATTTCGTAGTCGTTTTTTAAAAGATATTTATTAAATAATTATCGAAATATTTTAACCTTGCGTTATAAATGGTATTTATAATACATTATAAATATTTTTTGACAACGACAATAGACTAAAACGAAAGTTAATATCACAATCCACGAATCCGTACTGTATTTGCAAACAAAATTTACAATCTTTTTAAGTATGGCTATTCGCATCAAACAAACTGCATCGTTCAAAGTTTTCATCGCTTAGAATTTATTTAGTCTGATATCTAACTTTTTCTAAGAACAAAACCCTATGGTTAACAACATAGAATGTTTAAGAATCAATTGTAACTAACTCGCCTGTACGAGGACCCAATTACGCGTCACCTTTCATATTTCTAAAATTCATTCAGATCGAGCTCATTAAAATCCAAGTTTAATTATCCTTCCTGCCAGTGGAAATAGCTTTCGAGATAGAAAAGCAGAATCTTTCTCATCCGAAGAGTAAAATATTCACGTGACAACGCGACTATTCGATGAAATGACGTTTGTCTGCCTTAGAAAATGAGATTTCTCGAAATTGCTATTGAAGTCCGGCCCTCGCTCTATCTTTTACGTTTCAGCTGCATTCGTCGTCTGACGTCAATTCACTTTTCCCTTTTGTTTTTCCGATTGATCTCTTCTACGCTTCATTTATGCAACCTTTCATCTTTAGCGAGGTTCGCACGTTTATTTCATCATCTACATACAACGTTTTCCACCCACATTGGATATTTCATAATTCCACCACGAGTGTTTCGTGTCTTTTTGTTTCCACGATGCTCGTTTCATCTACTTCGCTTCGTTTCTGTCGCGATGCTTGTGAAAAAGAAACAGGAATCTCATTGTCCTGCGATTCTTGGAAGAAGAATTTTTCTGACAAATTAGATTCGGCGATGAGAATGCTTTCGAGGGTGTTCTATTTATTTCTGTTTATCGGGAAACTGAGGGAAACAAAGATTCTCTATTTTATTCAGATTTTATTAAGATTTAGTGAAATTCTTTGTGTGTGAATATGAAAGACTATGGATTTATATTCGATATATTAATATTTTTCACGTGGAGTATTTTTGTATAGAATATCCTTATATGAAATATTGTCGTATCCAATATTCTTAGATTAGCAGTATTTTTGTTGAAAATATTTTGTTTTGCAATATTTTCATATAAAATTCCTTGTAAGAGGAATATTTTTCTATAGAATATTCCCACGTGGAATATTTCAATATAAAATATTCTCTTAATATATTTGTGTCCAGAATATCTTTCAAGTGGTGTATTCTTGCATGAAATATTTTCTTAACAGCATACTTCTGCACAGAGTGTCTTTAAACAGAATATTGTTTCATAATTCCACACGATGGAATATTTTTATATGAATTCCGTGTTTATGAAACATTTTGCCATACTTTTTTACACGAAATTTTCAGCGAAACGTTTTTAGAGAAATTCAAAATTAAACGAGAAACACATTCCAATTAACCAAGCGAGAAATTCCAAAGCGAAGAGAAGCAAATAAAAGAAACATCGCTATGGCCAAAAAAAAAAAACGAACTTCTATCAAAAGAAAGAAATCAAAAAGTGTATCATTTCCCTGTAAAACAGCTCTATCCCTAACATGTCAAATTTGCATCTCAAATCCAATCATCCAGACTCTCGTGCACTTCTTGTTCAACCGTATCCCAGGAAAAGCCTGTCGAGGCTTAAAGAGGCTCTGTATTTTCGACCAGTCGCGGGGAGACGCGTTCGCGAGATATCACGTCAACTGGAGTCGTAAATTCCCGCTACGATTATAATAATCGACATCACGAGTTGTTCCCTTAATTTCCGAAAGATAATAGAGGTAATTGTTTTCATATAACACCGCGTTATCAGGTTATAAAATATATATATATATATTTCCAACAACTTAATATACAACGTTAGATACGGAGTGATTGACGGACGCGAACCGATGCAGAGAATTTGACTCTCTAAAGCTTCTAAAGCTCGAGAGAGACTGACTTTCGTTTTCCTGTGATTACGGAGAAAAGCTCGGTGTGGGGGAGTATCCCTTTGAACTAAGAACGCGGATTCGTTGTTCACATTTTTCATTAGGAAAGTGAGGGTAACGATCCGCGACGCCCATGGGTTATAGCTCACGTTAACGAATGAAAATAGAAGAAGGAAAACCCAACTTTTCCGTTCGATAAATACCTGCTTTCTTCGTAATTTGCACGAATGCGTAATAAACCTAAGGTCCATCTATCTAAACCGAAGACATGTACCGGATAGACGACTTTCTTCGTTAAAGAGAACAAAATTATTTTAATGAGCATGTCTGCATTACACTTAAATTAGAAGTTTCGGTTTGGGTTGGGTTCCTAGGTTTATTGAGGGTCGGAATGACGGTACGTGGGCCCTAGAAGACCCGACAGCCCATGGATGGCGTGTGCATTGTCCCGCGCGGCGTAACAGACTCATTTTCTCGTCTCTTCGCAAGGCGACGATTACTTCACAGGAATCTTATCGTGTCGCAGGAAGCTCTCACTCACTTCCTCTGTTCCTCCGTGGTACCAAAGTCTCTATTCCTGGTTTCAGACGAGGAATACGCAAAAACAGCCGCAGATACGATGTACGAGCTAGACTGGTGCCTGAAACAGCTGGAAACCATTCGGACGCATCAGTCCGTATCGGACATGGCCTCAACGAAGGTAAGACCCACTCACTTCCTTTCTTTCTCGCGTGGACACGCTCGATTTACGGTGAATCGTGGCTGGATCGAGTTCACTGCACTGTAAGGAGGCTGTCACACTTTTGGTACAACTGTGAGCGAATGATTTGACACCGCGATCGTCATTATTCGAATGGTTTCGGGCGTTCAGCGTGTTAGACGCGTTGATCTTGTAGTATTCGAATTTGTATTTTATCTGTATCACGCTCTTGTTTTAACAAATGAGACGAACATTTTTCATAAATATCAATAAATATCAATTTTTAAAAAATTGTACTTTGTTTTTTCTCTGAAAATTTAAGAAACGATGGGACTCTGATGATTTATGTAGAGGGACCAGTCATTAAGTAATTTTAGAGTGGGTGGAAGGTGATCGAAATGAAAAAATCTGTAAACGTTAATTACGTTTGATAAAAATAATCGAATTGCGTGGTTTGAATTGAGTTGCGAGGAATTTTATGACTAGAGATTTTCGTGCAAATTAACTAAACTAAATTTGATGGACGTTGTCTTTTGTTCAGCTGTCCATAAATTAGGATTACTCTGCGAGATTCTCTGGAACTTTGTGAGATAGTTGATTTTCAGTTGGCTCTGCTCAAATACCTGAAACATTAATCAATGAAAGTTCTTAGAAGTTACTAAATTTCTAGAACTAGTAGATTAGTTTCAATTATCATTACTCTGAAGTTGATGACATGTTTACAATTACAATTTACAATCAGATAAGGTTTCTCAGATTGTAATCAAAGTTGTTAATCAATTCCTTCTGAGTAATCGAAGATATTAACTAAGAAATGAACTCTTTTTTAGCCAAGGTTGTTTTCCACATAATTTTATAAATTTAGCCACGCAAGGAGAATTCTCACTTAAAATACAAAAGACGTTTCAAGAATATTTCGCTACTATCTTTGTCAAACTATACAGACAAAAACAATGTCTGATAAATGTTCTGCCACGATCTTTCGAATAATCCTTCTTCCAATCAATTTTTCATCCTGGTTACGGGAATTTTCAATTTCCTGTCCTCCATAAAAAGTAAAACGTCCACCAGCCAACCAGATGACTCTTACTTGCTATTTCTTTTTTTCTACGTGCTTGAATCTTGGTTTCTCTGAAGCAGATGTTTCCACTTTAAATAAATTCAAAAATGAACTCTGTCGATTCGATTTCGTTACAATTTACAGTTTAATAGAAATCCAGTAAAATTATTTTTAATGAAAGAATATGAGATGACAAACGTTTCAATTTTTACGGAATTTTAAATAAAAGTCACAGTGAAAGAAAATCACAGGACGAAACGTGATATGAAAATGGGTAAAAAGATAGAAATCGTTTCGTAGGATAATAATCTGCATGCTCGAGGCGAGATAATCGAGGCTTTACAATTCGCTGGAATTATGGCCGTTCTAATCTTCCTTCTTCGAACTCGACGATATAAAGCGAGCAGCATGTGAATAATCAAGTTTAATAGCACACTCGAGGTTTGCGAACCTATCTCGTTCAGTGGAATGCTCCCTTCCGCGTAATTGAGATTTAAACGGGAGAAATCTGGCGTTTTCATCGAAAAAGCCACTTTGATTATCGAATCATCTATTTCCAACAAAATATTTGCCTGCAATATAAATAATATAAATAATATAACATGATGTATATAATATAATATATATATATATATTTCCTTCAATGAAATATTTTCTAAAATACTGCGTAAAATATTATTTTATTCCACAATAAAATTAAACCGATTGGTACTTTCCATATATTTGAAAGATCTTCAAAATATTTATAGAATTCGAAATAATTTTTCTACAAAATATTAATAGCATTTAATTCGTCCAGAAGAGAGATATTAACTAGTACGAATATTCTATTTTACGATTCTGATTGCTTCGATATGTTTAGTAATATTGCACAATCATCTTTCATCGGATCATAAAAAAAAAATAATTATTTACTTGTTTTTATAGTCCTAAAAAAATGGAAAGATTTGCAACGTAGGATAATGTGGACAAAAAATGGGGAACTCATTGAATTTAATTTGTTGGGCATTTACGGTACACGTCGATGGAAAAAAACTGCTAGGAAATTCCGATCTTTCGATATAAAGTTGCGCAATTAATTGCACCTCAAAGTCGACACGTTTTTCTCGTTAATTATGAGCTATTACCTGTCAACATTAGACGCGCCGATTGATATTATACCTCGTCGATGAAACGAAATCAGAATTCCAGTAGATTCTCGATTATTCTTCGTCAATACACATAAACTCGATAAATTTGTCCTTTACACTAAAGAAATATTTCACTTTCAATTTCCAATTTCCAAGAAATTTCTCAAGTGACACGTTCCATTCCAAACATCTTCAAACCTGCTCAAACGATTTTTATAACACGCTGCTCTCGCCAATTTTATATCGTTCAACATATTCGCTGGCAAACGAGGAAATCGACCTCGATGAAGTCGCTGAACACGGACGTCCTCACTTTCCTGACGAACCTGATTTATTGCCGCCCGCTTGCTCGGGATTCTTGGAAAGCGGAATTTTGACCGTGCAACCTCGACTTCCTTCCGTAGGAGCCGCTTTCCTTGGGCTGCCACACCGAGGAAATTCTCGTAAATTCGCGCATCACGTACTCGGGTCAAGGTACACAGTCGGTCAAAAATATTGCCACACCTAAAGTTTATTGCGAAACGGTGAAATTTCAGAATTTTATAGAATTTCGAACGCAGGACTTTTTAAGTCGTAGAGAACAAAATCTTGCAAAACGTAACAAATTTTTATTTACTTAAAATTGTAAAAGCATAAAAAAGAAAAACAAAGAAACAGGATCTAAGAACAGATTTTATGTCTCTAAGGATTTCAATAGAACGAGTTGCAAGCGATTTTCTTCGCACGCGCCACTCAATCGTACGCCTAATCTTTCCACGTTTATTGACACACGTACTCGAAAGGGACGTTTACGATCTGTTTTCGTTCACGAACGGCCTCCAAGAAAATTCCTGGTGATTCGTTCACTCGTCTGCTCGATTTTGACCGATGAGCACACAGTTCGATCCCCGGGAATTCATTGTCGCATAATCGTGCATCAGTTTCACGGTCACGGCGATTGACAAAGCGTGGATGGCATTGATGTGTCACTTACTAGGCCATGTTGAACGTGTCAGCGAATTTCGCAAATTTTTTTTATCGAATTTACGTAACAATTTGTCGTCCCCTTTAGTTCCATTTTTATCTCCATCGCTCCAATTTGCTAGGAATAGTTTAAACAGTTACTTGGATATTTAAACAAACTGGTTAATTAAGCACAAACATACAGAAAGATATTGGTGCGCAAGGGCTTGTTCGAAATTCGATTTAGAATTTGTGGCAAACGCCATTCATGAAAGTACCAAATATTTTGTTTTCACTCTGTGACTGAAAATATGAAAACTTGCACAGATAACAAGTTATAGTCGATTATGTAAGTATGATATTTTCGACTCACCATTTTCCTTATCTTTGATACATAAATAATTTACCTACATATCTGTGAACGAGGTAGCTAACAAATTTTAACAAACAAACAGATTTCTCTTTATTACGCCGTTATTCGAAAATTGGTCGAGTTTAATATCCCAAGAGTAACTGAACGAGGTACACAAAACTGTTATTTCATTTTATATGAGTTTTGGTAGACTCAACCAATTATTTAAACTGACCACGCTGAGTCTACACACCGCAATGAAACTAGGAAAATATAAAATGAAAAATACAAATATGTTCGGTGGCAAATAAAAATACAGGTGAGGAAAAAGGGAAAAATGTAAGTAAAAGTTCAAATAAAAATCCTCCATGGGTGTTTGATACGTAACAAAATTACAGAACGGAAAGAAATTAAATTAATATAAAACTTAGATGCATTTGTTAGACACTAGAAATCCGAGAAAGAGAAAAAATCGAAAAGCCGTTCTATAACCAATAAAAATTGGAGACGTAAAAATTACAAAACAAAAAATTGACAAAAAAAAGTAAAAGAACTGAAAATGCTCGTACGAGCTTTCGATGCCTATTCGACAAAAATCCAGAAAAATAGGCAAAATTGAAAAATACTTTTCACGTACAACGGATTGAAAGTTGATCAACTTTAAGAACTCTCCAACGCTTTTGATATCCAATAGAAACTCCAAACTGGACAAAGACTGAAGATATAAACGCTGGATGTGCACCTAATAGAAATCTCCAAAAACACGACGAATTGAAAACTTGTTTTGCTAGCCAATAACTTAAAATTTTATTACCTGAAAAATATCTCTAGTACCTTTGATAAAAACGTGAAAACTGAACGAAAACAGAAAACATAAATTTCCAAGTTGGTCTGCCCAACAATATATCCCACAGATAGGAAAAATCTACAAATCGTTTGATATCCACCAAAAGTGTGAAAACGACACGAACGAGAATGCTTGCCAAGGAGCTGCAGTTTCTTATCTTATCGACTTAAAGGTGCAGTCGCTTCATATAGACGTAGAAGTCGAATGGTGGCAAGAGCGAACGAGTTTCTCGCGTGACTCAAGGGCCGCCCTTGTCTGTTTTGGGCTTTTTCTGCCGTAAAAAAAAAAAAAATCGATCGATTCGAATCAATTGACCTACATCGTGCCTCGTCATTATTAGGCAAAGCGCGAGCCGGCCAACATGCAGCCCGGTTTACATGTGCGTACGAGCTATGAATGTCGAGCAGGTGGCTGTCGTGTTTTATTTAGAAGCCTCTCATAGCCGTTCAACTCTACTTTTCCTTATATCTTTGGCTCACTGAAACTGAGTAGATCCTGTTTTGTAGGTGCCAGTCAGCGTTGGATTTATTTCTATGGTTATGCCATGTGGAGTGTTGTGGAAGAGGTTATGTAGCGCGAGTAACACTATCGCGAGAGTAGATGGCGTTATAAACGGTAGTAGATACATCGTTTTCGGTTTGCTATTTCACTTTGGTATTTCTGATGCTTCTTTTTTAAATTGAAATATCTATAGATGAGATTTTTTTAAATAGCTTTAAATAGAATTATTTTTAGGTATTTTTCATACTTGTGTAAGCGAATTCTTTCTTGGAAATTTTTAGATTTTCATTTTTTGTACTTTTGATGTCTATTGAGAGGGACTTTTGTCTTGTTTTTTTTAATATTTTCAGAATTATTCTTACGTATTTCAAACACTTATGTAGTTGGAATAAAAGTAAACAAGTCATTATATTGCAGCAATAAAAATAAATTAAAAATAAGAAGAAAATTAAAACTAGTTTAATAATATATAGGCTAATTATTAAGATTGATCTGATAGTAATATATAGTAGCATTTCTTTTTTAATTTTCTACGAAAGAAATGTCCGATTTCTCCTCCATGGAGGTAGTAATGCTGCATCTAATTATATAAAAACGATCATAGTGTGATAAAAAAGTCGCATATAAAATTGATTGATTATCTTCCACCCTATTAACAATTTTAATCACTGTCAATAAACATCTCGGCTATGATAAAAACTATTCATTATATAAATTATCTCTCCATCTTTGTCCATAAATATGATCATTTCAAATTACACTTGAATAAACAACAATAAAAAAATATTTAACTTTTTCTTCCATAGAAATAATATCATAAAGAAACTGCGTGCTTTTATTCGTTTATGAGAGAGTGTAATAACACGCAAATCTACAGATATAAAAATGTTTGCAAAAATGTAGAAAATATTCAAAGTATAATATTCGATGATACGTATTTACTCTCCATCCTTTTAATTCTTATTCATAAAGATATGAATTTGTACATCAAGAGAAGACTTCTTCATTGAAATTATATGATTTCAGTGGTTGTATAATATGATTCAATGAACACAACATTCCAGATACTTTTTTATTGACCTTTACTACTTGTTTGGATAGATTATCCATTATCTAAGTAACATAATAATTATAATTATAATACTTGAATATATATATATATATATATATCTTTAGTATTTGCAAAACGAATTGAACCATTCAAAGAGTAATACCGATTTTAATTTTCATACAGTAGAAAGCTTTTAATTAATTCGCAAATTATGTATCGAAACGTTCAATCGTCTGACATTGAAATTCATTAATTAAATCTACTAAACTTTGTAATAACGTAGTATACAAATAGCGGATGGTTGAGGAAATTTGGTGATTACAAAGAATCGCGGGAACAAAGGTAATAAAGGCTAAAAGGGCACGACGACAATGGCGCCACTTGGCTAGACGCCAATCTCATAGATTTTCTGGCGAATTCGGCGAACACTCTCGTTTATCTTGTCGAATTTATGCGGAGAACTGATTCCGACTAATCCGTCTAACTGTTATTCGTTCTCCACCGAAGTTAGTAACGTTTGTCATCGACTGAAATCATTCCAGGTATCTTAATACGTTTCCGAAAATTATTCGACATGAGAATTGTATTTCTCGATAAATATGTTAATAATAAAATACAGTTGAATAACTGTAAACTTAAACGAAAGTAAAGTTTGGAAATAGGGAACAAAGATTCAAGGAATAAATGATAAGAAAGTAGAAATGTTGTGCGAGATAAAATTTCGTCAATTTTCCCAAATTGTAGTAGTTCTTCGACCAATTATAACATTGTTATGTAACACCATTTGGTCATGGATCAGTTGTACGATTACGAGAATCTAATCAGTCTGGCCTTGTTGCTGACGTCTGTATTAATTTCCCAATTAAACGTGCTATATAATATTCTAATCGAAGTTTTTGAAAATTGAACTATCATGGTGCCGACACAAATTACAGTGAGATTTACATAAATTATGTAAATACAGTTATCTTGTTTCTCGATGTAATTAAATTTCCATGAAAAAACAATGTCCCCAAAATTGAAATTCAATTTAATTTTCTTTAACACGAATATATTAATGAAAGCTCGATTTTTCGAGTACTTGGAAAACAAATTTATTTCTCTATCGGTGACAAATTTTTAATTGAACATTGCTTCATAAAAATTCTAAAAATATATTAGAAAAATTCTCCGCACAATTTCTGTCCATGTTTCTCCGCCACTGTCTCTGAGATTAACTTTGAGAAAAAGAGTGGAAATGGGGAAAAAATCAATTTTCTTTACCCTCCAGACGAAGGCTTTGCTTCCAAGGCCATTACGCTTTAATACGTTTCTTCGTGTAGGGTTGTACACTGTCTCTGGCTATGTTTCCCCCTAAACTACCCTCGTATTGATTACACAATGCCTTTTTTAAGCTACTTTGATAAGCAGCTGGTCATGAAACAATGACACGAATCGATAAATACTACACGGATAGTATTTAATAAAAATACGCCAAGCTTTATGTAAGCAACCAGCCTCAGTAACCACGTCACAAACCACTGCTGTTTCACCCCTGTGCGGATGACATGGTTGCCTTTCACGAGCTTCGATCAGACCTCGACAACCTCGTAACACGTGACGTAGTACGCTATGTATTGAATATTATAATCGATGCACTTCGATTGGAATAATTGGGAATGAATAACGAAGGTGGTTGTGACATTTTGCACCACTTTCGGACCTTTTAATTTTTAATTAAATTTGAATTTCTTAATCTTTTAATTCTTTCAATCTCGAACCTTTTCATTTTTATTGCATCATTTAAAATTTTTTAAGTCTTTAGTCTTTGTACATTTTAATTATATTATCAATTCCTTGTATCCTTGATTTTTACGTTCTTTCACTCTTGTACCCCTTAATTTTAATTTTTCGATATTTCACTTTTGAACTAAATAGTAGTAAAGTAGTGACTGTTGATTTGCAATTTCTTTACCATTGTCCAAGTTATTAAATAATTTATTAGTGACCATTATTATTCGAAAATTATGCATTTATCGTATATTAACTGAACCGTATCTCGTGGTTATTTCTACTTCCTCGTATTTTATACTGAAATTTTGTTAAACTATCACTGAAAAGTGTTAAAATTATTGCAAAATGTATCCTTTAGACGTAGCTTTGGTAGTATTCCTTTTTCTTAACCTACTTACAAGACTTCGATTTTTAATAAGTCATTCTCCCTCCCACAATCTTACGAATTGGTTCTCGCAATTTCCAGAAACGTGATGCTAAAATCTTGAAACTCACCGAACGTAAAATTCTTGTCTTCCGTGTTACTCGATTTTAACTACGTCTCATGAATTTCTGAACGCTTGAATTCCTGGAATTTGACTCCGCGTTCCGGGAAATTACGACGGAATTGTCCTAATGTATTTCCAGTTTCCTGGAAAGCAATTTAAGATGACTATAAACCAGGCAACGTTTGTTTAATCTTTTCCCCTAGTTTGTTGAAAGTGCCCGGTTGCACAGAACATACCGCTATATTTTTGTTTCACATACATAAAACGTAGATATGCGTTACAAAACGCAACTTCGTAATTGTCGTGATTTTCTGATTCGTTGACGCTATGTCGTCACAGAAATATTGCATAAATGGCTGCATTATAGGCAATCATGGCTGACTATTATCTTTGGAATTTTTATTGTAATAATTTTATTGCTGTTGGATGATGAAAAAGTGAGCTTTTCCTTAGTCATTAATGACTGCATTCTTGAGTTAGCAAAGATTAATATTCGCGGTTATTTATGCAGTTGGTTAGTGTTATAACTATTTATTTGGTTGCCATTAAACTTCTCAGGATTGAATTTATTAAAATTAAACGATGATAAATGTAAGTAATTTACTCTTTGTAAGATTATTTATTTAAAATCAGAAAACTTTGTTTCAAGAGAATATCTAAGAATAAATGACTAATAACAGTGTGTAAACGAAGATATTCGAAACAATAACGATATTAATTCGTGATCTAATTACTGCGTGAACATGCACAGAAATTAATTAAATGGTGAAGTTAACAAAGGAATACATGAATGAAATTAAAGGATTACAGGATAATTAGCGGAAATTAAATGGACAATGAATTTCACGACCGAAATTGTGGGGAACAGTTACATTGTTACTGTCTGTTCCACTTAAATATTAAATCGAACAGCGTCAGCCATTTAGAAATTCCATCTTTTAATATACTTTATTGTATTAGAAATAGTTTGATATTGATTTTAACATTTTTCATGAATTTATTTAATATTTCACGATGAAAAATGTTAAATAAATCGATTACCTTCGAAGAATTTTTAATTAAATGGAATATTAAATTATGGAATATAAAGTTTGAACTAATCCTGTTCAAATGCATGGGAGAACTTCTTCTGAATTCTTTTTTATGGAACTAATTATTCCACGCCTGAAATATAACGTGTCAAAGATATTAATTATTCATGAAGAATTAATAAGATTTTTACAAAGCAAGACTTTACTGATATTGAATCGAATATAGGATATTGTTTCAAATTATTTACATAAATCGATATTCCTTTCCCATGGATAAATAGTCAGAGAAATATTTATTCTTTATCTTTTAAACGACCATGCTTAAAATACTTTATTCGGGTCTCATTTATTTGCCTTATTTAAGAAGAATTTATGTATTTTTAAATATAATGTTTTCTTAATCTTTAGAAAATTGAGTATTTCGTCAGAATTTTAAAATTCTGTAAATTTCCGATATTCATAATTTCTGTGCATAATTTCTAAATTACTTAAATCCATATCAAATTGCAAAACCTGACCATCTATTTTCTTCATTAATAAACATTACCTAACAATAATTTTTGATGTACGAAAGGTTTATTAATGTACGAAATGGATTTATAATCAAATTTGCCAGTCAGATATATATTCTCAAATTTAACTTAAACAAACGTTCTTTTCTCGTTGCACGACGTATGTGATTACTTTCCAGAATTTTTTCTTTTCTCTCTTTTTTTTTTTCTTTCTTTTCCGTTCTCGATTCGATTTCCGTGCACGTGTCACGGGCGATCAAAAAGAGAAAAAAGAAAAAAAAATAAATAGAAGAAAAATGAGGAATGAAAACTTCATGGAAACACTCGATGAATATGTCGGTTCGTCGAAAACATTATTTTCTTCTGCTACACCGGATGTGGCTGTTGGATAATCATCGATTTCAAACGGCACCCTCTCGCGAGCTGAGTTCTTGAAAAAAGCTCCGACTAATTTAAAAATCTCGTATTTTTAAATCTTTATTGAATATTCGAGAAGTGGAAAAGCTATAAATCGAGATAATAAAAATGAAAATAGAATTGGAAATTTTTCAAATAGAAAAATTTATCACCCGCTTGATTATAATAAAAAGAGATCAGAGAAATAAATTCGTAGAATTTCAATATTAGAAAATATCTATTAAACAATACCTGTGTATAGAATTTATACAAAATAATTTATTCGGATAAAATTATATATCGTATCTATGTGTTACATCATTTGCATCATGCATTTTCAAGATACGTTGTTCAGTTCTAATATTATTGATTTTTACAACATTTTTCAAGCGCCAGATTAGAAGTTTATGGTCCCTTGGTAAATTATCCACGTGGTTAATTTAATAGTAAAAATTGAAAATACTAATGAAATAAAACAATTTCTTCCGCGTTTCAATGAATCTGTATAATTACTCTCGAGCCGGTTCCTCAACAGACGACCACAATCACCCCTTCCACCCTCTTTGTCGCTGACCACCAAGTCTTCCAACCCTTGTCTTGCTAACTGACCGCAAATTCTCCGTAGTATGATACCTGGCTTTCAACTAACATTCTAATATATGAAACTAAGGAAATATAAATGTTTCAATATTCTAAAATACTAATAAANATAAAATAATTCCATCCGCGTTTCAATGAATCTGTATAAATATTCTCGAGCCGGTTCATCAACAGACGACCACTAATAAAATAAAATAATTCCATCCGCGTTTCAATGAATCTGTATAAATATTCTCAAGCCGGTTCCTCAACAGACGACCACTAATAAAATAAAATAATTTTATCCGCGTTTCAATGAATCTGTATAATTATTCTGGAGCCGGTTCCTCAACAGACGACCACAATCACCCCTTCCACCCTCTTTGTCGTTGACCACCAAGTCTTCCAACCCTTGTCTTGCTAACTGACCGCAAATTCTCCGTAGTATGATACCTGGCTTTCAACTAACATTCTAATATATGAAACTATATATGTAGTATCTTAAATGTGTGGTCTAGAGTAAGGATAAGGAAGGATGTTTTATTTAAAGTGAAGTTTAATTCTATTTTAACAAGCAATACCCAATACAAAAACTGACTACAATATCTCCGTACGTCTTATTCTAACACTCCACTCACAACTTCTGCTTCTCAGATCAAAAAATGCTGACCCTCAACCCTCCTACTCTTCTCCCACTCTCTCTGTCTCTTTCTCTCTTCCCCAGCACTCTTAAGACTCTTAGTTTATTCCTTAGACTCTAACCCAAATATATAGACTAAGTATATCCCCCTTTCCTACATAAATATTACATAAATGTTTCAATATTTTAAAATACTAATAAAATAAAATAATTACATCCGCGTTTCAATGAATCTGTATAAATATTCTCTAGCCGGTTCCTCAAGAAACGACCACAATTGCCCCTGGTAGCTGTATATACTTGTAAGAAAATTAATTGGAAAGGAACGATTATTCGTATTATTCGAATAATTCTCCAATTCGAATAAATATAGAAAATAGTTTGTTACAAATAAGAAGTAATAATTATACCACAGATAAGACATTCGACCGATATGAATTCATTTCGATAATTATGCGAAATAAATATTTACTCGAAACAATTTGAATAATGCTTAAGTCTGGAATAAAGACAGCAACAAAATAGACACTCTGCATCAACATCATTATCATCATCATCATCATCATCATCATTATCGTCCTACTCAGATTCAGATTTCACAAGTGTCTTGTTCTTCAGTTTTCTAGACGATAATAAAATTAGTTGATAATATTAAGACTCGAAGCTAATAAAGAAACTGATCAAATAACTTACCTTCAGCGTTATACAAGCACTCCTCGCACATGAGTATAAAATCTCGTGATCGAGAAAGGCCACAATTAATGACGTATTATTGAAACAATCGCGTTCTCATAAATGACAATCTCACGCTGACGACGTTGTTATTCGTTTCAGTATGTAATTCTAGTTTTTTAAATTTAATTCCATTCAACATTGCAATAACAATGATTTTGAAGATCTCAGTGACAATCGAACTATTAAAATTTTTTTAATTCCATCCAACTTCGAAATGACACAATTTTCATTACAAATATCAATTAATCTAGTTTCAAACGAAAAAGAAAAGATAGGAAATACCACTTGACCAAAATACAATTTGACGATCTGGGTAATTGCCTTAGAATATCAAAAAATCCATTTAACTAGAAAGTTGAAGAAGTTTCCATCGTAAACTTCGATTAACTTGTTTTCAAATGAGAAATTTATCGTGTTTATGGCATCCAAGAGAAAATGCTTCGATCGAGCGTAAGCGGATTTCGAGACGACTAGATAAGAACAATAGCAAATACACACACTGTGACGTAAAAGTTGCTTGACGTACGCGAACGTTTGCTTTTAGATAGGTTAATCGACAAAACAAATTACCTGCGATTATGGCAACGAACGTGGCTTAAGCTTTAAGCGTATGAAAAACAAAGTTCTACATTGTATACTTGCTCTAATTTGTCTTTAATAGGTAACTCATAGAATAAAGACTTTTATGCAAATTAATTTTTTTATAAACACAACGACTAAGATGAAATCTAAACAGAGATTACGTGTAACACACGCAATACATGCATAAAAAGTATCTGTAAATGTTCAAATATTTTCGTGTTTGTGCATTTAATAAAAAACAAAAAAAAAAAAAAAAGGCAACTAAAAGAGCACTTTCGATAACATGGAACTGATTATGAATTAAAAAATTTAAAAAAAATTACTTGTCATGATTTCGCTTGTGGTCTTCAGGTATTGGCACGTGTGATATTTATTGCTTTGTTTGTTTGTATAATTTATCTACAAAATGTAGATAAATACGATTATACGAAACGCAATGAATTTTTATATGTTCTTGCGATATATATAGCTTGACGATGATTGATTATGTTTGGCTGACTACAATGGAAAATTATCATTAACAATTCTGGCCAATATCTATTTCTGGAATATTCGTTTATAAATAAACATTATTTCGAGGAAACGAAGAAGATAAAAAGACGAACTGATATGAATTAATGAATTATGAAAATATCAATTAACACGACAATGTAGAAAATCATAAAACTGTTGACATTTGAAATTGCGAATATTAAGAATCGTGAAGCCTCCGAATGTTACGTATTCTAATTATTTGTATATTTAATTAATGTGGTATTTGAAATTCTGCAGAAATCAAAGCGTGGAAAATTCTTTTATTCGTTCGTCGATCTCTGTAGAAGATAAGAATGTTCTTGTTTTAATTAAATTGATTAATTTCATTAATTTCATTAATTCTTAATTCCACAAGGCAGGACACAAAAGAATCTTCTGTACACTCAGCCATTTCTGCTCGAGATAAATATAATTAAAAATTATAAATATAACTCAAAGTGCAAAAATTTGCTGCGTCTAATTATTTTCTTCTTTTTTTTTCTAAAAATAAAAGAAACAAAAGTATAATGGAAATTAATCTTGACGATAATCCATTTACTCTGCTCTAGATAAAAGTAATTAAATAAGAAACCTGTTGTACCTTTATATAATCATCTTTCTTTGATTAGAAATTCTACAAACGTAAAAATTCCTCTGTCTGATTATTCTCAAGCTAAAACGAAGAAATCAAAGATATAATGGGAATTAATCCTGATGAGCATGAATGAGCATCTTGCTCTCGCTTCTGGTCGCAAATACGAATGAAACATATATGTATGTGCATGTTTTTTATCGAAAGGAACCATTATTTATTTAAAGAAAGAAAAGAATAT
Organism: Bombus soroeensis; assembly: GCA_014737365.1. NCBI lineage: Eukaryota > Metazoa > Arthropoda > Insecta > Hymenoptera > Apidae > Bombus > Bombus soroeensis. The sequence goes on along the minus strand of JACXIL010000164.1, from coordinate 1,238,864 downwards.
TTACCACTTTCATTAAACAATTTTATTTCAAGAATATTTCCTTGTACATAACGAAACCTGGAAATAAAGACTTGCCTTAAATTGGGAAATATATTTCGAACGTTAATTAATCTACCACAGAATATCTTGCTTTATTAGCAAGGAAGCCTAATATTGTTCTCGTTACTCGTGTTACACTGTTTCATCAATTAACTATATTTAATTAACATAGTAATTGGAGTACCGTATGCGTCGCTAATTGGAGTGTATAAGCTTACTTCGATATAATTCCTGGACGATAACTAATTAGCCATTTCTTTCGGATAATTGATTTTCAATTGCATCGAACCGTAACACCACAGAAGGCCGGCGTCAGAAGCTGATTTTCAGTCGTACGATGTTCTATTTTTGCTTGAATGATGTTTCTTTGAAAACAAAGAATATCCGATTTATCTTGGAAATTTTTTTCAATTCTTCCAATTGAATAGAATAAAGGTTTCTTAATAAAATTACGAAGAATTAATTACGTAATACTTTTATCGAAAATCTTATTATTAATTTTCTCGTATCGTTGTTAAAATATATATTTCATCCGACATACTGTGCCAACATGTTTACGAGGTCATTTTGAGCAAAGAATGTCATATACATCGGTCGATTCGTCTTTGTTTTCGAGATACGAGAGAGAAAGTGGTATAAACCACAAGTAATCAGTCGCGTTCAATCTACTTAGCTCTTAAGGACGATCATTTATTTTAAGCTATTTTTCACACTGATTTATATTAGTTCGGTGTGAAAGATAACGACGATCATTTATTTCAAGCCATTTTTTACATTGATCTATACCGGATCAATGTAAAAAATCAGTGTGAAAGAAATGGACGACTAAAGAAAATTACGATCTACGCAAAGTTTAGAGAAACTTACGCTTGTTAAATTGAATTTTAACTCATCATTTTAATTACCAAATGGAAAGTTCAATAAACATAAGTGTCCATTGAACGACAAGCTTTTTGGAAACTGGTGCCGTTGCAAATTATTGCCATCGAAATGCTTGAATAACTTGTGTTCGAGTTTGATACTAGTTAGTAATTTAAACCAAAAGTTATATTATTCGTAATGATGAAACATGAACTTCAAAGCCGGAAATCTAATCCAAAGCAAAACATATTTTCCTCGTCGATAACTAATATGTGCTATCGAAATAGAATTTCTCCCACCGATGACTGTTACGAGCTACCGAAATAAGTTTCCCTTATCGATAATGGTTATCAGGAATGAGAAAAGATTTCTCTACGATTATCATTCGTCACTAAAAACATTTTTAATCGAGAAAATACTTGTTATTCTGTAACTCTTCCCATTTTCATTGCAACATTTACGTTCCGTGAAAATAAAAGTTTAACTTCTAGAAATTGAAACCCTTCTCGATTAAAGAAACTAAAGAGAAACGATTACGTACGATTAGCCAACACTAACATTCTATGAAATCTGCGTGGCGATCGGAAATATATAATTACTCAACGTGGTAGTAATACACAACAGGTTGCCACGCGTCTTTATCTGATAAAGGAATTGGAAAACGTAATAAATCATTGTATCAGACGTACGTTAAAAAGAAAATTAAAAAAAGCGAATAATATTGACATCATCCATTAGTCTACTAATCGGTTGGACATGCTCCAGATGAAATTTCGTATCTCGTGACACTCGCCTCGTTAATGCTCCGTGTAACTCTTGTCAACAACAATTCTTTCAACACGCGTCCACTTCGTGGATGTTCAGAAGAAATTTGCATCTTCTATCGTGCTCGTTTGTCATCTTGTCTCGTCCATTCATTGATCCTTCGCGCGTTGTTGTTATGGAAGACTACTGCGTCTTATTTTCATATTTCGTTTTACGATTTTTCTGACGTACGTCGTCTCATCGCCGATTGTTTAGTAGGAGATGAATTTAGTTATTAGGATTAGACATCGCAATTGATAGAATTATTATTCCAGGTTTAGAACGATTAAAACGTCCGGTTAAAAATCGAGTTCAAATTATTGCTGTTATCAGGGTTAAGAATTATTTTTTTCAAGAATTACAGCTCGCATCGGAATTCAAATTATCGCGCTTCGTCTAATTTGTTCAGCGTACATCCCAAAGCGGTTCGTATATCCGAGACTGTAAAATCAAAGAACGTAGCAATAGAAATACTGAACGTACAAGATCAGCTTTCACGAATCCTTAGAAACAATCAAAAATCTCAATCGTCAACATCGAGTGGCAGCATGGCCTTCGTCTGAATCTTTTACAATCAGTCTGCAGGCATAATGAACATTGTGCAGACGCGGAGAACCGTGACAGAGAAAACAAGCGATTCGGTAGTCGATAACAAAGCGAAGAACCACGTCTCTCGCCGCTTATCTGCTGCAAGAAGAAACGAAAGTTATTTCCGGCCTCGACCCTCGTGCATCCAACATTGATACATAATTTGTCGTTTTCGAACCTTCGTTTCTTCTCTCGTTTCTCGTTTCTTACCGCGCGTTCGAGTTCAAATGCATCGATCGAACGTACATACCAGGTGTCCCGTTTTCATCGATCCACGCAAATATCTTCTAAACTGTGCGTTATCCGAAGAAAGTGTTTCACGGCTGATCTTGAAATCTCGAAGGCACGTCCACCTAAATGAGATTTGTGCCCATTGGAAGACGTTTGCCTCGAGACGAAGTAAGTTTCATTCGAAAAAGTCTTTCCAATAGTATAATTACGATTAGATATAGAATTAACTCAAGCAGTGATAGTAGGAAGCAAGTGGACGTCATCCAAGATAAAAGGAGTACAAAAATAAATAAATATAGTTTGGGAGATATTATGTATTACGTCAGAAAACAGTGAAATATACGGATGCTGCGATAAATAACTGACGTAGGAGATATTTGCCTGGATCGATTAAAACGGGACTCCCTGTGTACGGATATTCTATTATTTGTTTGCTAAAATTCCAAGGGTGGTCATGGTGGCGCCCCAAATTAATGAAATAGCGCCATCGTTGGAAAATGAGTACTCAGTTCTGTTTCTTTGAACTTTAATTCTTCTTTTCTTTTTCTTTTTTTTTTTTTTTTTTTTGGAAAGTTTCGAGAACGTTTGATTTTCTGTAATGATAGAGCAATTTTGGGATTTTTCGGAAGCGTACATATTTATCTAATTCTTCAGGGCTCAAATGATTCTTAGTTTTCGTGAATAAATCACTGTCAAGCGTAATTGCTGCGACACTCGCTGTCTCGTTCCTCCTTTTAAATTTTGCTATCGAAACGCACAAGTTCAAAAATACACTGATTGCCTCAGCAGCATTACTTGGAACTTTAGTAAGATAATTGAATCATGGCACTATGTGCGTCAATGGCAGCTAACGCGCTAATGAGAATTTAGGACAATTTAGAGCTGTCGACATTTTTTAAAAACATTAAAGGTATAACGTATATTAGAGGTTCTGTAGTTGAATCAGAATTGTAAGCACGACGAAAATATTATATTTACTCTTTTCAATCTTATCGAAGGCATTGAATTCTTGTTGCAATTGTGTTTGCTGAAGAAATTACCGTAAATTGTTATTTATGCAGAATGAGAAAGTATAAAACGTTCTTCGAAAATTGCTACATGAAATAATAAAACAGTGTTGATGTTCAGAGTTGTAATTAAACAGATGCAAATAGTACAGACGTCTACGAATACCGAGCAGGAATCATCGTTCATTTACGCACCTGGCCTTTGCAAAGGCCACCGATGCCACTTAGGTAGACGAAAGAAAACTCGTGATTTGAAATAATAATCGTGCTCGCGATTTAATAGCGAAATGAATGTTATTTTTCACGCGGTTAATCGCCGCAGGGAATTGAAGTTCTTAGAGAGCCTTGTAGCGAAACACGTAAGTTTATTTGGGGTGTCTGAGGACGAACGAGAAGACCGGAAGTGGACCACTGCTGGCGTCAGTACGCCATTGACGCCTCTTTCCTTTTACTCGCTTCTTACTTTCGCATTTCGCTGCTTCGATCAAATTTCCAACCATCTCATTACGTCAAATGCAATCCATGTTTTATTCATTTCTTTCCTTTTTACGTGCAATGGCTCGGTAATGAGGAATTAATTTTTCTAATTAATTTTCATAAGAGGAATACCGCGAATAAAATTAACATTTTCTTCTGCAGTTGAAAATATCGATGTAAATTCAGTCTGTTCGGTTCTTTTTTTTTATCTTATCGGTTGTTAAATTAATTCCTCCGAATTTTGTAAATTTTATATCTCCTTTGGACGCAGAAGTACAAGTCGACGAATTTAGAAATTAGTCGCGCGAAATATATGCGCGAGAAACGTACAAACAAAAAGATTGCCTTCGTATTATTAAATGCACAGGAAACGAAAAGTGGCGACGTAATTAATTTTGATACGCAGAGAATGAACGACGCAATTCGTTTCGGCAAACATATCCTGAAATGAAGCAGTTTAATTAATTTCTATAGAGGAATATTTTTCTCAATTTTTCATTATACGTGGAAATATTGACGCAATTAAAATATATTTAAAATACAACATAGAATTAAAATAAGTTTGAGAATTCTGTTGAAACATACGAAATGAAACAGAATATTTGTAACTCTTGTCGGGATATAAAATTGTTTTAAAAAATAGATATCTCCGTGGACGTGAATTTTATCGAAAATTGAAAGTTCAGTTGAAAATGAAGACGTGATTTAATCGTCGTTCCCATTTACCAGCATATAGACGATATGATTCAAGCTGAACGAACGAGAAATAATTGGGAGGAAAATTATCTGTCTGTCCGTTAGGTTGTGGCGATTCGCATTTACAGATATCGCCTAGTGTACTTGTAGTATGCGTGCACAATGTCACGTACACCCATGGTTCAACCCTAACTGTTGCTTTTGCATACGAAGATGAGAAATCGTCATTTGCCTTGCACTGATAATTTTACAAATTGAATCGTATTTCTACAATATACAATTTGTAATGATATTTCTTATCTTTACAACGTAATTGATCGAATAAATATAAATGTACGATACGATATAAGAATATTATTAAAATCAATATAGTTCAATAGACTCGTTCTTAATAAGAATATTTTCAATCTTCCTTACTCTGAAAAAAGTTACGATTTTTACCGTTTCCATTTCTAATTGTACGAAACAGAACATCACCTTATGTTAAAAATATCATTTCCAATACAAAGAAAAATATTATCAGCGCTCCGAGTGAACCAGAAACAGACTCATCTCGACGCCTTGTTTCTCGATTGCTCGTTTCCTAATTAGGGAAGAAGAAACACACCCACGTATTTACGAGTGTTTCAAAACGATAAATTGATCGAATTTGGTTGTTCAAAATAGGCGATCCTTTTCGCCGAAATCACCGGTTGACTCACCTCGAATTAGCAGCGCAGTGGACAAACAATTTCGACTGTTTGTGGATCTTGGGTAGATTCGTAGCGATGATATCAGTGGCCAGGAAAAGTGGTCACCCGGTTTATGGAATCGCTATCGCTTCGCTCGAATTCGAATATAAATTTCGCTGCCTGAGTCAACGTTCGAACGTGCTTTTTTCGTTGAGAAGACTACGCGAGAAAAAAGGAAGACAGTGCGTTGTAAGGTAAAACGCCTGAGTAGAGAACAATCGGATCCAAGCGAAGAAGCGGTCCATTTCAAATCGAAATTCGATTTCACATTAAAATTGCACAAGTGCATTTCTAGTTAAAAGAATATCATGCTAATATCGTAGATATAACAAAAGATATTTTCCATAAAAATGTCATTTTTCATTTTAGGGAATCGTAAGAGGAATTTTCTGATTTCTGTACAATACTATCGCGTTTTATTACAATTAATACAGAGCAAATTAGTACATGTAACTTGTGGATAATTTTATTGATTAACAAGTACAAACTCTACTTTTAAAAGAATTTATCTTTATATAGAAATATAGATATACCACTGTACTGTACACGCTAGGAGAGATAGGTACTAATTAATAGAAAGAGTCCATCTATACTTTAAAAAATAATAATAGCAACGCAATATAGTAATCGAGAGACCAATATAAGAATGTAGTATAACGTAAGAAATTAGAAATAAGAATCTAACAATCCGCTCATACTATGTTATGCATGTAAAATACGAATAAATTTATTATTATTATTATTATTAATTACAATTGTATTGATTCTACATATTCGTTTGTATAGGAACTTATCTAAAATTCCATTTCTATGAAATGTAGAAAAAAAGTTTGAACACGTTGAATCCCCAATAAAATAGATATTTTCAGGTATCCGTATTTCTCGAAATCGTAATGGTACATTGCTCAGATACAATATGATTTAATGGGATTCCCTTAAATCCGATTAGAAGCACACAAATTTTCTTATGCTGAGAACAATAGCCGAAAATATGCACAAGAGAAATGTTTGCCTCATCTTTACTATTATTATCCGTTCTTCGAGCTATTACTAATATTAGACGTGAGGACGCTGTCGTTGAAAATCGAGTACTTCTTGGTAGGTTTTGAAAGATCATTTGCCAAGATATTGGGTCACATGAGTTTCTGTCATATGATTTTTGATCGCAAGAATAAAACGACAGAGAATAATAAGTTGTCAAATTTTCTTATTGTTAAGCGCTTTGGGAAAAAGAATCATAATTTTATTATCTTCTAATTGAATTTTATCTAGCGTCATTATTTTTGTGACAAAAGTAGTGAGAAGTTATTTTTTCTAATTTGTAAAAATTGTCGTTCTCATTGAAATTATGTAAATATTGGAAGGTCGAATATCGTTTTCTTTAGAATTTTCGATTCTTCTTTCTAATATCTTTCGATGACTTATCACGTAGTGATTTTTAGATTTGATCGTAAATCGCGAAAAATTCACAGTTCTTGCAAACGAGTAAAACGAAATTCGAAGAATTCGTAACTAGAAATATACATCAGAATTCCTATTCTTAAATCCAAAGAGAAACTCGTCGTTCCGGTCAATACGATTTCTTATTTAATGTTCAATTTTGCAAATACAAAATTTCTCCTATCTAAACGATGCTTATACTCGAATTCCCCTCAATAGATCTTCGTCGTTCATTCCCATAAAAGAATACTTTAAATTTATGGTCTCGTTATGTTCCCTAACGCTAATCTCAATATACTGCACGTTTCAAATTCATCCAACCATTACTTTTATTTCATTCAAGATACACTCAAGATTAGATACACTCATTTGCATAAACACAGCTGAAGACTATCTCGCTCGAATTTTGTATATTTCTTCCGCAAATTTGGAATTTACTCGAATTTATACAAATATATGTTTGAAATTTAAAAATTTCTTTGAATTGTCCGCACACTGGTAAAATTAATTAAAAAATCACAAACAGTTTATTGCGATATTTTATCAAGTAGAATATCAACTTTGAATTTTGACAGGAGTTTGTCGAAAATCAGGATTGAAAAGGTCGTACAGCTAGACGTAACTGAATAAACACATATTAACATCACGATCGATGTTTCAGTGTTGTGTAACAGCTGCTGTATTGTAATATACTGTGGTTGGAACAAAATAAAATAAAATATTCCTAGTGTCTGCATCGTGTAACGTAACTTACGACTTTTTTAGATTCTTCTGAAAAAATAACGCGTTCCAAGAAATCGTGTACCGTTATCGAGACTTCAACAAGAATTTATTATATTATCATATATACATAGTATTATACGATATATAGAATATATAATACTTTTAAGCTTCTTTAAGAACCATAAACATCGTTGTAGAGTCTGAGACGCTAATGACTTTGAGATCTATTCGAATTAAAATAAATAGGTAAAGAAGAAAACGATTTTTCTATGAAATATAGAGATCTTAAGATTTATAGATCTTAAGATCTAAGATTTATATCTTAAAATAGCATTATACGAGAGTTATAATTTACATTTACATTTACGATCAGTAAAAGTGTTGTTTCTTACAGAAATATATCAAAAATGTAAATTAATGTTTCTAGAAATTATTACATATTTATGAATATTTCAAAGCGATATGGAAAAATCGTTTCCTTTGTCACGACCTGCTATCTGGGGCTGTAATTCGAGTTTTATCGTTGATGCTATCTTAGTCGTCGGTTTAGGAAGCTCATTATGTTCCCATTTATAGGGTACTATTTACTCAAGTAATTATTAAAACTGACCTGCACCCTCTTGCGATTGAAATTATAATCCTCTGAAATTGATTTGAAACGATCCTCTGAAATGATTTCTGAAATTCTTCTAAACGACTTTTGCAGAATATTTTTCATACATTATACGATTTAATGAAAACAAATAATCAAATGAAAAAATTTGTTTGTTTAAATAATTTTATGATACATTTATATCGAGATAACGAGACTTGTTATTCATTGGTAGAAAAATAACAATGATCGTCGATAAGCCGGTGAATAATTCGAATTTTCTATCAATTTTGCAGAAAATAAAAAGTTACTGCAACATTTCCAAGTAAAGTTGCTACGTAAAATATCTGTAATTTCTGTATAGAGAGAATGAAATAATATTATAAAATAAATAACCGTTAAACAAAACGGTTTAAAGTTTTTACAAGAATTAAGTACTTGGTAGACGTCCAAATTCGGCCAATACAATGTGCCCCAGTTGATGCGTTTTATAGAAGGTACGCTCGACTACTTAACGGTGCCTCGTGATTCTTCAAACTCGATTACAACGTTTCACGCACAACTCGATTGCAATAGAACACAATTTAGTACAGTAGATAATTTACATATCGAAAACAGTTACATTATCTTCGTGTGTAATTATTTATTGTGACTCATAAGTAATACAACTAGATGAATCATTAATGGGTTAACCGTTCGTCATTACATACGTTATATTAATGAACTTCCCCAATAATACTGTTTCGTTTTAATCCACTTACTTGTAAGAATCGTATTACGTGGTTTCTTTTTATAAATCATCGCAAAATTCCGGATTTTCATGAAAATTCATGTTTTTTTTTCAATTCTATAGTGCCAAGTATAAATAACTAGTAAGGATAAATATTTTACATAGTTTTTCACGTCACGTGCGTTCCGTGAAACTTTGCATTTTCGTATTTCCTATAAATGCGCATGAAAATTCCCAGCCTATTCATCACATTGGCCGTTTAAAATCTTCGAGTTTATCAATAATATTAGCAACAACGGTGTCTCTCGGATGATAAGGCTAATAAAATTTCAAAATGTATGACGCATAGTGTATTCGTAAAAAGCTTGTGCAAATGCACGAATACGACGAGTCAGAGTAGTATGTAAATTATTGTGCAAGACAATCTGTATGATTTCTGTGATCAGGATTCGTAATAATCGAGCATCTCCTGTTAGCAATCGTTATACTACAAAGTCTTCTTCTTTCATTCGTTACAAACGTATAATTTACTTTTATATCGTACAAATTCTGTTCAATTCGATCCAAACTCGTTTGATGTTCCGTTAAGATTCGGTCTTTGGAAAATGGAAAGTAAGAATGGCCAGAAAAGTTGATCATAAAAGTAGGAACCGGTGTAACGATTCGCAGTCTACTCATAATACACAGAATCTAAGCATTCCTCCCGCCCAACTTCAGTTATAATTCGCAACTTCCGTCGGAGCGATTCACAGGTCGTGTTTCTCCCCACTATGGCGCTCAACAAACGCAGAACTTTGGCCCAGATAAATAGCTGGCAGCCGGGAATCAGGCACGTAGACCACGTTTTGCAGTCGAGCGACGTTCACGCTACTCGTAAACGTGCTTCGAGGCGCAGTGTAATCGAAACGCTATTTCGTATTTCTTACGTTTGAATATAGAACACGTGCTAGTCGCGACAGTTCGCGTTATCCATAAAAGATCGTGACTATTTCTCGCAAATTTCCTGAAAGATAATTTCCACGCTATCCACGGAATCACGTGCTTATTCTGACTACAGTTTTGGTGAAAGACAATTTGAAATAGAACTTTGACAAGTCTCGTAGGAGGATTAGAAAGAAGGTGACTGGCCAAGTTGAATTTTGGCTTGTGAGACACTGCTTCGAAGAAACTTCAGAATTTCATAGAACAGTTGGTTGTGATCGACCAAATTGAACGTTGGCCTGTGGAAAATCGCTCTAACAGATTTCCTTGGATATTTGGGGGTTCGTGATTCATCGAACGAGACGTTAGCTTGCGAAGGAACTTTGCAGATAGTTTCAGTTCAGCTTCGAGTCTCATTGAAAGAAGATCGTGCGTATCTATAAAACCTCATCGGAAAGTGCGTAAGGTACCAGTGCTCGACGAGGTTCGACTTTGTCTTGTGACCAATTTTTGTTTGGTGGCATTTTCGAGACAACTAAAGACTGTTTTAATTAAACGTATTTTGAAATAATTGTTCATCGAGCAAAAAGATTTTGTAGTGTAACAATTGGTGAAGCAAGTATTATAGAAAGTGTGATACTTCCGTAAGAGGAATAAAGAAGAGACGATAGTGAAAGGATTATCACGAGACAACCAAAGAAGTATTAGAGTACCTGAATTTTGGATATCGTATCGTGTTAGGTGAAATCTAGCCATTACTCGTTGTTAGAGAAGATAGAAACTATAAAAAAGAAGATGGTTCAACAGACGAACACTGAGTTTGCGGTTGGAAACGTGGACGAGTACGTCAGGTGTTTTAATTGCCTGAGGGCCTTGGCGGATATCACAGCCATGGCCAGCATCATAGCCGTTCAGGTAATTTAATATTTTAGAAAATTTAAGCAGAATCAGCCATATAACTATGGAAATAATTTGCTAGAAATTAAACAGGATTTTTAATTGGCCACGAAAATCGTGGTCTTTTAAGAAGTTGTACAATTTGATGGTAGAATCTTATTATAAAATTATGGGATTTTAGCACTGTATGTTTTCTATTATTATAGCATCATATTGTAGTATTTTACTATAGATTTCTGTTTGTGATATAATAAAATCGTATCACAGAAAATTTGGACATTTTGAATTTAGATTGGGTGTCTGATATTGTTATGAAAACAATTCGATTGAAATTATGAATATTTCAAATGATTTATCATTGATATTCCGTAAGAGACAATAAAATGAAGATTCGAGGTGTAAAGTCTTTAGATCGCTCTTAATTGAACATGTTTACCGAAAGATGATTTAACGATTAGACCGTTGTTGAAGGTTTTGTATTATCACATCAATTATATTGCGATAAGATAAACATTTTTGGTTGTAAGTTTAAGCAGTCTTTTGATATCCATTACACGATAATTTAATTAAAGATTTCACTCGTTTTTCGTTTATTCTGTGAAACTTCTGTAAAAAATGATGAATTGAAAATTCTAGGTAATTTGAAGCACTTGCGAGATGATAATTCCGTAGTATTTTGATACAATTTCTAATTATTTTCGGCCACTCTACAATAAATAATAAACTGGTTAGTTTAAATAATCAACTTTTTCTCGATACACAGCTATGATTAACAGTAATTATAATACTGATAATCAAGTGTTCAAATAATTTCATGAACGATTGTATATGTATATATATGTATATATATATATATTTAGAATATATCTAAAGAAATATTTGGCAATTCAAACTGAAACGTAATTTATCATCTCGATATTGTTCGAATTACATTCATTCTTTTACAATTACTTTCGTTCTTTGACTATCTTTAAATCATATCTGACAGATGAAAAGAGAGAGAATTTATCACGTCGAGGTTCTTATTCGACAATAATTCGTAGATATAGTAGCAGCTCGTTATAGTAGCAATTTTTGTCTGATTTTGATGGATGTGATCAAAGAGTTGTAGATATATCACAGTCAATTAGGTTCGCTTCTTAACTTTCTAAAAGAATACTATAAGCACTTTTGATTACGAAAGCGTGTTTCGGTGGGACTTTGACCCCATAAGCGTCGCTCAGCTTTAATTTCCACATAAAATGATATATTAGATACATCATTTAATTTATATATTAATTAATATATATATATATATATACATGCATTAATAAAAGAGAAATTTAGGTTTAAAGTTACTAAAAAGTTTATAAATAAAAATTTAATCACGAAAGGATGATAATTCCCATTGAGGGAATAATTCTCCATAAAATACAACTTTTATCTCGATTTAATTCGTATTCGTACGGCACGCTGGTGCACTGGTATCGATTCTTTTATTGGCCAACGTGTTGTTGGTCGTACGTGATTAAACCTTTCGTTGACGTAATTGAAATTTCTTCTAAAGAATTTCTATACGAAGTTCCTTAACGAAAAATATGTTCATTTTAGTAAAATGAATTTATTATAAACGCATATAATCTATATCACTATTTGAAAATAAGAATATGCATCTTACTATCCATACTAGGCATGTTTTATCGTTATTATACATATAGCAATAAGTATACGTATACTAAATCGAAACGACTAATTGTTAATTTGCGATATTATATTCAACACAAATTTTCTAACAGTGATCGATGGTATTACGGTATTTATTATTCGTTAAGAGCATAAGGATATTTACTTCTGAATGGAAAAATTAGAAATTTTTTATTGGAATCAGAAATTTTGCTTTCAAATCGTCCTTTAATAAATTAACAATAAAATACAAGTTTTGACTCGACTCAAAAATATTGAGAAGGAAATTACTTTCTATATTACTTTCTACGAAGAATATTCCATGGCTGTTTTCTGGAAATTTCCAGAATCAAGAATTAGCGAAAGTATGGGGATTAATATTCGCGATACAGAGGATATCACGCCACTCTGTGGATTTAGGAATCTCCGAAATCTCGAACCTCGTGGCATATGTCGATGCGATTAATGCGGATTAATGTCTCGTTTTAACGATCGATATCTGGACGAGTCTCAAGGCTCTTCAATGTCGCGGAACCAGGGCAAGGTGGCGGGAAAAATGTCGATCCATCGACGTCGTCGCCTCTTCCGCGACTTCTAACCCCAGGCAACTCAAGCTCTACCCTCTTCCTACGTCTAATTATGAAATTTTATCATTCTCTGGCAAAATCTCTACCTTAACTGCTGATAATCTTGTAGAAAGATCCAATTAAAGTTCCAAGATTTAGGGACTTGGTAAAGTAATAAGTATCCTAACTATAATAAGCGTACTAAATATAGAAACGTAGAAAAATGTTGTCAGAAATTATTGGTAGAAATGTTCCCGTTACTTTTTTATTTTTAATAATTCTGCTCCAATAAAACTACCAAACGATACCAACTTCTCTTGCAAAGATTAACATCCAAAGCTAACGTAAAGGTAATAAATAAAGAAGTAAGAAAATTCAAATTGTGATAAATACTTTCAATCGTAGTATCTGCTGCAAAAGTATTCGAATTTTATTCTAAAATTGGAATAACGCATTTACGATTAATGAATTGAAACGAATACTTACGAGTTTCAAAGCGTCACTTATTGAGATCCAATAATCCCTGTTTTAAATGTCCATTGTGCCATCGCGTATGCTGCGCATTTAATAAAAAAGCTCTCGAACAAAAGTATAGACTCTATACTCGGAAAAGGAACGTCCGAATGAAACAGCAATTCTTCAACGAAGGATCCGAAAAACGATGAATAACGATCTTCCGCTTGACGTCACAAATTTGCGTACAAAGGGAACCGGGCAAGCGAAACTCGCCCGAGAAACGACGAAGCAACCACGTATTCTCGAATCGGTATTAAAATATCGACAATCATATTCCTTTCAATGGAGACAGTCACATGGTCGATCAAATTTTCTGCGAAGCCAGAATCGATCGATTTATCTACATTTACGTGCTGGTTGAATTTTGTTTTCCAGTCAGATAGGTATCAGCCGGCATTTTATCTCTCTTATGCCTGTATTTACAAAAATACATCGCAATGGATTAAACTATCTCGGCTATTTTTTATCGGCCATTCGAACATTATCGCCCTAACTCGACCGGCAAACGCGTAATTTTTCTACGAAACGAGGGTCGCAGGAGAATTACTTTTGATTGGAGTATAAAGCAAGGAAATCGGCGCACTCCAGACAGATTTCAAGATATCGAATAAAAATAACGTGGTCACGAGGAGATGATCGATCGATTTGGAGTAAGATCGCTTTGTCCCTCCTTTTTTGAAGCTTCGTGTCTTTGTTCCAGCAGGAGGAATTTTGTAGAGCGGTGCTAGTTGAGTTTAGTTGGGATTCTCTGACAAAGTTTGGATTATTTTCAGGCGAATATGGGATATTCGAGATTCGATTCGACGCTTTATCGAGAAATACAATGTTGGGCAGGTTAGTTTCGTTAGGAACATTCATCAGGTGGAATTGCATGTAAATTTTTAGAGAAGTCGGTTTCAAGAAGAAAGCTTGATTTTATGGAATGTATTATAGAAACGAAATGAGGATCTACTTGACAAAACCTTTGCCAAAATCGTTCTTCTTGGCATATCTGGAGGAAGAAAAATTCAAAAAAAAAAAAAAAGAGAAAGAAAACGTTTAAGAACATGACTGATAAGTGTTATCAATGGACTTACAGGATATTTAAGATAGATGTGTCATGGGTCGTGTAATCGGAACATTTAATTAATTTTTAATACTTCATAAGTAGCTAATAGATAATAAACGAAGAATGCTTCTTTGCAATCCAAATATGATGAACTCATATTTATTTTTATTTTGCAATAATACTTAAAATTCAACAATTTCTCAACGTTGTTTTCTTGACACATCCATACTTTTAACGATCCTTGTCTTTGTAACTGAAATATTCTCTTAGCTTGGCAAGTATTAGATAAATGAAATAATTTTTACGGGATAAAACTTTAACGCTATATTTCAAGTAGAAATATTCTATTTTTGATCATTCGAAGGAAATATATTTCGAGATCGATCTTATATTGAGTACTCGATCCTTTAAGCTCATTTATTATTTATGTCGTATTGTCTAGATTCAATTATCATAGATCGTCAAAAATTCTTTAAATTCTTAGATACAAATCGATTATCTTCTTGGCATTAATATTAAATCCATGTATCGTGATTATTCTTTATAAATAGATCGAGAAGTGGCGAGAATCTTGTATCGATATTGCGTGATATTTTTGTTTTTATTAATTCCACAAATCGTTCATGAAACCAAATCATAGAATTAGAACAAGATTTTATTAGAAAAATTTAATTAATCGTACAATTTTACGCAATTTAGTCGCATTATGAACTTAACTAACTTAACCAACTTAACTTATACTTCATTCAGGATAACTGTCGCAGCTAAAAAGTCCACTGGATTCTCTTAAATCTTCATTACCGCACGATAAAGATAATTATTAGAGTAAGTTTGTCACAAATTGCACGGCTTAGTACTTTTCCAATGACACAATCTTAGAAATTTCCGATTCTTACTCAACGTTCGATTTTAGATAGGATAAAGTGTTGTCACCTGAAAGATAAGAAATCCCCCGTGGGAATTTACCAGGAAAAGTGAAGAAACAGCAATAACATAGCCACAGTTGGAATACGTCATGATAAATAGACGTTTCAACGTCTTGCGATTAACTAAACAATTATCCCTGAGAACAAATTTCATTCAGAAATTATATCACTGATTAAGTGTATCGTATATCATTTATTTATATTTTGGAATATACGTCATAATATTTCTCAAATATTTTTAGATACATCTCTTCTAAGATGAACATATTTAGCCTGACTATTTTAATTAAGTATTTATGAGCATATAGCTATATATATTCCCTGGTTCCAGTATTTATGAAGCTCTATAGTTAGAAACAGAGGAAGTGAAAGCTCTTTCGATTAAGCATTTATACTGTTCTATAGTTGAGAAACAGATTCTACATGTTAAATAAATATTAACAATTAAGAAAATAAATAAAATTAAAATTAATTTAAAGGGATGCTTTAAAACTTAGTTCCATAAATATTAACTTTGAGACAGAAATGAAGGAATATTGAAAATACTACATATATATTACTTTTTACTACTTTTTGCTTCCAATCCAATTCTCTTTACACTGAACCTGAAATCATTGAATTGCTACTCATTCCTCACCTATCTCAACATTACATAACGACTAAAACAAATGACGCGGCCAACGTTTCGAGCAAATAAATGGGAAATAAATTATCGTGAAGTTTCGAAAAATTCACACGATAATATATCGGTGACGTAGCTTGTCAACGGATATCGCGAATCGATGAACTCGATTATGAACTTTATCGGGCAATCACAGAGCCCGACATATGGCCAACAAATTATCCGCGCGAGATTAATCCCAGCAACGATAATCGATAATCTTATCTGTGATGTAACCAACGATTTAACTAAACGTTATAATTATTATTAATTGCATAATACGTTGTATAATTAGCTTATCTATATAAAACTAAACAGTTGGTATGTTTCGATCGATATGTCTTTTGTCTTTGATCGACATATTCGTGATATTATTCTTCTTGGTATATTCGATGTAATTGAACTGTTAATTGATGGAATTAAGATTCGTTAAGTTTCATAGTACTGCGATATTTCCTTTTTCCTGGCATTTACTTTATTTATGACTGTTACGGTGACGTTGATGAATGAGGAACAATCGTCTTCTTTTTGGAAACCGGTATTAACAGATGTGTGCTTTTTTATGACGGATACACAAGCAGCCAGGTATGAGAGAAAGGTCGTTCGATAATTTATTGCGCGTAGTTAATGCTCAATGACCTAATTAACTTCTGAGGAAGTTTCCTTCCATCGATTAGTTCAGTTTTTTCAGAGATTATAGAAAATTAAGTTTTTGAAATGTAGAATTACTAGTTTTACCGTTAATTAGAATTGAACAATTAAATGGAGCATTGCAAAAAAGAATTGAAAGCAAATCGAATAAACTCCATCGAATCAAAACAATGCAAAATTCCTCCAGATCAAATGCAACTATGCCCCGACGATAAAATCAAACTAAATCGAGCCAAGCCAAACAGAAAAGATCCTCATACGTCAAATTAAATCAGAATCTTCAAACGACACAAATTGGAACAATGAAAAAGTTCGTTCAAACCTAATCAAACCACCTGAAACTTCTCCAAACTAAAAGACGATTATTTGTATTAAAGTTTATGAAAAAAGCTATTTCAAATGAAAACATTAGAAAAGCACGCACTATAGTAATGTCGAAATTTATGAAAGAAACTCGAAACAAATTCTTTCAAACCCAATCAAACCGACGTAAACCTCCTCCAACTCTAAAACAAGCTTTTGCTTAATGAACGTACAATATATTACATGCAGTAGCATAAAAAAATATGTCTAATCTATACTAAATCTTCAGAAGGCACACATATCCTCTGAAAACAACATTCCCTTACGATATCTCTTCTCGCAAAGAAACTCATTCAACGATCACGCTATCACACGACGAGCACGCGATAGCTGGAAAAGCCAGTAAACAAAATCGTACAAATCCTTCCAAGGTGCATCTTGTTTCTCGAAACAGACGACTCGATAACAGGTCAATCCACCTATCTCTCCATTCTTCGTCACATTTGCATCAACAAGAATACTCGTCGTAATCATTCAAATGGATGAGAAGACGATCTTCTCACAAGTCGCAATAAAGCTCAGACGAACTGATAACGTACGTCAGCGCACAAACAACGATGCAACTCATCTTTTTGAGATTTCTGTGTCGTTTGCAACTGATTCTACCGTAGGGTGGCACATGTACACGTCGCTTATCTGTGTCGAAATTTCATTCGAGACACGCAAATATTATAAATTTCACGAGATAAGGGATGGTTTCAGGCAATCGGGACGGAGCATGTTGGTTGGCTTCACGTTTTCGTCGACTTTGTTCGATTAATTTTCGATCGGCTACGCCTTTTCTACGTTGCGAGAGACATTCTTTGGCTTATCGGCGGAAATTTATCCTCGGAATATTTTAACGTTAAGTGTCTTTCTAGAGGAAATTTAATTCAAGAGGATTTTAGAGGAAGTGTAGGAACAATTTATTCCTTAACGCACGTTATTACAAAATTGCCGTGAATTTTCAATTTGTACGAATTTCAAATGTTCCCTTTATCATGAATTTTACATTTCTATGAATTCTGTTTAACCAAGGAAATTTGTCACACTTTTGTATTAACAAATCGATCAAAAATTTGATTAAATATCCATATAAATAATCTAATAAATATTGCGTCGAACAATTATTTGGTAAAAAGGACAGCCGACTAAATGTTGCTATATTTTTCTGATTACAGTTTAAACGAATGTTAAACAAGGAACTGTCACACTTCTCAGAATCGTCCAAATCCGGCAACCAGATATCGGAATATATCTGCAACACCTTCCTCGGTAAGTTGAAAGTGAAAATCCACCTTTGCAAACCTCATAACTTCATTTTCATAAACTTACATCTTTCACGAGACTCTTTACGATGATTAAAAGAAGTGGAAGCAATTGCATTCTTTGTCTGCAACGAAATACGAAACGGTCGTGAAACTATAAGAAAAAGATAATTCGCGATTTTATCGAGGTCGACGCCAGGAGCAGATTTACCAGGGACAATGAGAGCAACGTAGGCTCTTACGCATTAAGAGCCCTTGAAACACCGTAAATGCGCGCTTGTTTCACGATCGTTCATCCCGTTAACGCTCTCTTTGTCTCGTGCTGATTTCTGTTTGCTCGTCAAACGAGGAATCAGAATCTTTAATTACTCAAACTGCCTTATACGACGATGCAAACGCGACTTACACCCTTTCTCGTAGCAATTTAGAAAATCCAGCTCTATTTACGAATTAATTGGTAAATTATAAAATGTTAGTCATTTTTTCATTTACCAATTTATCCACACGCGATAGTTTCTTAGGATTAAGAATTACGCGTTGCTTCGTATCAAAGACTCTTCCTATTTCTCACACAACTTTCCAAATCACGTCAAACCACCGGAAACTTCTCCCAACTGAATCGAACTAAGTTATGAAAATCAGATTAAACCAAGTCTTCCAACCAAATAGAATCAAATCGAATTGAATCACAGCAGATCAAATCAGATCCAAGCAGAACCACATCTTCCAAAGCATATGAATGGAATAATGAAAAATCTTGCAAAGCGAGTCAAACAAACGTCGCCTCAAACTTTGACAAATCTGATCAAACGTGAAGAAATTTCATATAATACATGCTATATATCATACACGTATCTCGAGTTTTCATATATTTTTATTACGTTATGCTGTATAATTATTACAATAATAAATTTATATAATAGATAAACAACAAGATGTAGATATACCGTCTCTACCGACCGACGAGGACTCCTTAGCTACCGGAAGTGCAGATAAAAAGGAGGCGAAGAAGAAGGACCGCGTGCAAAAAGGGCCAGCTTCCATGTCACACATAAGCGGCGTAAAACGACCTCTCACACACACGAACAGCTTCACCGGGGAACGTGTGCCGCTTCATGGTGTCGAGACACCTCACGAAGAAGAACTTGGCGAGGTAAGAAAGCTCTGTCTTCTTTTGCAATTATGCATATCCCGACGAACCAGGAAACGGTCGAACGAGACGTGTTTTAACCGAGAGTTCGCTTCTTTAAAATTAAATTCACTCGTTTAAAATTAATCTCCAGAAAGATTGACTAAAATTCACGATGTTTTCGTGTGCTTAACGTCATTCTTTTTAAAATCTATCCGTACCCCATGGGAAAGTATTGGGTTTTCAACTATTTATTTCTAAAAGATGATCGATCCTCGATGATTCGAAATTGGCAATTGGTTCGAAGATGCGAATTTAGAAAGAAAGACGGCTTTATTTCTACCGAGTATATTTTATTTCTTGTTGTTGTTTCACGATGTTTTTCAATGACTTTTTTAACACCGAGCAGTATAATTAATATGTGGCGAGGAAGTTTCCTGCAAAGTAATTATTAATCTAAAGTGGAACTATGGCTTGGTGCTAATCGATAATTGTACACTGTAAGAGTTGTTCCATGGATTGATAATTTTTTTGCAAAATAGACATCACAATATCATGATACAGGATCCGTATTGTGTTCAAGTAACAAGTCACGAAGTAGTGTTTTTTAATTTCATCTCGTTTAGCCTTTCTCCAAGCTCTGGCAGTTTTTAGCTCGTTCAAAGTTAACCGTATGAAAAATTTGTTTTAGGAAAATTATCTTTTCCGTTACACGTTTGTTACGTTATTTTTCTTGCAAGTTGACCGCCGTAGGCCAACTAGTTAACTATAAAAATCGCAAATTGAAAATGAAGAGAACGCCGCGTTATCAGTTATCGTGAAATATTCACGATATTCATCTTATGATATTCATAGCAATGGAAAAATCGTAGCTACGAAGAAAAGCAAACGCTTTTATTTTAATTGACGAAACGAAATGGCAATCGATGAGATTCCCTGGTAATCTCCTCACGTTTGTACTTGTCCAATGAATCATCCAAGTCATTGATAACTATCTGCACTGTTAAGTAACCACTCGGCCGATATGATTCAGGTGGAATTGCATAAGTGGTTCCCAGAACGCGAAACAAGAGTCGCGAAAGCGAAATTAATTAACGGTACCCTACACTTTCTACTCATCCGGAAGACCTCGTTTACGGATTCAGTGTCCCCTGTCCAAGTATCGCGTTCGAACAAAAAGCTTGCACAACCGGTTTCAAAGTCTAATTGCAAGAGTTGGAAGTCGCATGAGAAACTTCCTGTAAATCAAGTGTCTGATGGAATATCGTAAATAGTATGAGTGCTTGCTGAGTATTTATAAAGTAAAGTTAAGCAGCTATTTCGCCGAGAAAAATAATTTAAGGAGAAACACATTTCTCCTGAGTTTCACTTTTCAAAATTAATCTTCCGATGTCGGTCCCGCGTTAATTTCTTCCAAACTAATTTCTATTCTAAATGAACTTTAAACTAATCTGGAAATCGATTTTTCTTCGATGTCGGTCCTAACTTAATTTCGAAATTAATATTTCAAAGTTAATTAATCGAGAATCGAGAAGATCGTGATAGAGATTTTCAAAGTTTCATATCCTTTTACGGAAACAAGTTTTCCGTTTCAGAAACGAGTCTGTTGCACGTTCGACGAATCGTAGAGAATTTTTCGACAATTTCCATTGTTGAAATATGTCCAAACCTCGGGACAACCTCGTAATTCTTGGCCAAGATCAAAGAAACCGCCTTTAAATCCGCGTTAATTAAATTTTCACAAGACACGATCACCGAGTCTCGGTCTCTACATCCTCCAGACCATAAATCGGATCACGTAGCTTGCTATACCGCTCAGCTTCGCTGGTTTCATGGTTAATTCCACGCCTGTTGTCTAATTATTAATCATGCTAGACACCAGTCAGGAACACGTGTAATCTCTGACACGATTCGAAGACTGTGTCCGTGTATTCTACGCTTAGCAATCTAAGTTTTGCATGTAGCTGTTAAACGTCTTTTTTTTTCTTTTCATCGGGCTACTTTGATCACAGACGCGTGTTTTACATTTTCACACTAGAGGTACCTTGGGAGTTTTTATCGAGTCAGGAATATGGCACATCTTTCGTAATTTAATTTTTGATCGTACGTTCGTCCCTTCGGTGTCGTTTGTTAGACACTTGGATGCTTTATTTATATAGTAGCGATACAGTTCTTTTTAGATTGGAAATTTGCGTAAAATCGTGTCAAGTTTAGAACAAAAAATGTAAAATTATGGTTTTGCGATATGCTTAGCGAAAGAGTATTCGGTTCGATATTTTGCAATTGCAAGGTTCACGAGTGGGCATTGTAAAGTTCTTTTCGTATTTCGTTTCGTGAATGTTGATTTATTTTTGTATCAACTTCGGACTTCATAAGTTTCAACAGAATGAAAATCTTCGTTGCAATAACCGTGACGTAATTAATTTCCTTTTACACTGTGCTTCGTGCTAACTGTTCACGCTGAGTGAATTTGAACGAGACACGTTCGTTTCAGTAAAAGGCTAGTAACAGATACTTTTAATTTTTATGTAATAGAATTGTTCTGTCTCGAGATACGAAGCGCTTATGTCACGACTATGCATCCCTGGAATTTCCGACTCTGACACCTGTTCAGACTTCAACAGGCTTCGCGTTCAACAGTTTCGTATTCTTCCCTTTATGCGTTATTCGATTAAAATTGCAGAAAACGTGAATAGAAATATTCCTGCGATATGAATAGAAAAACTCCTGATAATCAATCTTCAAATTGTATTTTATTTTATTTATTTCTAGTAATGAAAAAGTATTTTTGCCTCGAAATTTCCAATTACCAAATCCTAGAACAAAATTGTAGGAAATTTTCCGGAATATAAAACTCAAGAAGAATATTGCAGCGAATGAAATCATTCTTCGCTCCTCTCGTTTCCTTATCCTTATCTCATTACACGTGTCTATTAGCATAAGTTTCACGGAGAAGTCTATAAATCTAGGAAACTTCCAGCGTCGAGAGCAACGGCCTCGACTTTTAAATATTTACCTTGTTTCTCAATTAACAGAGAGTAAACATAGCGCTAAAGACGAGAATAGTTGGGAACATTTATAGGTAAAATCCATTTCCAAATACGTAATCGTTAAAGCACCGTGCACGTTTTTAAATCTTCTTTTATGCTGGTCCGTGTCGCGTGAAATCGGCTGAAAAATCGATTAAGCGTTGGTAAATGTGGCTACGTGATCATTTTATGGAATTTTCGAACAGCTTTCTCTTTTTACTACAAGCCTTAGTTACATTTCAACTTATCGTTATTTATTTCTACTGGAACTATCGTCGATACTTTATCGATCAACTACGAACTTACGAAAATTTTTAATGAAATAAGATCTTACGCTACTACCATGATGACTATCCGAACTTTATTGTCCACTCTTGTTCGTCATAATTTTGTCATTTATTTGTTTTTTTTATTTAAAGTATTAGACTGTCCGAAAAGTTTCTTTCGTTTTATAAGGAAATAATAGACGCACAATGATTTTTGTTTCATATTAGTTTATCGAATTATGCACGAACGTAATAATAGAAATATAACGAAATGGATCATACGTAATTCGATAAAATAATATAAAACAGAAATTGTTGTTCATCTATTATCACCTTACGAAACGAAAGAAGCTTTTTGGACAGCATAATCTATTCCAGTCGAGGCAATTGAAACGCAGCTAATTAAAAGCTGCTACAGGAAAATGATAAACTTTATCTCGTCTATGAAAATAAAATAGATATATTTTACTAACAATTTATTTACACCGCGAGCGTACTTGATGCACCGTGAGACTGATAACAGATTTCGATTTTTCGAAAGGCCAATGCCGACTGTATTTACGATCATGTGCACGAAACAGCATACGTACGTCGATGAAAAATTTGGGACGAGGTCGCTAGTCTACGATAACCTAATTTCTTCGATTCCTTATCTTTATCATTTTCGT
Source organism: Bombus soroeensis (assembly GCA_014737365.1). Classification (NCBI taxonomy): domain Eukaryota; kingdom Metazoa; phylum Arthropoda; class Insecta; order Hymenoptera; family Apidae; genus Bombus; species Bombus soroeensis. The sequence continues at coordinate 1,215,395 of JACXIL010000164.1, read as the reverse complement.
CGTTTTCACCTTAATTAGCGAGACACCGCTAAAGAATTTTTCACAAGGCTGGATCGCATGTAATTTGAATATAGGAATTTCTTTGTTTCTAGTGAAAATACAGACGGTCTTATGAAGATTTTCTGGCAATTTTCTTATTCTTTAAGGATACATTTATTTAGAAACTTCCTTTGCTTTATTTTACTATTAATGGTTAATCTGGAATAATACAGTTTAAAAAGATTCAAAATAAACAGAAATTCGAAATATCGATAGAATTACAGGTATAATGTTTCTTGTTAATTGAACAATTTCATATCGGTTATTGTAATTTCAATAATACGTAAAATTTGTAAATCCACCCTGATGATTGGGTAAAAATGTTATTTAAATTTGTTATTAAAATGTACATAGAAGCTGTGATTATTATTATAAGTACAATTGGAAATTTACATTTACGTTTAGTAAACGTATTTTATTCTTTTGTTTCTCTAATTCGATCGTTTGATTTAGAAAATTTACCAAACGTGTACGAGAAAGCTTCGCATGCACTTTAATTTCACGCAAATTATTTATTCGGCCTGCATCTTGTTAACGACTTTAAGAGTTCCACGAGTTTCCATGTAAACTCGTTTCATAATCCTGGTTTATTTACAAAGCTGCTGGCTTATTTTCAAACCGATAGAATTCGCTTTTCTCTAAAATAATTCCAAGCTCCAAAGTACGAACTCCTCGTAGTTTTATTGTTTTTACGTATCACCGTGTGGACTACAGTTATTTTAAATTTCTGAAATAATCAAACTATATACAAGAAGTACGCACGTAATTAAAGAGGCGAGAATTACCAAGAAAAATTTCATTCAAACCGTTTGACTCTCGGTTCAACAAATATAACGTTACAACTTTCATTGATCTTCGTATTTAACCTTCGTCTCTATTCATAGAATCCACCTAACTTGAATCACTTTCGTGAATTATAGTAAATATGCGTGAAGCCGATTGTAGTCTGCGTTTTTTCGAATTCATTCAAAGAACAATTGAAAATAGAATTTGGTTTTGCATAATCGATGCAAATCCTCATTCCTGTCGAGGAGAGTAGCTACGACTTTCACATAATCAGCTACCGCTTTGTATGCTGATGAGACGCTTCCTCAGTCGAAGAAACTTCTTCATTTCCGGTGCAACACGCCTTACGAGGCTTCAGGGTCCACCGGTTTTTATTTCTTACGAAAACGATAGACCGGAACGTGAAGAGAGATAATTTCTTTAGATATTTTACATACGAGAATGATATATAGATATTAGATTCGACTAACTGTCCTCTATGGAAAAAAAGAGTAAAAGATACGTAGAATCGTGCAAATATCAATTTTATGACGGATTGAAATTGTATTGTAATTTTTACGTTGCTTTGCATCTTCTTTTACGTAATTATTTTTTCACGTAGTCGTAATACGTTGCCCGAAAAGTTTCTTTCGTTTTATAAGGAAACAATAGACGCACAATGTTTTTGGTTTTGTGTTAGTTTATTGAATTATGCACGAATATAATAATAGAAATAGAACGAAATGGATCAATAAAATAATATGAAACAGAAATTGTTGCTCATCTATTATCACCTTATGAAACTTTTCGGACAACCTAATATACTTGTCCTTTATGATTTTTATTATACTTCATATAGATATTGCATTTTAATGAATTAACTGCAATATAATAAAATTGTACAGCGACACACTGGATTAGAATCGTTCGCGAGTAATAATAAAAATAAAGTGAACTGACGAAAACAGATAATATTATTTAATATCGTATATGCGAAAAATATGAAAATATTATCTGATCAATCAATTATTAATAAAGGATCATTTCGATAATAATGTCCAATTTTACGAGGCCTTAGAATCGTCCCTGAACCCACACGTTCTGATTCAGAGTCGCGAAATCGTTTCGAACTCCTTATTTGGTCCGCTGCACTGGCCATTGCCTGTTTGTTTTGAGAAAACACGGCTATTCAGAATAATATACTATTATCTATACGATTATTATTATTATTATTATGAATCTATACGATTCAGAAAAAGTTTAAATTAATCATGATCGATTTCGCCGGGCCTCTGTTAAAATTTGTGGCGTCCAGTTCGAACCATAATAAACAATTTGCAGTTCGAGTGTTTTAACTGATCAATTTAATTTCAGGTTTAATTTCGCGATTAATACGTTGCACGTAGATAGGTAAATGGTTTATAAAATAGTAATTAGTGGTGCGAGGAAGTTGATAGTTTCCATGAAGAATTTTAGAAAGATTATATTATTTCTTCAATTTTGTGGTTGCGTACATATTTTCAGGGCCACGGTTGGATATGAGTTAATCGCCAACACGTTAATTAACGTTAAATAGGGAACTTTCCATTCATTAACAATTTCTTCGCCAGCTCGGTAAACGATTAAAAACCTTCTAAAATCGCGTGCCGGTGCTAAGTATCTTGCATGAGCAATATTGCGAATTGTGCCGCCGAAAAACTGTCTGAGAGATTAATTGTTCCAGCCGGATAACAAACAGAGAATTTACGTTTCTCGAGAAAATAAACTATCTTAAGAATTTCAGCAAATAAAACAAACGATAAATAATTTTAGCGAAGAAACACGACTTGGTACAAAATTATGAAAATCGATCTATCCGATCCTCTGGTGTTCTAATAGTTTTCTTCAGGTTTGCAGTTAAGGACCACGGTGTAATATTACAATTAAAACATTATAATAATATGTAATTACCTGGCGCTAAGAACTTCGGTTTACGATAAAATTAAAAATATATAAGATAGAAAAATAATTAATTCCGTAAAGACACCGTCGTCATTGCAAAAATCTCTCAAAACCTTCACATCTAGCAAATAGACTTAAGCCTACTCTCGGTTAACACAGGTCTGGTTTGTCGCCATAAATCTTTACAAAGCTCGTCGTATTTTCTATTTTCTAATTATTGTAAACTAATTAATAATAATTCCATATAATTCTTACAGGCTCTATTAAGCATCAACACATGGGGCATCGACATCTTCCGGTTAGGCGATCTGAGCAACAACAGGCCATTGACCTGTATCACGTACACGATATTCAAAAGCCGTGATTTGTTCAAGGCAATGTGCATACTGCCTCAGACGTTCCTCAACTACATGACGACCCTCGAGGATCACTACGTCAAGGAGAATCCTTTCCACAATAGTCTGCACGCGGCTGATGTGACCCAGTCCACCCACATTCTGCTCAGCACGCCCGCACTCGAGGTTAATATATATATATATTCATTCATCGTTCTATCCAATTTCACAATTCTAAACGTGTGCCAGAGAACAACGCAATAGCCTTTCTTCCTTTAGGAAACGATTCTATACGTGTAATTCAAGATCCTTTCTCTAGTGAGAATAATTGTCTTTATATCTGTATGGTCTTTTAGAAGAAGAATTTTACAGTTGGATAATTACACGTTTAATGCGTTTGATTGTATTGTTATATAGTATGCAGTATGTTATATAGTGTTTGGCATTCGCGTTAATTAATATTCTCTAAGCTTGGATTGATATCCAATTAACGCGCAGCAATACCGGTCAGCTAATTGAAGCTGTTTGTCTAATTACAGTCCGTTTTCACACCATTGGAAATCGCAGCTGCCCTGTTTGCCGCAGCCATTCACGACGTAGACCATCCTGGACTGACCAACCAGTTCCTGGTTAATATCGGTAAGTGTGTTTTTCATGGAAGCTCACAGAATTTTTTCTCTGGTATAGAATTTTTACACTAAGCAAATTTTTATTTTATTTCGTTAATTGAATTACTTTATTCGATTGAATTATCCAGCCCTGTAGTTTATTAATGTTCAACGTTTCGCTGCTCGATACTCTTTTAATGTAATATGTAACGTTAATCTTGACAAAGTAGTATCTTAGCAAATGTTAACCCGAATTTTCTCCTATTTTAGGCTCCGAGCTCGCTCTCATGTACAATGACGAATCCGTTCTGGAAAACCATCATCTGGCAGTGGCGTTCAAATTGCTCCAGAACGAGTGCTGTGACATACTGCGCAACTTGACGAAGAAGCAACGCCGGATCTTCAGAAAGATGACCATTGATATAGTTTTGTCCACGGATATGTCCAAACACATGACTTTGCTAGCAGAATTGAAGACCACGGTGGAAACCAAAATAGTTGCTGGCTCTGGCGTTCTCGTATTGAAAACATACAGTGATCGAATAATGGTTATAGCAAACGCAGTACACTGCTCTGACCTATCAAATCCCACGAAACCATTATTCTTATATCGACAATGGGTCCAACGGTTGATGGAGGAGTTATTCCGTCAGGGAGATCGAGAACGTGAAAGGAAAATGGTGATTAGCCCAATGTGCGACAGATACAATCCCACCGTGGAGAAGTCGCAGGTCGGCTTCATAGATTACATTGTCCATCCTCTTTGGGAAACTTGGGCAGAGTTGGTTTATCCCGGTGCTCGGGATATTCTGGATAACCTAGAGGAGAATCGAGACTGGTATCATTCCATGATCCCTCCGTCACCACCGTCCAACGATCAACAGAAGAACGAACAACAGTCCGATAATATACACTTCCAGGTGAGCATCGTTTCAAAATTCTTTGCCAAATTTTTCAAAGAAGAGTTCTCAAGTTGTTCGATTCTTTAGAGTCTTTGGATAGTCTGTGCTCTCTTCTTCTCTTGATAGATAGACTCTGTACTTTCTTGATAGACAGATTAGAGTCTGTAGAATTGCTGATCATGGTTTCTAAATTCTTTTGAGCTTCTTAATTTATGTAGCTAATAAGACCTCGTGAAACTCATCCAATCAACTTATTGACTCTTCAGGTGACACTGGAAGAGGACTATACCATTGACCCGGAGGAGACCGCTGGAATGTGACTGAGATTCGCGGGTATTTGCAAGAAGCTCCACGAGAAGGTGCAGCAGACCTGGTGGCGCGTGCGTCAGTAATCATTAGCTCGCTGCCACTGACTAAATGTCTATGTGTCTATCTATATTCCTTTTTGGCCAAGCTCCACTCCCCGGAACAGTGGAAGAAACCTTGTCTCAACAGGAGAGACGGGACAAAGAGAAAAAGAAAGAGTGAGAGAAAGGAAAACGATTAACTGGAAAAAGGAACGTCTAGTCGCCGCTAGTTCAGACCTCGACAAATAAACACGGGGTCTTTCCTGACGTGTCAGAAGAGAAAAAAGATCAGCCAGGAAAGAAATTCGGAAGAAGGAGGACAGCCCACATTGACGCGATCGTTTTGCTCGGACGTTGACGCGTCTCGGCTATGGGCAACGGTCCTAAATCGCTTCGTCTCGACTAGTTCGAGACGTGACGACAGCGTCCACGATGGACCATCCTCGATAGAAGGACAGAGAGGAGCATCGTCGTCGTTACCATTGTCGCTTTTCTCCCTTCCCATAGTCGTCGTTCGATCGGCCCCAGATTGGCGCGTCTCTGGCTCGAATATGGAGGGCACGAATCTCTTCACCAAGTACCTGTACATTACCCAGGTGGACCGATCACGGTAAAGACTATCACCGTGTCTTTATTAGGTTCCCTTTATTATCGTAATATATAGAACGAGAACATGAAAAACGACGCGACTCGAGAAAACGCAGGAGTATCTCATCTCGCCTCAGTGGTAGGATCCTATCTTGACATATCAATTACACGGTACAAGCGGCTCAGGTCGCGATATTCCAACGATCCGGAGGATCTTCTACGCAGCCAGCTGATCCTCGATTGGTTATCGAAGAAATTGAATGTCTACGTTAGACCGTTTATTCCAATTTCGGCCAAATTGGCTATGTGGCTGCGGTAGAGACCAGATTGGATAATTTTACAAAACAATCAAAGTTGGATGGTTAAAAAGTTTGAAAAAGAGAAGGTATAAGTGATCGACAGAGAGGGTCAGGGGCATACACACGTACCTACACAGAAGACACGCGATCGTTTTTAACCAAAGAGTATTGTTAGTCACTTCGTCGTTTGAGAAACGAACTCTTTTTCTTCATTCAGGATAAATAAGAAAAAATGAATTATAAATCGCGAATAAACAGCGAGACATCATCGCGCGTTCTAGCTTGTAGCGATGGTAGATTACTTAGGGGACTCAGCGAGGTGGAGAATTAAATTAGTTAGAACTTTGCAACTCGATGTGTTTACGAAACCGAGACTAAGAATAAAAAAAAAGAAAAAGAGAAAAGGTATTAAAAAAATAATAATAATAAATGGAGATAAAATGAAATAACGAAGTACTCTCTCGCTTGGATGTCTGTGAATCGCTCAAACTCAAGGATCCATGCTCGATCTCAAGTCGAAGGCGTCTCGATGGTCGAGCGTCGATCCTCTTCGCTCTCTTTCTCGAAGCATCGCAATCTTTCATCGAAATTCAACTGGTATATATACACAGACATATATATATATATATAAATATATATACATATATTTTTTTGTAAAAATACCTTTTTGGGCCTTGTGTTTTCTACGATGCATTTATTTTCTCCTTTTTGATATATGCCTAACTGAATAAAGAAAAAAAATTTATCGTGTCAATAAAACGACGAGGAAATCAATCGTGATAATGTTTTCACGTATTTGACTTTCTGACGAGAAAATGACGGCCGCATGGGCAAGGAAAAATGGCCGACACGCGTCAATTGCTCGAGAAAGAGGCGAATACTTGTATCTGTGTCCGTAGGCAGTGAATCTAGTGAGTGTTTTTGGTGCTGTGCACCAAGCTTAGATCATTAAGAGTAATTTACGTAAGGCTACGAGTACACGACTAGATATTAAGCTGAGGAATTAATGTATAAACGAAAAGAATGGAAACAAAAAAAAAAAAAAACGTAAATGTTCTTTAGGGCGTAAGCGAACCAAGTAACTAATGATAATTAAATATTTAACAACGAGAAGAAGACGATGAGAATTAATCGAAATAAAAAAAAAAAAAAAAAAAATGAATTGACATGACGCTGTTCCATTTTGGGATCCCTCCGACAATGTTCCGCTCGAAAGACGACAAATAGATTTTGGACACTACGAAGATCGTGAGATTCGAGTGAGAACGACCGATCGAACGACGGGAAAAAATAATTATAAAATACCTACGCGTATAATTTTTTGCCGATTTCCAATTTTCTCCGTTTGCCTTGTGGTGACCTTGATATGTAACATATAGATTTAATTCCATGGTTTTCTCTAGAATTGTTTTACATATTTTTTCCTTTCTTTTTTCATGGGTTCTGCGGCGAACCAAAGATAATATTGCCCTATAGTAAGCTCCCTCTCGTGACTAATGACGAATGTTTTTGTAACGTGGAATACAAGCGACTATCGCGTTCATGATGATATTTTCTTTATCCAACGAATATATGTGCTTGTTACTGTGTATTTAACGATTTTACCGACCCACAATGGTGATGACGATGACTATTATTGTATCATGCGGCATGGTCACGATGATGAAACGTTGAATGATCGCGAGAGACGAAATAGGGGTAACAAAAATGAATTAGAAAGGAAAAAAAGACGGCAAAAAAATTTATGAAATAAGAACTAAATACTATGTGTTTGATTGCTGGACAGTTAAATGAACATGTATTTATCGGTGTAATCCTCGTATAAGATATATGTGTAATAAAACATATTTATTGTCGGAATTTGTTGTTTGCTTTTTTTATTATCCTCCACATTTTTAGTTTGTTTGCCTTTTTTTTTTTTTATTTTAAAGAATCTTTTGGGAAGCAAAAGGTTTGAGATATTGGTTGTATCCTCATTATTCGTCAAAATATATTCCACGAATTACTACCGCCTCTGCCGTTCAAACGACCGAACTACGCGCACATTCCCTGGGGTATTTGGTGGGGAAAGGAGAGCAGGTGTTCAAAGGCGATTTAAAAAACGAGCGGCAAAACACTGCACCGTCACACGAGCATTTATAAGTGTTTGATCGTCGTTTTCGGATGAGAAAAGTTACTTCAGCGTCAACGAACGAACTACGGAACCAGATTATTGTGAAATTACATAATCGTACAAATTAGTCTATAGAAAATTATAGATTCATTGCGAAATTGTAAACTTATAAATAAAATCCTTGCTTTCCAATTCCTATAAATTTTTAAGGTACAAATTGTAAAAAATGAAGAACGAGTTCAACAAACTAGGCAAGTATTAGTAGACATTGTCAGATATTGGCGAGTACTGGTAGGTATTGACAAGTATTAAGAAAACAAAATAGCGCAAGAGGTATTCGGAACATTTTGACATTTTTGCAAAGGACGTCGTCATCTCAAAACATCCGAGAAAAAAATTTGTCGGCCAAAATAGCGATTTTGTAGCAGGAGATCATTACGTAGTACAAGAGGTAGCACTATCTCGATAATTTTTGGAATTAGCCATCTTTTTTCGGAAATTCCGAAAACTATTTCGTTGTCTTTTTTTTTGTGGGTCTGCTTTAAATTTCGTGTTTGCTTAACTACTTGCTAACTTCAGTTTTTCCTTTTTTCCTAGGTTTTTGTAGGATTGGATATTGGAAAGGATAAGCAACAAGATTGTAAAATGCTGTCGAAATACTCCGATCTATTGGAACTCTTACTAAATATATTTTTTACGATTGTTCTGCAATACAGAAACTTAAGTTTTATTGTATGGTATAACCATTTCCACGAAAGTTGTGTAGCTGCTGATTGCTGTTGAGTACTGTTGTTTACTGCTGGTTGCTATTGGTTGCTGCTGGCTGCCTATTGTATCCTCATTGTTGTTCTGCAATCAATACGAAAAAAGTAATTTATTTCTAATAGTTAATCGAACTTTGAAGCAATTTTTCTACTTTTTTATCCTTACTCCATCGAATGAACGTTTCTCCTCCCACCGTGCATTCGCATAATTCTCCCGCCAAGTACACCGGAGAAGAAATGTGCATACAATAGAGGATCTTGCACTTGTGCAAACTTTTTGCCTAACTTTTTTAACATTGCATCGGCGATCTCTCTACTTATCCGTGAAAATACATAAACTGATAAATTACTATAGAACATGTACCTATTAGTCTGTAAATTAGGGTAAGGTATAAATGAAACCATCAGCCTGTCGCTTAATTATTTGTAAATATATTATTAAGTAACATCTATAATATAGTAATGAAAAACCATTTACATTAATAAGTATCGTCGTAATAGTTCGTGTATGTGAGTGTCAATGTGTCAGTGTAATTTCTGCATCTTCCATTCATCGATCCAACAGGCGACACGCCATTGGTCGCGCAAAGAGTCACATGGCTTTCACCATAAAGCGGGACATTTCGAAACTCGAAATTCGAAAGGTCGTAAAATTCTCATTTTCGAGAATACAGAGCGCATAAAACGTTCTATACGTCATCTCATCTCATTCTCTTTTTTATTACACGTTTTGGAAAGTTCAATCGAGGGTGAAATCCACCCCTTTCCACGCCTAACCTCTAACATCATGGTTCGAGATAAAGCTGATATCTCTATTTCTTTTTCATTTTTTTCGCATTTTTCTTTTTTTTCGTTCGGTAAAAAAATGTATCAGGCGTCCTTTACACGTGGCTATCCTTAACCTAGCGTGGTTAGTACGAGTATATCGAGATGGTTGCCGTCTCGATCGAGATCTCGAAACTCAAATTCCCCCTATTCAAATTGATTTCCATGAATTTTAGGTTCTGCTTCACCTCGTCCGAGAGTTTCGTCGATTTGTCTTTTCTTTTTTTTTTTATGTTTTTTAGTCGTTTGAACATTGGATTTAGAATTTATTTTCCAAAAGTTACAATTAACTTTTAACTTGTCTGTAAAAATCGACGAAGTAAAAATAAAGGCGTAATTTGATATACACAATAGATTTAAAGGAAATTTGTTTTTAAATTCATTTGAATTCATTTTAAATTCATTTGATTAGAGGAGTGTTTGTAAAGACTGGGTGTAGTCACTGTAGTGACTACAGTTGTCACCACACTATACTATATAATAACCACAGGAGTCACAATAATTACTATAGTACAGTGCAGATTACATGTAGTGACTATAGGCAGTGGTTTATAGTCACAAGCTACTTTTTAGCTCTTACACTGAATGTGCTGTGATTTGAATGAATTTCGAATTTTCTCGACCGAGAGTTGCTGAAGGTTTCTTCTCCAATTCATTCGATTTACAAAATTGAAATTACCATGTAAATTACTAAGACTAGAGACGGTAGTAGTCGTTGTGTTTCGTTCTACAGGCAGTAACGTGTGCGCGCGACGAGGGTTGGGAACGAATCGCTTTAATTTAGTGCATTTTCCTTATTTTTTTTTAATTAACTTTTACGTTTTGGTGATAGGGGAAGATTCTTTTTAACTCTAAAGAAAGAAATTCATTTTTTGGCAGTAGCTAGTAATATTATGGAATCTCTTCGTTATCGAAGAAGTTTAATAAAGTTTCATCGAAACTTGAAGAAATATGAATTGTTTTTGTTGCATGGTGCGTCGTGAACATTTTAACGTGCGCAATTAAACGTTTGGTTATTTTTCATGAAATATGTTTCGTGAATTTTATGAAATAAAGTATGGGAGATGTTAAAATTTGTTAATCAAGAGATATTATTTCCTTAAGTTTAAATATTTAGAATCGACGATGTCATTCCTTTTTTAAATTGTTCAATCTTTGATCCTATCACCTTGAAAATTGTCCGGATCGTGTTCGTTCGCTTTCGAAATCGCGTTTCCCACTACGCACCTCCGCAAGTACCTGTCTTTCGAATCCTCGTTACGATATAAACATTATTTTACATCATCGAAGGAACGCGGGTACATTCCCATGGTATTCGCCTCGGAACAGAAGCATTATTTCATCGAACGTGCCTCTCTCTGTCACCTAGAAATCATTTCTCATACTCGATGCAATTTCAAATGCGTCGGGAAATACGATACTTAAACGATATTTACAGAAGACTGAATTATTTCTATATAATTAAAAATTGGAAATGAATTATTAAAGTGAGAAACTAAATTTTTTGGAGACTTGCTTTAAAATGTGTCGACAATCTTATTAAACATTAATTTTTGTATTAGAAAGTTTGGACTCTAATTAGAATCGTTTAAAAATTGTCTGAAAGGAGCGTAATTCGCCTTAAGGTTTTTAGGGTACGAAACGACGTTTCGTTAAAATTTATTCGGGTTTAAAGCAAGTTCACAATGACTACGAAAAAATTTCATTTCTTAATAGTCACTATAGTCGATTTCACATTCAATAGAAAAGATCATCCACTGCCAGCTTTCACTCGATAAAAAAAAAAAAAAAAAGAAAAAAGGAAAAGAACAAAAATATGACGATGGAAGCGATGACAGATCGAAAATAGTTCGTTCTTCGATGAAACACGAGGAGGCCCAACGAGTCAGCACTCGTGGGCTATTTTTTCAATAACTTCACAACAATAAAAACATAGTATATATATATAATATATTCTTCCATATTTATATTTATATTTTTATATTTATATTTATAATATAATTTATATTTAAATATTTTTTTTCTTGTATATAACTATTTAACCCTCGATATAAATACCCTGAAATCTACACTCCCTCATTCTATATAAAACCGAATTCTTCACAAATCTATCCAATTGTTCCTATTTCTTCCTTCCTCGCCACATTTTCCTTCGTTTCATATTTTTCTTCCGGAAAAATGTTCTTTTTCCCTTTCCTAATTTCTTCAATGTTGCCACTTTTCATTTTTATTTTTCGGTCCTTCTACGTGAAAAATCGTTAAACCTACTATTTACAGGAAAACTCATCCCTTTCTTTTCTCGTTTTCCCTTTTTCTTTCTCGCGAAGAAATAAAAGACTGGAACTGTGTTTCTCTGACGACTGGGAGGATAAAAAATGGCGGGACAAGCCGCGTTTTGATTCTTTTTCTAACTAGAAATGTGGGATGATGCTTGACCTATCGGTTTGCCGAGCTTTTAATCGATTTTCAGAGTTTCGAGTGCCTTACACACAGCAACAGCGATCCGGCATTGTTTGCTGTAATTATTGAGACATTTCGATGCTTCTGTGTCTAAATATTATGATACATGTAGAAACCTAAATTGTGTAAGCCCGAAATTGTATTCGGAATTGTAGAAGAAGATATAACTTTATTCAGTTGCGGATTTTATTTAAAATCGTATAAAAGATTTATTAATAATTTTAAGATTAGTAATTTATGAATAATTAAAGCTTGTTATTCTTGTCGTCTACCATCCTGGAATTGACTAGAGTAGTTAAACAAAAGTAAAATGATTCATATAGAGTAAAGTTTAAAGTTATTATAAATTATATTAAATTCGTAACTATACGAAGCTTATTTTATTCAAGATATACTATACGAATCTTTATGTTCGTAAATATAGTCTAGGTAAGCCTTAGGTTACGTCTAAGACTAATTAAAATTAAGTTAGAGTAAAATGAAGCTTGAGTCAGAGATGAGAACTAAGCCAATAAATAAGGTATATTCTACGGTTCGATTAATAATAGTAATTAACACAGGTAATCATAAATTAATTTTTAATTGCATACATAAGATCAGTCGAACTTTGGTTCAAAAAATTCCCAATAATAAACTTCGTTTAATTTAAATCGACCAAAACTAATCGGTTGTGAAAAGATAAGTAAACCACAATAAATTTTTCAAACACAGTTAAACGGCACTATATCACAAAACTCGATCGTCAAATGTATCACAAAATTTTATAGACCTTTCATGCGCTCTTAGATACTACAAAGACGAATTTATAAAAACTTTCACAGTTCTTAATAGAACCATACAATCCTTATGATAATTATATATATTATATATATATATATATTAATTAATATTATATAACACAGTATACAGTGAATTAGACATAACAAAGACATCAAAAAGCATCGAGATGCCTCGATTAGTATAAAACCTTTACGCCTAGACACTGGCAACCCGCTCTACTCGCTTGTTTCCATTCATTCGGAGGAAGTCCTCCCTTTCTTTCTCTTTTCTTCTATCTACCTAATAGTTTACAAGTTTATAGCCAACATCGAATTGTCCTCGAGTATTTATATATTTATATATATATGTATACATAACGTATGTATAATATTTATAATATTTATATCCCGTATTTATATCTGTATTTATAGTATGTATATCCAACTATCCAAGTATGTATAGCGAATCGACTAAATTTACGCGATCATAGTACTGCCCCTTTTATCTCTTTCCTTCGTTCGCATAGTTATTGGCAGGCCCTTATTTAAAATAGCTCCAGGTGAAAAATATCTGTACTTTGTCGAGATTTTGGATCTTTGCGTATTAGATTTGTTTCATTTCAATGTTTTTAAAGTTGTTTCAGTATCGGTATCGTTCCGTTTCTTTCGTCTACTTGGTTTCGTAGGTTAGGAAGTTGATGAGATAATTAATTATCTAACGCTACCTAGAAGCTTCTCCGAGTTCCTTGTTCGAATTCTCTCGATTTATCGATATGTCGTGGTTCTCTTAATAATCCCTTGTCCGTGACCGAGTCAATCCTTTCATTGCTTTGGAGTGTACGTTTTTTCTTCTTTTTTTTTTTTAATTATTGAGTATTTTCTTTGTAATCTTTGGCTTTAACATTTGTGATTTTAATATTTGAACGTTTTGTGACTTGCAAGTTATTAATTTTTTTCTATGGATTGAACCTTTTCAGGTCTTCGTTTGATAATTTTTAGTAGCTTTTTATTTTTGCCAATATCTTCCAATATTTGAGTATCTTCATTCTTCCCATATGACGAGGAAGAATGTTCTTTCGTTATTTCTCTTTATAACTCATAAGCATCGTTGATTCAATAAAAAGTATCAAATATTTGACTTATAAGAAAAGAATTAATCCAAAGCAAAAAATGGACCGAATAGTCACTGTACAGTAACCTTTCCTTCACTCAGTTTCATATGATCTCTCTTGCTAAGTCAATCCTCGTCATCGACTCTTAAATTCACGATCCCCACTTTACATTGCATGAAATACAATGGTTTCGCAATTTTCATAACTTCCATTGATCGAATTGTGTATATAGATTCGGTACTAAATCTAATTTAAATCTAACGCAAATTAAATGTAATACTTGAATAGAAACTTACATAAATATATATATATATAACTGATTAAATTATAAATCTAATACAAATTGTAAATGCAATAACATAAATCCTGTTAAGTTTAAATGTCATGTATCAATATCTAAAGAAATTAATTCTAAATTAAAAATCAAAATAAACATATTCATTAAGTCTATTTTAATCGTGAATGAAATCACAAACTTCCCTTATAATCTTTCAAAATCCATTCAACATTACATATCGTCACATCAAATTCACTTTCGTTTTAAGAGTCGACCAAGGGTAGAAATTCGTAAACCAGAGGATCACGTAAATCGGATCAGATCGGATCACGAAAAATTCCCACAGTCCGCCTGTATTCTCCTCGTGACAGTGTTACATTAACTTTCGGCGTGTCTTACGATCCAAAGTCGCCTAATCACCCGTGCATTAGGGGTAATTCACGAGTGAAAGCCGAGGGGTGGGAAGAACTGAAAGAAAACCACGCGAAAGAAGCCACAGAAGAAGAGAGAAGTTCACATTTACACCTTCGTTCTAGCTCTCACGACGACACAATAATCGTAATAATGGCAGTAATAATAATAATAATAATAATCGTTCTGAGCCATTGGTACTCGTGGCGCAGGGAAAAACCTGTTTCTTCGCTATTTTCCTTTCTCTTCGTTATTTTGAAATTTCTACACTCGTACACACGCATACATATCCACGCATACGTCAGAAAAATTCTCTTTCTTTCTCTCTCTCTCTCTCTCTCTCTCTCTTTCTCTTTTCGCTCGAGTGCAGTGGAACTTTAATTAAAACGCGTACGATTACAGCTGAAACGTTCCTGTTCCGAGCAAATACACGTTTTCTGTTCGACCTGGAGAACAGCACGCACCACTTCGAACATGGCGGACACGTCCTGGACCTAAATAAGTGTCATAAGTTTCTCGTTCTCTCTCACACTCGCTTCTTTCTGTTTTCTCTCGTCTCTTTTTTTTTTGGTTTTCTCTTTTTTATTTTCTCAGATCTTCGTTTTGCTATCTGGTTCTTTCTCACTCACAAACACGTGGGCTAGTATCACCACTCAGAACGCACACAATATTGGCCCCAGCACCCTTTAGTTCTCGTTTTTTTTTTTTCGATTTTTTTAGCGGTTAGGATTTTTTGCAATTCTTTTTTGTCTTTTTTCGGCGTTTTTGTTGTTCGCGCTTTTTTTAAATTGGATTCGCGCGATGCGTTGCACGTTGCATTCGGCCAGGGAGGTTCCAAATTAGCGAGGTTAATTGCGGGGAATCGGGTTGCTTGGGAAATTTAACGATCGAGATTTTTGGCATTCGAAAGTTTTGCGTGTATTTGAATATTGCTAGGGAAATCGAAAGATTGATTGGAATGAAATATTTGACAAAATTTGAGAAAAATTGAAATAATCTGAAATTCGCATATTATGTAGTTTAAACAAGAAATTATATTAACGGAAAGAACCAATACTAATTTTGCCTGCGATAAATCTGTAAATAAGAGAATATAGATAATACGATAATAATAGGTCCAATAATGACGTTACTTACAAATAGGAGAATATAAATAATCCAATAATTAATAGTTTTACTCACGCTTAACGACATTTTCACCAACCTACGAATGAAAGAACGTAGATGGTCCAGTAAACGCTACATAGACAAATAAAAGAAGAAAAGTTTAAAAAGGAGAAGCAGGACAAAAATTGAGCCAAAAGCAATTGCTCTAAAAACCTCTCAAGATCCCATCACCCAATTCGGCCATATAAAGAAAACATGCTCGTTTGCAAAAGGGTTCAGTTCTCCCTGACCCTTAAAAGAAGACAATACTTTCCGAAGCAACTACTCCAATAAAACCGAAGCTTCCTTAAGTGAATTTTATATACATGTACACATATCTGTATGTACATCGAAGGTTTGATCCAAGGATCCGCCATGTTCCAAGCAACGACTAGGTTCTCTAACAAGCTTCCTTTTCTCTCCTCTCCTATCTCATTTTTTCTGTCGCGCCCTCTTCTCTGCACGACTCGCACCCACGGACACTTACACGCTATTTATGCTTGATTATTTAGGTTACTTTCTCCCGACACGCATTCCGTGCTCATTCCTTCGTTCGTAAATCGTTCCGCTCAATATATATATATATACTTTGTATTTATATATATATATTTTTTTACTTTGTATTTATATATTTATATTTATATTTATATATATAGAGATTTTTTTTCTTTTTGTTGTTGCTGTTTGTAGTTGCTGTGTCGACGACTCGAGTTTTGTGTAGTAGGTTGGTACTACACAGCCGTCACGTGGCCTAGTTCCTTCACTCAGTGGTATCACCTCGCGATGTATCTGCCGAACAAGGTGCCCAGCACTGCCAGGATGTAAACCGAGGCGGAAATCCGGAAGGTCCACGACGTGGCCGTCGAGATGTCGCCGCATTGCGCTGGAAAAATTTGTTTCTGGTTAGTTTCGGTTGGTACCGATGTGCAGAGAGCGGAATTGCAACGATTAAATATGGAATATTTTTGGTTCCAGCTTTAGGGAAATTTTAGGCTTTTCAACTTTTCAAGCTATTTACATAGTTAACAATTTTTTCTTTTATTTTTCGATGATTCAACTGCTACGGTTTCTGTTTCAATTTGTACAGTTTTTAAATATTGAAGTTTTTCAGCATTTTTTATTATTTCATGTTTCAACTAGAAATCTTTTTTTAATCTTCTAATTTTTCTATTGCTTGATTTATCGAAGTGTCAGTACCAGATTTTCCCCATTCCAGAACCTTCCAATTCTCTTACAATCATATTTGTAACTTTCTAATTTTTCAACCCAACAATTTTTTATCTTCTTGTGTCCCTAATATATCGTTCTTAATTTTTTAGTTTCATAAAAAGAAATTTGTCAATAATCAAACCTCTACCTGCCAATCTTATTACTCCGTCGAACAATTAATTTCCCCTAGAAATCCCTAATTCTCCAGAATCTCTACCACCCCATCAATACCGTCTCAATTGGGTCCAATTTGAAAGATAAAGTGAATCAGCTGTTCAATTAGCACGTAGAGTGACTGGGCGATTCGGACAATACGATCAGTGTCATGGTTGAGACGCGATAATCAGGAACGTCGCTGACAATGCTCACCGTACGACGTGAGGTTGACCTGCCACGATACTGCACGACCATGAGAGGTCCTCGGACAGGAAACAAGATGAACCCGTCACTGAATGTTCGCAGCTTGCAGTCGCCATGACAGATATTCAATTTCCTTATTTTCCGATCTTTCAATTTTTTTCCAATTTCCCAATACGTTCCGGATTTATATTTTCTTCATTACTTTCTGTAGTTTTCAAAATCTTTATAATTTCTCAAATTTCCAAATTCCAAATTGTTTAATTTTTCGTATTTATAACTTCCTAAGTTCCGAAGCTTCCAACTTTTTAATTTTCCAGTTGTCCAATGTTTCATACATTTCATTTCCTAATTTTCCAAGTTACCAACTTTCTAACGTCTTACTTTCCCCATTTTTCGTACTTCGGCTCTACTAACTTTCCGAGATTATAATTTTTCAATTTCTTCATTATTTACGTATTAAATTTCCTAAATTCTCATGTCCCTGTCTTCCTAATTTTCTTGAAGCTACGACATACTTGAAGTCCTAATGGAAATTTGCGACGTGATAATAAGGAACATGGGTGATAATGCTTACCATACGACGTGAGGTTGACCTGCCATGAAACTACATGACGATGAGAAGCCCTCGGACAGGAAGCAAGATGGCCCGTCACCGAGAGCTCGCGACTTCCTGTCGCCGCTGCAGAAGCACTGTAAACGAGACAGTATCTTCCTTTCTCGGTGCTCGCCACCAAATAGGCTGTGTCGTTCTCGATCCAAGTTCCATGGCACGAATATTCTGAAACAATGCATTTTTCACTCGCAAACTACTTGTTATCATTGTATAGATAATTAAAATTGAAATAATTAATTCCAAAAATTACTTCAAACACTAGTCAAGAACATTCTATAGACAACATTAACTTTGTTGGAGATGTTACTTAATTCTTTTATCACAAACTCAACCCTGGTCACTGGAAAATACAAACTTTCGCGTGTCCAAATTTAAAATTCTACTCGTGGAGTCTGTACGCCCTACTAGCGTATGTAGAGATTAATTTGTTAAAAAATTTGAAGTCTCATTAGAGTTTAAATTACGCAATAATAAACAGTAATATAATCTCTAGAAATCCTATAGAACGTATAAAAGTCCAAACAGTTTAAACCGCAACATCAAGCCACAAAGACGTCATTATTGGCCGCATGAATCTCTCCGTCAAGGAAACACGCTGTACCATAATATTTAATTATGCTTGGAGCAATCGAAGAACAGGACAAAACGAAGAAAGTGGAATATAAAAAACGATCGAGCGAATGGTTATAGCATGGAAATATTACATCAGCCGGTAATGTGACCTCATTATCGAGAATCGAAGTATAAAAGCACGATTTCCGAGTAGTTTATCGGTTTCGAACTGTTAAAGTAGAGTAAGAGGAAAAGAAAGGATTCTAGTAGCAACGGAGGAACGTTTATCGTTCTAACGAAAGTACTGAATGGGTAATCACCCATGCAACGATTTTAAGTGTTCGATTTCGTTCACCTTAAGGGTCGTTTCACGACCGAGTTACAAGCTCGACTAAACGGGGAGCGAGGGAAGGTGGAATGAGCGGAGGAAGGTGAAAGGGGAAAGGTAAAAATGGGAGCGATTGAAACGAGCCACCGTAAAAGAAGGAGCAGGTTTAACGTTCGTGAAAAGGGAATTAAATTATCCACGACGACTAACGCTGGCTAAGACCGTTCAATTATGATCAACTATGCGCAATTAGAATTCCTTCGATTATTAAATTTTTACGGTACTCGAGCCTCGATATTCGCTCAGGCAGGCATGGTGGCCCTAAGAAATTGTATATTTCGTCATGTTTAATAGTGACCGATTATTCTTCCAGTGGATTAAAGACAAACTTGCAATGAGTCGTTTGATAATTGTTATGGGAAATTAATTATCGATAATGATTTTAATATAATCCGTTCTTATTTTTATCTGAAATTTAAGATATTATGTTTCGTGAGGTTTAATGATAGGTGGTAGTTCTATGAATGGGTTGAAGATAAATTTTATGTCGAGTAGCCTCATAATTGTTATAAATAATTGGTTACTGATAATCGTTTGAAATCGATCCGTCAATAAAATTTTAATATAGTTTACCGGCTTAATAAGCTTATGCATTTCTCACTAATGTCTACATCTCAAAGAATATTACAGAAATTGTTTAAAAAATGTAAAAGTACACGTATTTGAATATTTTCAATAAAAAATTATAGAGAAATATAAGAACTAATAGATAATCCAACTTAATATTTTTCAATGACTAGAGCTCTTGAAATATTTTTCTATCGCGTAACAATAAAGATATATTTCTAGAAATTGACAAAGTATCTAAAATTGTTTCATACGACTTCGAATTAACTTGGACGTGTTCAAGGCTGAATCGTTTCGAAGTAATCCTTGAAAAATGGTCCTTGAATGTAGGATGTTCGACAGGGAGACGCGGCTTTTAGAAAAGAGAAAAGGTCGAGTCTCTCTGTGTGTTTGGAGTTTTCGAGGAAGGCGCGAACGGGGACGAAATAAACGAAAGCCGTAAATCGCTTCGACACGTCGATATCTGGCGTGTTGTCTCGGCCCGATACCTTATCGAGGCTGCAAGATAGAAAGATGAGAATTTACAGCGTCCGCGCGACAGTTCGCGTCGGCTGAAAACGGAAATAAACAACGGGAAAATTCAGCGACAGAAAGAAGCTACGCCTTTCACCAAATATGCTTTCAAAAGGGATAAAAATCGGAGACGTCAGTCTCCCTGCCCATCTCTGATCCGCAAATGCCGATAAATTCTCTGTTCGATTGCTTCTTTGCATTTAAACGACGTTCAAAAATTGTTTCCCCTGCTCCTTTTTCTTAAGAACAAATATCGTACAGAGCATACAATCTTCCGGCATGAGATTCTGTGAAGAACAAAGGATGTAAAATGACAATCAAATATGTTTAGAATGTTAAGTAGTCTTGGAGAAACATTTTGAAAAAGTTGCATTGAATTTTTAGTCGCGTTACGTCTTATTTCAATTATTCTTAGCACAGCACATAATCTCACTTAATGTATATATTGTACGTTTTTGAATGTATCAAAATATTTCTGGAAAAAGTTACGATACAAGTTGCGATAAAGCTTGTTAAACAATTTTGTACAATTTTTCTCTTCGATTGTCTTCTAACTTCGCTCGATGCCAAGTTACCGTATAATTTATCCTAGTCATTAGGAAATATTTAATTTCAAACTTAAACACACCAACAAATTATATTTCCTTTAATTTATTCGATAAATATATCCTTACACAATTGAGATTATTTTTCTCCAAAATATTTGATAATCTTAGTAAAGATTCTAGAAAATAATCCATCAAAACTAAGGTTCCTTATCTAAAGAAATTCTATCGTACTCTCTGGCTCTGTTTTTCTTCAGAATCCTGGAATTTTCTCTCAAAAGTATCCTCGAGAGATAGAGTATAACGCGTTCTTGAAAACGTACTTTGTTTGAAGTCGATAGCTCAATTCGTTCCCGAGATACAAGGCTCGAAAGTTCGGGCGCTTAAAATAGAAGATGGCGGCGTCTGGGAGCTTTGGTGATTCACTTCATTCCGAGCAACTGCATAACTTGATGCTAGGAATGATAAAAAACATTGCTGACTCAATGTGTCTCACTGACCAGACCACGCGTGGTGGGAAAGGGATAGGTCAGTGGCCGAGTGCGATAAAGATGGAGATAGCGAAATATTAAAAAATTACTCTTCTACTTACACGATGATATCTCAGGAACGGAGCGTCGTATCGACACGATTCAAAAAGCATTTCAAAGGGGAGACCTTACCGCTTCTGAGGATATTAATTAAAATCAGCAGGGACGATGTGGATTCATGTCACGGAGCAAAGAAAACTGCAATCTTTTAATCTCACTTTAGGACTCTGGGTTTATACTAATTTGACTTGGAGTGAATGTTATTGCTTTCAGATGATTAATATATGCCGGCAGAGCATTGAAATGAGTACAATAACAAGTAATATTAACTTCCATATCTCCGTTAAACATGACAATAAATTATTAGGTAATAAATAATCTTTTGTAAGGCAGAAATAAATTGCAAACTTTTTCCACGATTATGTGGTAATAAATGACGAGAAAATGATTCTAACGAGAAGTGTAGCAGTATTAAACAATATAGAATTTAATTTTGCAAAATTGCAATCCTTAACCTCTATTTTTAAAGTACACGTAAGAAAAACTTGTTAGTATCACTTTCCGAACTTTCACGGATGATTAAATCTCAAGTATTTCGCTTCATCCTAACTTCCCCTACTTCATCTTTTTACCTCTGCTTCAATAATCACACTGCCGTCGAACTTCCCATCGATAGTGTACACCAGACGGATTGACTCTCTACACCACAGTTCTCTAATTGCGAAACTAGCACATTACAAGCTAGAGCTGATCTCCCAAGTTTCTGGAACCTAAACTAAAACCTAATCGAACTCAGGTCCGTTTCTACCCGCAAGAATATCAATCTTCGACCTGAAAATATATCTTCCACTAGACAAACTCTCAAAGAAGATCAAAGATTACGATCAAAAGATATTACAGATATTAGGTTCGCATCGTGATTCTTAATCCACAAAAACACGAGGATTCATGGAAGGAAGAGAGAGTTGCAGTGACGTTTCGATATCAGGAATTATTTTAGCATGGAGCAGAGCGTTGACATAACCGAGGATTTAGCCGGTCGAGCCTCGTATCTTACGACTGTCGACAAGGGGATTGCGTTCCAGGCTGCAGCACCACCCCTCTGTAGACGCGGAACGCGAATTGGTCATTAAGACTTCGTACAAACAGCGATCTTAGCTCCCAGACCCAGAGAGAACATCTCGAAACGTCTCCAGCCAGGCTTCTGGTAACGATCGTTAATTACATCCATTTCCAACGTAGTATTTGTCCGTGTTGGGATTAGAATCTTGTCAAGATTCGCTGTTTAGAATATTTTATTTGGTTATGGTGTGATAATTGAGATCTAGAAATTTATGTTTTGTATTGTACATTTACAATAATCAATTAAAACCCAATTAAAACGAATCAAAATCGCTATATGGAAAAATAGAACCAATCAAAGAACGTTATCAGATGAAACCTAACTATTCAGTCAAGCTATGATCTATTGTATAACTATTCTCTAACATAATATTTTATGTAGAGAACTTTCAGTCTATCTAAACAACTCCCACTGTTTCATTTGACATTTCATGAATAGAAATCTTCCTGCAACCTAACATTACCACAACAGTGGTATTACATCTGTTTCATCCATTGTGCTACTCCAAAGGTAGCAATTAGCTAGGGAATTTTAGATGTCCCTAAACAATCCTTCAAGAACTAGCTCCAAGACCTGCTTCACTCAATATAACTATTCAAAGTAACCCACGAGCCCTTCCCCTTACATGTCGTCAAATAACAGATCCCACAATAATCTCCTATTCCCTACCTCAAACTCTCAGAAGCCCCTAATCTCGAAATTCATTAATTCGATAAAATCAGACCATTATTGTTCGAAGCAGGCAGTGACAGGTTCTCTCCGCAGCCATTCCTGAACGGTCGGTTCTATTTCAAACTCCATTTATTATTCCTAACCTCAAACTCTCAAAACCCCTTAACCTCAAAATTCATTGGTTCGATAGAATCAGTCTATCATCGCTCGAGCCAAGCAACGACAAGCTTTCTCCGCGACTATTCCTGAAAAGTCGTGCAACAGTCGGCCCTATCTCTAACCCAGCCCAGCCAGAGGCCCGGAAGCCTCGAAGCTTGGCGCTGCATCTATCTTTCAACGCGAGCGGATCCGCGCGCACAGGCACGCGCCATAAACACGTACAGCCGAATAAAGCTACAAACTTTGCACATAAGCAAGCGTGGAGCCACGGCAACCGTCACGCCGCTGACTTCTCCGCAAACTAACTATCGCCACTTGCGATAACTTCACCCCTTCGAAGGGCGAAGAAGGGACGGAAAAGGCTCGAGGTAAATGGGGAAGCGACGAAGACGCGTCTCTTCACGATGGGGGGATAACTCGGCCCTGGTGCGGGTAATCCGATAAGATGTTCCTGTTGAAGCTGCCTCCATCCTACCAGGATTCACTCGACCCCCCATGGCGATGCTCCCTGCGAGCACAGTCGATTCTCCGGTGCGAGATACAGGTAAGACGGATGTCAATAGAGACGTGGGTGCCTGTAAGAGGTGTTCTTTCGTAGTTTTTAAAGAAAGAGAAGTTGCTGACTCTCTGATACACCTATCGACAACTTTTCGCGAACATTGTAACGAGCAGACTGCGAATTACGGTCGTGCCAAAATGTGCAGGACGCACATGATATGGGAAAGTATATAGAATATCGAGAATATAGTACTCTTTATGACATTGAGTTGATAAAACAATTTTTTATTCAAGATCCAGTTTTTTAATTATATATGTGAGAATATGAATTTGTACATGTTCTAGCGTCTAGAAAGTACTTATAATGTACGTGTATAAATGATTTTGAGTTATGTGGTTGCACATAGAGATACGTGTTGGAATTTTTGACTGGAACGAAGCGTGACTTAAACTGAATCGAAATTTAAGCTGAACCTAATCTAAAATGGAACCCAAATCTAGTTCAAACATAACATAAATTGAACCCAAAGTTAATCCAAACATAACCTAAATTGAACCCAGGGCTAATCCAAACATTACATAAATTGAATCCAAATTTAATTCAAACCTGGCATAAACTGAATCAAAATCTAATGTAATCTTTATTAAACGAACTAAAGATCAACCAGAAGACCGCTAGAAATTCGCGAAGAGCGATAAAGATCAATAGAAATTCATAAAAATCAACGAAGATCAATAGAAACTCAACGGTCGTGAAAAATAAATTTTCTTTACAATAGCGTCTTTATAAAACAGCAAATTTTCCTTATAAAGGAGAAAATTATACCAAGAGATCTTACCTGGTGGTGTTTCGTCGTTGCACGATGTAGCAAACTCCATACGATCCGGCGTCTTGCAACCGATATCTAGTCGATAGCGACACCGTCCTGGATAAGGTGTCGACGTGACCCTGACATCTTGAACCTCAGCAGCGTTGACCATTGGTTCACCATCCACGCCCAATATGTCCTCCGCTTTGTCACCATTGTGATTGTGTAGCACAGACACAATTTTGTAGCGGCCAAGGTTGGGGCACTGCTTGGTAATTGGGTCTGGTGCTGGAATAAATTTATCGATTTCAATTTTCTGCTTTTTAAAGCTGCCATTTCTGTTTGTTACGTTAACTGACTTATCTTACTGACTTGCTACTCAACTAAACAACATACGCAAATTGTTCCAATCAATTTCACTCTATTCGCTATTCTTGTAGCTGGCATTTACGTTTGCCAGATTAACTAGAGTACATGAAACGAGTTTATTTACTTTACTCGAGGTTAGATTACGTTGAAGAAAATATTGTGTTTACAATGGCAGAAATATTTGGCCACCTGACTTGGAAAACAAGTTGAAGCATAGAAACTGATTCATTCGTTTCCGGCGGAACCAGCCAAGATAGTTGCTAAAATCGTCTCCGCGTAGAAGAATGGGGACGTAGACGCAAACATCGTCGAGACGAAAACGCGGTTGGCACAAAGAGGAAGTTGCGAACGACGGCGGCTTAACAATCGATTCGCCAGCAACTCCTTTACGATCGTGCAAAAGGATCATATGCCGAATCCGTCGTAAACTCAACCCTCGACGGAAGGCAGCACAGTTTCTGTTTAAGCCGATTACGCGATTCTATAACACTGACGAAGACAGGGGTCGTTCCCAAGGACGCGGAATTTATCGTGACGCCATTCAACCCACGTCTAGACCTCCGCCCGAAATTACACCTCCATCGTGTTTACCTTCGTTTGTTCTTCGAATTTTACACACCACTCTTATTAAGTCTGATCTATTTATTGTTCAAATGAAAAATTTGAAATGGTAGCTATTTAGGCAAGCTTTGACGTTTCATTTAAAATTTCATTCATACCAAATTTTTCTAATAATATTTTTCTTGTATTCGCATCGTCTATTATTTTAAACCAAAGTTGTTAGCAATTAGTCACAGGGCATTTCATTACGCTTGGCTAGAATTAGATTTTCTCGAAAATTTCAAATGTATGAAAATTCCCAATTTTTAATAACAATAAAATGGAAATTTTCAAATGTAAATAACAGGAACAATTAATACATTTACCACGTGTTAAATCAAATTCGCCGATACTACAAGACCTCAATAAAACAACAATAAAAAATTGGAAAATACCAAATTTGTCTTTCTTTGTAAAACCGGGCGCTTATTTAGCAATTTCAGTAGAAGTGGGACATTTATCCTGGCCGGAAACGTGGCCAGCCATTGTTAAGACGTTATTTATCGATACACGTGTAAAGGATAGGAGGGGAATAGCACGAATTCTCGCGAAATAATTTCATCGTGTTTCAAGAGTGCTCCATTGGGAATGCGATATCTTCCCGCGCTTACTGTCATATTTTATATCCTTTCTAGTTCCCTTTTGTTTCTATTCCCCTCCTCCCCTTTTTTGTCTATCCTTTATACCCCTTTTTTTATTTTGTCTTTTGTTTTATTATTTTTTCTCTGGCAAGTTTCGACAGTGAAATATCACTTTTAATTCTAGCAGTCGGCGTTTTTATTTTTCGAGCTCAGCAAAACGAGAAACTGCGACCGTGAGCAACGCGTTTTTCCGTGTTCGAAGTCGCAGCCGTAATTAATATCCTGTTCGATCTGTCAATTAGGAGAAACTAGACTCCCGCCGATAAATAGAAATTTCGATTTCTCGGAAAAAATCAACAGGTCCGTCAAACGTAAAAAATTCGAAGAGAACTTTCACGTTAATGAATGAGCAAATGTTAACGAACGTTTCCTCTGTACAACATAATCATTGGAATACTTTGAAATACTTGAGATATTTGATTAGAAGAAGATTTAAAAAATTAAGCCCAGATAATGATCGTATAATATAATTTTAATCCAGAATTTCTTCAGAGTTTTTAAATTACTATCGCTTGCAAAGACTCGTACTGAGAAAATGGTAACAAATAGAAGAAAGATTGCAATTAAACGGCAACTTATTTGTAAAGAAAGTGTCGAAAATAGCGGCAGTGAACGCGAGTAAATGTCGGCAGGCGTTCACACGGCTGAGTGTTAATAAATGATCGTAATTGACTTACTAATGAACGTCGTGTACGGCGTCGAGTGGGAGTTGAACGTACTCGAGTTGCACACGTCGTCGGGCTGCTGGCTCCATTCCGACAGTTGCAATTCTATTATGTGGCTATCCCTTCTGTGAAACATCAGGCACACGTAGCCATTCGTGCTGTAAAAGAAACAAATCTTTGGTCAGTATGGCACGAATTTATATATTGCGATGTATCGTTACATTAATTAATATTATAATATAATACAACTATAACATGATTAATATACTCCTAACGGTATAATAGCAATACGCTATTATTAAAATATGAAGAGAAACAGATTTTTCTGTGGATGCAATTTTTTTTAACGAACAATGCATACTGTCCATTTAGCGAGATTTTATATTTTCCCATTTGAAAAATGATAAAAAAAAAAAATTATTCTCAAAAACATACAGAATGTAGAATTAGAAATCCAGAATTGTACTCTGTCTAATAACTACCTAACAACTTATCTTAAATACAATTTTCCTGTCCTAATAACTTAACTAGAATCTTCCTGCTGGCTAAAGCAACCCCTATTCAAACTAGGGGAGAAACGCAGGTGAAATTTACCAACTCGCGGGAGGAAATTAAAAAAAAGGGAAACTGGAAACAAAGCTGGAGTACCAGTGGCGCGCACAATATCGCCGTAATAAAATTACAAGTTAATATAACCCTGGAGGCCACGAATCTGTAAATGGCGGGAGGGGGGTTGTTTCATGAAAACGAGACACGTATAATAATCGAGCCAGTAAGCCGTAAAAGCCGGCGGTGGACGACAACGGGGGGAGAAATCGGGGGTGGGGATGAAGAGAGGAAAGAAGCGAATGGCCAGAGGTGGAAAACAAGGGTAAAGGATCTTAAATCTCAGGCTACTTCCGTGGTCGGGCCAGGATTAAGATTTTATTTTATCAGGACGTTTCTTAACGGGGTTGCGTTAACTTTAAGCGTAATCCCTTTACGACTCGGCCCCCTCTTTTACGACGAAACGGTGAAATCTGTACTTGCAGCGAGTTCATAACGCGAGACATGCGTTTGGTTCTGCTCTTGTTTATTCTGTGCCTTTGTTTAAACGTGAAGAGATTAAGATTGGCGGAACAGAAGCTTGGAAATGATTCAGAGGAACAAATTGAATTATTTGATATTCGATATGTTATAATATATCACATTTGTCGTAACATATTATATTATAATGTCCAGAGAGATTGTTTAAAGACGAGCCTTATTACAAGCATCTTCATCGTTAATCCAACTTAAAACATTGATTAATGTAAGCCGACCTTACATTAATTGAAGAATTAAAAAGTTTCCATAAATAAGCCATTTTAATTTCTAGCAAATTCCGACCTTTACCCATATTTCTCCCAGCCAAAACTACAAATTCCTTCGCCTCTGTTTCTCAAAACTGTGCAAACCTAGCACAGTTCATCCGCGCAGTACCCAAACAGTATTCTCTTTCAGTTGTTTTATTCAAAGCTTCATCAAACGCGTTCACTTTGTTACAGAGGCGAAGAAGAGGGCGTTAGATACTCTCGGCTTGCGAGTAACTGCATTTTCCTTACGACCGGCAGCACCATGAAAACGGACATAAAGTGGCGCGTATCGGTACCCAGTAGCACATGAAACTGGTGGCTCGCGATCGAGAACACGTCCAGGATTTTCGGCTTTATATCCCCCGACTTGGTTCCTACGGCCGCGTTCCCGTGGATTATTGTCATGGCGACAGATCGCCTTCCGGTTCGTCCACTATACTTCCGTGCGTATGTTAGGAAAACGGGTTTCGGATGATGATCGCGGTCCATTGATTTCTTCTCACCTTTTATTGAGTTTCGCTCGTTTGAGTAGCAGCCAGGGGAATACGGAATTTGCGAATCGCTCTTCGAGAGCTGTTTCACCAATGCGATATTGGTGACGGGTTTTCGGTTTCGTTTTATGGCTCGATAACCTAGATTCGCGTAGGATTATTCTCGGGAATAAATTCCATTTATGAGGTTTTCTACGAGATTGTTCTAAATATTTGATATCGAATAAAAATTGCATTGCTGGTCAGAACTTTGTTTCTTCTATATGAAATATTAAATATCTCTAAGCGTCAATAGAAAATTTGAACATTTTTATAATATATTGCATAGAAAAACTAGGTTATTTTAAATTTGATCGTGAGGTAACTCTTTTTTAATAAAATTACATTATATATGATAACACAATTTGATGTAAATTATGGAGCTTAAAAATTTCCTTCCTACTAATTTAATTAACATTATTATTAATATTAATTTTTATCGTAGAATACATCGATGTATCGAAGGATATTCATAATTTTTAGTACGTAATCACTAAAATTTTCCTACTAATTTAATTAACATTATTATTAATGTTAATTTTTATCGTAGAATACATCGATGTATCGAAGGATATTCATAATTTTTAGTACGTAATCATTAAAATTTTTCTACTAATTTAATTAACATTATTATTAATGTTAATTTTTATCGTAGAATACATCGATGTATCGAAAGATATTCATAATTTTTAGTACGTAATCATTAAAACTTTTCTACTAATTTAATTAACATTATTATTAATGTTAATTTTTATCGTAGAATACATCGATGTATCGAAGGATATTCCTAATTTTTGGTACGTAATCATTAAAATAGACGATATTTTTAAGAATTCGTCTGGAATAAAGCGTAAACACGAAGAAGTGGAGGACGCTGGAAGAAAAGTCAATTTAATTAATCGAGTTGCCAAGACGGCCATTTACATTCTAGCTTCCTAGAGTGTATCTAGGTAAGTCTCGAACGGTGTTACCACTCCCCAGGGTGCAATGGCGGCTTCTTACGGGCTTGTGTACATTTTCAAGCCTCTCCTCGAGTAGCAAGCACGAGTGTAACGGGATATAATCCCGTTTTCGCTACCTTTCGTGACTACACTTTGCGCTTTTCGCCTCCTGAGGCCTTCAATACTACCGGATTCCAAAAATTGGCACGAATCATCGACGATCATATTGATATTAACTGTTCCAATATTCAATTTTTACGTTATCTCCGATAAAGAAATTTTTTCTACACTAATTGGGTGAATGGAGAACATGGAATAACTATTCTGGAATATTTTAATCAGTTGAGTCAGTCAATTAAAGTAATGTAAAATAATTCGGAAAAAGAAAGGAGGAAATTGCTTTCGACGAGATTTTTCTGGGAATCTCGAACACGGCAATTAATAATACTTTGCATTAATTAATTAACTCGGTTATTTCGAGTAGCTCGCGTTTACAACGAAGTTTCGACCACAGGAAATTACAATCCACAAACTCCCTCGGTGACTTCGTCCCTTATTCGACTCAGTAATCAAACTTGGCTTGTAGGTTAAAAAATTCAAGGCAAATTACTGGAGAAAGGCAAAAAATCTGCAGGTAGAAGAAAGGAATTTGAACGGTTGAAAGATTCCAATCTACGATCTCAAAATTCATGTCGGGATTTTTATTCTCCTTCGAATCTCTTAAAAGAAATATTTTATCTTTAAACTTTCCTTAAACGTCGCTATGTACATCGATCGAACGATGCAATAGAAATCTTTAAAAAAGATTGTGAACATTGGAAAACTCGAAATTACAACCCTCCGAACTCGCATCCAATCTTTATTTACCTTCGAATGTCTGGGAAAAAGGATTCGAAAATTAGTACCGTGATAAAACGCGAATAAACCGCACGAGTAAAATTTCTTTCCCTTGATAACGTTCTTTCGAACAAGCAATTCCCATAAAGAAACGACTCCCGATCGTAGCAACAACGATTCCAATAATTTTTTTTTCGCTCGCGGGAGCCTCGTAAAAACGGAGGTAAAAATGGTGGGCGAATTCAATCGAAAAACGTCAGCCAAAAATGAAATAAAATTCCCCCTCCCTTGACCTACCCCAGTCACATATTGTCGTCGTTCCAGCGGGCCTTAAGGAGGTTACCAGATGCAGAAAATCGTCCACGGCTCTTTTCCCGTGGCATCTCCAGTTTCCAATCTAATTTATGTCTGGTCGTTAGACGATTCAATGAAAGGAGCACGCTTATGCGGCCAATTTGACGTGCGCCCTTTCCACCTGAGGGCCTTCCACCCTTCTGCAACTCATCGTTCCATCTGTTCTCCTCTCCTCTGGTTTCGTATTTCCTCCAGATGCTCCTCTTCGCCAAGTTCTTCCATTTTCTCCGCTCCCTTTTTCTCTCCTAGTTCTCTTTTTAATTGGAGATTTTATTGTTCAATGTTGGTATGTGGATTTTGGCGGTTCTTTTAGGTTAGGTTTTATTTCAGGTTAAATTATTTCATTCCTTTTTAGTTGGTGGATTTGCTAGGTTAGGATTATTTTATAGGTCGTTTTATGGGATTACCGAAGATTACTTTTCCAGCAGGAAAGTTCGTTACTCAAGTTTATACCTGGTTCAGGCAATATTCGATATCCCTTATATTTGATATTTGTGGGTCTGCTGTAATTAATATTTCGTATTTTACATTCGATATTCGTTATTCGATGCATTTAATATTCGCTGTTTCTTACATTCGGTATTCGTTACGTGACAAATTTGATATCTGTTACTATTCATCAGTTCATCGCACAATATTTAGTACGATATGCACCAAAAAGAAAAAATCCACGCACCGCCATAACAAGAGCAATTTACCAGCGCGTAGCGTACCCTTTTATCTCTTCTTATTCTCCATTCTGTACCTTCATTTCCCATCATCGACGTTCACCCCACTAACCCTACGAATGCCTTTCTTCTGGCCGTAGCTAACTATCTTCGTGACGACGATGCATCAAACAGCGTGCTCCGTGGAGCGTGGCTCACGCGATATCCGGCAGATACAGCGGCCGCAACCGCAGCCGCAGGCTCGCTGATCGCAACCCTCCACGCAGTAATATCGAAACAAACGAGTCCAGGACAGGGAAGACCGTGGAAGATAAGCTGGAATCGGCATGAGACGACTATGGTTCGGTTATTGTTGAGTTACCGACAGTTATTATATTATATTACTTCTGGTGAATTAGGATGGGGACTAATTGGGGACGCTGAAAGCGGTTAAAAGGGTGCTCCCTCGCATTTTCTTTTTGAGAAGACTTTAATTTTAAAAGAGAAACTACCGTTTCGATGGTGACAACAGGTGCACATTTTTGGGGCAGATTATGCTCATTATACAGGGCGTTTCATATTCCACAATTTCTATGAAGATAAGCCGTTACAGATCATTGTGACACAAATGTGGCTATAACTTTGGAACATGGACAAATAGGAACCTTTTTCATTGTTTCAGTATCCCGTGCCTAGTCCTCAAATAGGTCCTACGTTTTATAAAACATCTTGTACAGAAAGTAGAAACGTGGACTGTCCGCTTACCAAATTTATTACAATTTCATATATGGTTTATAGGAATAAGTATACATTGTTATATTTTAATTAAACAAACCCTGAAATATAGATCTGTTATATCTTAGAAAAGCTTCAAAGCTTCGATACACATCCACCTCTTCTGAACGATCCTGTAGGATTCTAAGAAGCGAATAATCCAACCAACGAAACTTCCCAATTGCTTAAAATAAATCAAACTCTACGAGCATTATCCGTAACAATACCTAAACGAGTTCCTTATCCACTATCCTTCTACATTACACTACAGTAATATTCGTTTTTTTCTTCTCACGATATCACCGCACTGGCCGCGTTTCTGTTTCGACAGGAAGCCGCGCCATAAATTCCCGTTTAAGCTCGCCCAGGAAAGCATCGTTGGGAACGCGGCTTGTTAAATCACAGAGGACGGGCCGCGCGTCGTGGCATCGCGATGCATTTTCAGGCCAGGCTCAGAAACTAATTGTAAACAGCGAAATAAATCTCGTGAAGGGGGTGGCACGCGCAAAAACTAGCCGCCCCGAGACGGAATAATGATAACAAACAACGGCCACGAGGAAGAGATTAGAGAAGCTGGTGCCGCGTAAATATGCCCCGGGGAGATTTATGAAAAATAATATTGGCCAGCGATCGGCTTCAGGCTCCGTGAACCACCTGAAAGAGCGCGCAAGATCCCATTTCCTGTAATTCGATTATTCCTGATTTAGGAGAGTTTACTTGTTTTGCTTTAAGCATGATAAAGCCTTACACGATAATTAATTATGCAGTCCATAATTTGAAAAGTATCGTGTTTGGTTCATTTTCATCGAGTGAAATTGGATGAAATGTATTTTTGGATCCTACTATAATAATTCCACTATTTTTCGTTCAGTAGAATATTTGTTACGTTACGCTACATTCAAGTTACAGGGAACTGTAGCATTTTATTTCACAAACATTTTCGAATCCTTATCTGATACGCAACAAGTGTACCTACAGCCTGTCCCAGAACCTCTCCAACGAACTTCAACTTTGACAAAATCTGCTGTGCGTACACCTATAGGTTCTTTCAGAACTTATCCATCAAACTTCAATAACCTATCGAGAAAAGCCGCATGTACTCCTATGATAAAAATATTGAAATATTACTATGTTACGCATAACCCATATACTTGGATGAACTCAAGGATACTTCCCAGGTAATAACCTAACCTCAAAAGCAACAAGTGTACCTACAGGTTGTCTCAAAACTTTTCCCTCAAATTTCCTCCAAATACACGAAAAAAAATTCCATAAAACCTTGTCAACGTAGCTCCATAAATTGAGAAACCAATTTCTATAATCTATTCACAAACGCAACAAGTGTACTTACAGGTTGTTCCAAAAGCACCCAAGTTATCGCAACCCAAAAATCGCTGCAAAAAGACCTGTAGGCAAGGAGCGATAAACTGAAAGACGTGAACGGAGCCATACATCGCCGGTAAACGGCACGTTCGACGATGATTTCAGCACAGGAACCTGTGCAGCGTGGCCTCGCTTCCGGTCGCTAGATCACCGGTCAACGAGCAATTTTCCGGTCGATTGACCACCGAAACGTCCAACTTCCAGCCAAGTCGATCTCCGCCGACAGGAAGAGACACGCTTGTTTACCCCGTGACTCTCACTCTCTACATACGTTCGTTCCTTAACCCCAACCCACTAGCCGAGGGGTGGACGTGTCCTCCGTATATTACCGGCCAACTACGTGACTCGAATCTTTTACGGTGAATTTCGAGGGTGGTTAGCTATTTCCAGGGACACGCGGTTCGCGTTCAGTGAAACCGTCGATTTTTTTCTCTCCCAGTCGAGGCTGAGAAGGGGTGAGTGTCAACGACAGGGGCGTGTTTACGTTGGGTCATTGGCGGACGAGGGATGAGTGTTTGTTTTGAGAGGATCGAAAATACGGTGGGTGGTCGTTAAAGGGAAATTGGAATTTTAGGTGTTTTACGGGGTGGCTTTAAGTGGCGCAGATAAGTAATTATCGACGGTGACGTGAATGTTTCTTTAGTATGAGCTCCTTTGCATCATTTTTGTAGTATTAGTGAATAAAAATGAGTAGATAGATGGCAGATCTTGATCGTAGAAGAAGTTTTGTTTAGGAAGGTTCTACTGATATAATGGAGTGTTTTACGAGACTATCGTTAGGCAGATTCTAGCGACGTTATGGGGATTTTTGTGTTACGATAGGTTTTTCTAAATTCATCAGGAATCTAAATTGTCCTCAATTTCTTTTCTGACTGGAGCACGTTAGATAAATAATTAAAGGAATGTTTTTAAAATTCTTTAGATTTCTAGATATTATTAGATCAGTTTTATTTTCATTTTATCTCGAAACGTGGAAATGAAATTTGACAAATCAATCGTCGGAAATGCATATTTTATTTCATTTAAAAATTCGGTTGAATGTTAGCAAAAAGTGTATGCAACGTTTATGGTCCTCTCAAAATTTTAACTGGCACAGCCAGCACATTTTAGAAATTCCTACTCTATATTCTATTTCCTGTTGAAATAACTGTAACCATACTTCTCGCAGACGTATAGTATCTCTCTAAGGAAATGAAGACGTTCGATGCATACATGAATTTGTTGAAGTAAAACGCGACCACAATACTGTCTCAAGGAAAGAATAAGAAGAATTGCGACAAAATTTGAAATGAAACGAAATAGAACAGCTCTCGACAAAATATCACATGGAAAGATAAAAATAAAGCGATAGTAGGCTAAAAGAATAACAAAATTAATTTTTGCATAGTAGAAGAAAAACACAATTGTAATCTAAAAAGAAACGTGAAGCTCTTATTAAATTCTAATAAGAAATACAAATTAAACCCTCCACTTTGATAGCCATTTTCATTCCTTTGATATAAACAATTGTCAGTAAGAAATAGAATTTTTATGGAATATTTTCTTCTATATTTTCATTAAAATGAACGTGTATCTTTCGCAACATTGTATATGTAGTTTCCCAAACTCTGAAGACTATTTTCAACTTTTCAATAAAGATAACTAACTATATTAAGGAAAAGTACCTGTAAAATATCATTTTGACAATTTTTCCTATTTCAATTTCATTCAAATCATTGCGTGTGTCTTTTTGTAAAATTTTTTAACGATGCTGTAATTCTCAAGCTACAGGCTCCCATCCTAATAATCGCAGAACCGACTTCATCCCTTCGTTCTCGAAACGGTTCGAATAATTTTCGCTGGTTAACCGAGCTATCTGGAATGTTTCCCGATAGAACAGCCTGGAAAACCCGACGAAGCTGGATATAATCCTCGATCCCACGAATGTCCAACATTCCGTCAGGTATTCCCTGAAATCGACTAGCAGTGCTGCCAACACCGAGTACAGACCGAAATTATCCTTATTACTGAATGATACCATTCCATTTGGAGATGCTGACGAATCTCTAATGACGAGGTATGAGCTCCTACAATATAAACTCGTATGACTGATATATTTAAAGATCTCCCGAGAAAATTCAAACCTACAAGTCTATCCAACCTGTTTCTCAAAATTCAAATGTTCTAAATTTACTTAAATATTTTTACGCAAGTTATATTATTCTATGATGTAAATAAATTTATTTATCATAATATTATTAAAAAATTACAGTTGGAATTTATTATTAGATGCATAGCTCACCGAAGATAATTTTTTAAAACGATATAAAGATCATTTTCAAAAGCGGTATGTATATTCAAAAACGCATACTGCGTGTGGTGGAACATTCTAAGAAAATAACCCTTAAGTATTCCCTAGGGTTCTAGGGACATTTTGCGATATATTAAGGTACATTAAAAGGTTTAATGGTATCAACCGGTTTCCGTAATTTTAATAACATAAAAGTGAGAAAAGAAAGACGAGAGATATCGGAGGAAAAGCGAGATGCCCGGGGAATAAAAGGCGAGAGCACGCAAATATTGAAAAATGGAAGCTGCTGAGATGAAAAACATGGAGGAGCCGGCTACATAGAAAATATTGAAAAGTACAGCGCGCACGAAAATAAATACAGAGTACACACAATGGATAGCAAAACAACAAAAAATAGAAAAAAAGGGAAAATATACACATACACGTATGCAGGGGAAAAACAAAGAGGGAAACAGAATAGGGGGATGAGAAAAGCTATAAAGCAGAGAATTGCAAAATAGAAGCTGGCATATTGCGAGTATTAAAGAACACGAAACAAGGGCCGAAGGATCGAAAACAGAACGTATTTAAAAGAGAACTAGATAATGTTGTAACAACTTGGGGGAAACTAAAAGATGGAAAGATAAGAAAACCCGTAATATTTTGCAACAAAGGAAACAAAGGAAATATCGACGTATCCCGTTTCTTTCTTACAATTTCACATGAAATCGATGCTGTAAAGTCGACTAAAATAAGAATCGCTAGATGACAAAAAATAAAAAGAAAAAATGAACGACAATGGTGGCTCTGATGCCCCGTATTCCACTCCAAGATTGAACACACGTATCGGAATACGATATATCGATCGAATTAGAGCGTCTCCCCGCCTTTTCTCTAGTTCCAATTAAAAATAAGCTAACGCAGTATTATTATTATTATCATTATTATTATTATACATATCACAAAGCCAGTGGGATAATGATACAGCTGCAAACAAGTAATTGTTCAGAAGACGAAAAGAAAAAAAAATATAATCTTAGATCGGAAGTCTGTTCATTTATTGGTCGATCATTTTTAGTACCGTTTGGACGATAATAATATGATCATTTTTGTAATACGATAAGTGTGTCAATTAATAGATTGGTAATCTTGTTACTTTGCATAAAGGCTGCTTTGTGTATGCATATCATAAGGATGATTATTGGACCGATACGAAACAATGAGTTAAAACAGAAACAGAGATGAAAGTCGGGTGAACCAAAGTGAAAATTAAACGCGTCGATGGTTGCAACCACGGCTTCTGCATAGGTTTAAAAGACGAAAATTTACGCGATAGCGAAATGGCTTCTGTCCTGTTTTGCGGCAGCTTTTCTATAGATAAATTACTAGATAGTGATATTTTGCAGACGACGTTGGCGCTAAGGAAATTGCACGTCAAGTTTACACTAAAAGTGGCGACCTTCACTTCGTGATCCTTAATCTAAAAATTGTATTCCATTTGATTATTAAATTGAATTAAATTTTACGAAAGCGTTCAAACACTTGTAAATGTCTTTTATGAATTTATTATTATAATAATATGTGTAAATATGTAGTTCGAAGATAATTATTGTTCTCTTCTTATTTATGAGCTTCATATTGCTTTGGG
Organism: Bombus soroeensis; assembly: GCA_014737365.1. Lineage (NCBI taxonomy): Eukaryota > Metazoa > Arthropoda > Insecta > Hymenoptera > Apidae > Bombus > Bombus soroeensis. Next base: position 1,178,175 of record JACXIL010000164.1, on the reverse strand, counting down.
TAAAAACAATGGTAATTTAAATAATCTTAAGTAAGAAAAGTCTTGCGCCGCCATGGTTTGACATACATTGGCGACATCTACGCTTCTTTACGTATTCTTTGTTCTTTTATGGCGTTGTCGGTGTTTTTTTAATGTTCGGTTAAACCAGGATATTTTCTGAGAATTATTCTCTCTTGGACACTTTTCCACTAGGAAGATTAGAAGCTTGATGAATACCTAGGAAAAAGTGGATGCTATAAGAGCGAGTTATGGGTTCATAAAAAAATGCCTCAGATGAAATTGGGTTGATTGCAGAGAGAAAGACCATTTCTTAGCATGATACTAGCAGCAAAGTATTATTTGCTGAGAAGAAATGTAACGAAGGTGAAATAAAATTTACTAGATCGAGGGACTAGAATATGAATAAATGACAAGAGTAATTTCTTTTGTACATTTACCTGTTCCGATAAAAAAGTTTCATTTTTTGCAGTCGGTTCATAAAAAGTCAGTTACGGTTATCGTTACGTTTCATTTTAAAAATGACATTTGTCACGACAATTAACCTAATAACTGATAAAATCCAGCATGGACTATCTTCCAAGCTTAGAGCAGCGCAACAAACTCGTGAATTTTTCTTCTAATCTCCCTCTTTTACGATAAAAACTATATTTATCATGCAATAGCGTCATTAGTTGATAAAATCTAATATGAATTACTATCCTAACCTAAAAATGTCACTAAACAACACGGAAACAAATGATTTTTCCATCCAATCTCCTTTTCTAGCGCAAAAACGACATTTATCATGCAATAATCTAATTAGTCGATAAGATCTAGCGTGGATTACTATTCTAACCTAAAACGAAATCATCGAATCAATTCTTTTACTACAAGAATCCATGTTGAACCAACATCCTAACCTAAAACACTACCTGAACATCACCCACTTTAAACAACCGGCCCACTGAATTTCCATGTAATCCGCGCTCCGCCCCAGAAAACGCAATCGCAACTTTACGTAGAAACAAAAAAACGTTTCGACTAAAGCGTAGAGCGATGTGTCACTCACACATGTCCTCACCAAAATACTCAGCCAACAATCGCCCATTCCACTATCCTCCTCCAGCAACCTGCAATCGCGTTTATCCGTGAAACTATCGTTTTTCCGTTGAAAAGCCTGTCCCCGAAATCGTCTGATTTTTGCCGGAGCAATCTATTTACACGGACGAAAAGCGGTCAGTGTCGGTGGAACCGTCTGTTTTTTTCGCCGGCCAATCATCGTTACCTGCGCGAACGCATCTGGCCGACGTGACTGCCCATCAAAAGCGTTCTTTGAGGCAGTACGGTTGCAATAAAACCCTTCAGGGTTGTCGAGTGGTAGTCGCGATCTAATAACCAGCCGGCGTTTCCCTGGTTTTTTAAAACGCTGCAGGACGATCCAACTCGAGAGCGAGAGCTGGCTAGCCGGCTTCGACAGTTTCAAACGCAGCGCCGCCGCATATACAATACATACACCTCGTGCACTCGATCAAAGCTTCTTTTTATGCATTTCACCCCGGTCCATTGAATCAAAAGCAAGGAGGATGGGGACGCGAGTTATGAGTCAGCTGGACCGTAAATAGTCCTCTCTTTGTCGTTTCGGGGCGAAACATCTACGAAATTAAACGAGGACGGAGTGTGTGTATGTGTGTATGGTGACACGTAGCTTTTTAAGCATAATTGAGCATGTGTTTGATGCAAACAGGCGCGATTTCCTCGTTCCACTTTGTTTCATATCGTACTATAGGGATTTTGTTTCTCTCGGCCCCCTCCCCTTTGTTCGTTGTTACTGCTCTTCTTTTCTTTTTTAGTTCCTCCGCGTTCCGTTGGATTCGCCGGTGTTTTTGTAGGGTGCCTCGATATATATCCGGCGGCTTTGTAGCCTCGCGTTCCAAGTATCCGGCACAGGCTCTGCCGTTGGCGTTCATCGATTTATGAATTCGTCCGCGATACCCGAGCGTAGATGTTTTTTCGCGGCAAGCGTGATATCGGCGAGAATAATGTATGGTTGGCGACACTGTCGCGCGTTACCGCAGAGATAAATGTTAGAAAATGGCGGAAGCGAAGGGACAGGATGGAGTGCGGTCTCTGTGCTTGATCTGTTCATATAACATTGCGAGTGGTCTTTTACTTACTTGAAAAAACAAATTTTTACGTAGAAAGTGTTAAAACGGAAAGCTTCTCGAATATTAAGGCGCAAATCATTCGTCTACGATTCTCCAGACATTTTTAAATAACCTATGATCACTCTCTATACAACTGTAGTATCTTAAATGTGTGGTCTTCTAGAGTAAGGATAAGGAAGGATGTTCTATTTAAAGTGAAGTTCTCACTCACAACTTCTGCTTCTCAGGTCAAAAAATGCTGACCCTCAACCCTCCTACTCTTCTCCCACTCGTTTACTCATTTAGCTTTGACGTCACCAAAGCATACACTCTCACTTACGCTCTCTCTCTCTCTCTCTCTCTCTCTTTCTCTCTTCGCCAGCACTCTTAAGACTCTTAGTTTATATCTTAAACTCTAACCTAAATATACAGACCAAGCTTATACCCCCCTTTTTCGATAATACACAACTTTTGCACAAAATACTCCATCATGAAAATAGCATTTTGCATAAACATCCACGATGCAAAAGTAACTAGAAATTCCCTAGAACCAGGCAGCTCTATTGATATTTTCGTTGATTCGGATAGAAGCGAACGTAAACAAGAATTTGTTCTCGATATTGAGAGTAATTGTACGTAGACAGTGATATTCATCAGGCAAGGGTTCTTTCGCCACTTTTTGCGCGGCAAATCCAACGGAATTCTCTCATTACCACAAATGAATTACCTGCCAGCAACTTTGCCACGATTGCAAATTTCTCAAAGGGATTTATTCTCGCGGTTTCCGCTGGTTACCGCGCTGTTCCTTTTTATTATTCCGTGTACGCGACCTTAATGGCCCTCTGACGCGAAGAAAGAGAAGTAAAATACGGGAGGAAGGGAAAGGTGGCGCTTCTCATTGTTAGAAATCAGCTTGCGCGTTTTCCTTCAGGCGATCCTATAAAAATATATAGCGATCGTAAAAGCATTTGAAAGAAGCTCGCGATTATCTGTTTACTCGTCAACTCGTTTCCCCCTGTTCTTTCTTTGCAACACGTTCTTATCGCCGACGTAGTTGCGTCTCGAAAATCTTTAATGATTCGCCGCTTTAAGAAATAATCTTGTTCCATTGTTGTTGGTTTGTTAAGTGCTCAAGTAATTTTCTTCTACAAGAGTTCTACGTTTTTGTGCTTTTAGCATTTAACTAGCATGAGTGGCTTACCCATAAATATTAGAAATTGCAGAAACCTTTTTTTCACTTCCTCTCCATAAGAGGAAAGAACTATCCAAGTGCGAAAGAAAAATAACAAAAATATAAAATTGCTTAAAGTAAAAAAAAAAAAAAAACGAAAAGAAAAGGAAAAAGAAAAGAACCAGTAAAATAATCGTAGAAAACAGTGTATTACTATTAAAGCAATGTTCGTTTGTAACCGGTAACTATCTTACCCATCGATACCCTGAAAGATTTCAAAAACCTATCTCTCTTTTCCATGTAACAAAGAGCGTAAAGGTATTCAATTACAAAGCAACCTAGGAAAAGGTAAAACAATGGAAAAATAAGCGCTAGAAGGTTTAAAAAAGAAAATATTGTTATAGGTACTATTAAACCGACCATCAATACCTCAGAAAATTTCAAAAATCCTTTCATTCTTCTCCATAGAAGCCAAACACTACCAAACTGTAAAAAAAAAAAAAACTAAAAAAATGTATAGACTATAGAAAAACGTATAATAACGTGTAAAACCGTGGGAAAGTTTTGAGAATAAAAAGAACAAGATTTACGAGGGAAACAACACGTTTATCCTGGTTGTCTGAAGGCAGGGGCGGGACCGGAAGTCGGCGTGGTACACGTAACAACGTCGAAAGCGGCCTCTCCAAGAAATAGATTCCCGTTTCGTGGCCACGTCGAATCGAACGAAAGTTTTATGCAGCGCACGATGCTCGTCGACTCGATATACAGTCGCGATAAGAACGTTTCTCGCCGATAAGAACGCGTCTTCCTCCTGTTGCACCAGCCACAGGGCTCAAACAAACGGGTTCGCGATCGAGTCCGCCATATCGATATCTCGCCTCGGGAATATTTATACTGGCTGACCTCACGTTGCCTCTTTTAATTCAATAACCTCGACACTCGGCCAGGAAAATGATCAAAATCTTTCAACTACGATTTCACATGTTATTTTTCGATCTTTGTTAATAGGTCGTGGATATCGATGGAAATTCAGAATTTTATGATAAAGAACGTGGCAGAGGTTCGTTTTCACCTACTGACTATTATAACGAATATATTCCATTTCATATATTTTCACATGTTATACGCATTCTGTGCATTTCTGCATTTTTAAGTTAATTTATTTTTATTAGACGTATTTTTCAAATCACCATCGTTGTTTAGAATTCCACATAGAATAAGAAATTGGTAATTTTCGGAAAACTCGTGAACCGGAAATTTCTTTCATACTGGAAACGAGAATTTCTGAGTGAGATTACTAATTTTAAGACATTTTTATGATCAAACTCGACACGCCGGATAAGCTCATAATTAATTTATGTTTGGAATATGTTGTTCGTTTTATATATCGATGCGCGTAAAAAATAAAATTGTTTTATTATAGAGAAACAAATTTTGAATTGCAAAACAGTTAATCATTTTATTATGTTTAAAAAGTGAATTGCCATCGATTCGATGGAAATTTTATAACATGCATATGTAATTTTAGAGTATAATCATTTTATGGGGCTAGTCGTGCGAATAACCAATAAATTGTTTATGCGATTCCATGAATTACAGATCGAAAATCAATTTCAATAATGTTTAACTTCGTCCCCTGGTATATTATGATTAAAATTACGCAGAATTCATTTTTAATATTAGCCCTATTAAAAATTTTATATAAATTTCTATCGTTTCTAGAAAACAATTTTTGAAAGTTCATCGAATCTTTTATCGTATTCTATGCAATCTTAAAAAGACGATCTACATCCATTCTATGATATTTGCAGTGCATTTGAATTTTTAAAAAGCAGATTGAGGAGAAACGTCTTGAAATATTCTTCTTATAGAGAAGTCCTTGATAATATTTTATCATACGAAAGAAATTGAATTAATTTATTCGAACACGATAGAAATATACCGAGGTGAGAAAAAAATATCAATTTTCATGACACGAAAACTCTTCTTTAAATGATTATATAAAATTCATTTAAAAAGAAAAGGAAACGTCAGAAATATTTAGATTTGAAGAAGAAATAATTTGATTGTAATAATTTTCGAGAACAACGCCTCTTAAAAATGAATTTTACAAAACAGACCAACCCCCGAAATACGTACAGTTAGTATACGATAACAATAAAAAAGTTCGAATTAGCAAACTGCTACATTTCATTGTTATTTAGTAAAATAAGCTACAAATACTATACCAAAATTCTACTTTAAAAAATGTCGAAGAATTACAAACGCTAATTTTACTAAATATTAAAATTCTCTCAACGCTAAATTGCACTGCCATCTTTCACTCCAAATCCCAAAATTTCACCTCGATTCGATTATCCCACCTCCCAAGAAATCTCACTAAATAACACTCCTTTTTCAACCCTAAAAGACACCCCAAAACAGTGTTCCACTCGTTCCCGTTTAAATAGAGCGGGCAAAACGAAAGGCAGAAGCAGTTTGCAGCAAACGGAGGACGATTCAACAAAGTCTCCCGCGACGAGATTCGGTGGCCATAGAAACGAAAGCTCCTTTGTACACAGCGTTGCGAAGGAATGCTATTCTCTGTTAGGGACAGGGAACAACGATCATAAATATCGCGAAGGAAGGAGATGGTCGAGTTGAATATCGATCGTGGCGGTCCCGTACAATGGCCGTCCGAATATTTATCAACGCACAGTCGCATCCGCATCCGCACCACACGAGAAACTCACTAGGCCCCGTGTCTCTTCTAACAATTGCATGCTAACCAAAGGTTCATCGTTCCAATTGCTCCTGGCATGATTTATAAAATGATTGTGGGCAAAATAGGGCTGCGGAATTTACAGTTTCGTACCTTCGGTATTTGAGTACTTGAATATTTGAATTTGGCGCGTCAACTTAGGGCTCATCGATTTTGAAACGACTTGTAGAATCACTATGGAAAAATAGGGGCGAGAAAAATAAGTTTGGTGCCCTTAGATTTTGACAGTTTGAGAATTTGAGTATTTGAGAATTGGGGAATTTGAGCTGCCCCTGGGACAGTTCGTAAAATGTGGGAAAAATAGAGGTAAGAAATAACTTTAGAGTCTTCAGAATCTCTGAGAATCTGGTCCAAATACTACAAGCATTCGAATACTTTTGTGAGTCTATTGGACATAAACATCTTTATATCCAACATCTTTCAACCTCCTCAAACCTTCTCAAACAGCCCGCCTTTCCAACTTCGCCCTAAATCCATAATAAAACTAAAAGTTGATAAGGCTTGTCCAAGTTATCAAGAGAAGAACAACTAAATGCACCTAGCCATCCCGAACAGACTACAAGCAGTACGTACTTCATTAGCGTCAAGCATTTTGCATAAATTACGGTCCAGGCTCGTAGCGGAGAATCGATCGATAACTGTAGTCAATAAAAGATCGATAAATCTTCCAGTAGAGGATTCACAATCGAGACGAACGACGTTGGAAAGAGTTGGAAAGAAAAAAAAAAAGTGAATTTGCAATAATTTACCGCGAGGATATCGCGCTGCATCCTGGCGGTTATTATATACAGGAGTGGGGGTGAAGCTGGCGTGACGGGAAACCATTTTTCAGGGGCGTCGTGGTGGCAATACTTAGCAACTGGCTGACGTTTTAATCGATCTGTAAATAGCCTCGTTTTCGAGACATCGTGGTAATTACCGAGCCGCGACCACGACAGTCTTCGACGTCCACCTGAGACACATAGCGGATTGAGCGAAGCTTTAGGGTGGAAGACTTAAGTTTCGGTTAATGGAGAAAGTTTTTGTAAAGAGAAGGTAAACTGATCGGCCATTGTTGCTTTACCATTCTTCGCGAATGGGATGAATTATGTTATTTTATGCAAAGGACGAGGGATTTGTAAGATTTCCTTGGTTCGTCTAATATCATTTCAAATATTCAACATTAACATTGAAATACTAACTCGAACAGACTGATATTCAGACACTGAAACACAACTCAAATCGTAATTCAAGCGTAGTTCAGGTATTAAGTCAGACATGCCAATACTCAAATAGTGACATAAATACATTGATATTCAGATACCTCTACATACAAGATATACTAACATTTAGATACTAATACGACTTCAAAATACTAACTCGTACTAACTTGAGTATTACATCAAACAATAATTTAAAGATGCTGATACTCAAGTAGTAGTAATACTTAAATATTGACTTAAACGCTTCGTCTTATTGATAAATTCTTGAAATTTCAATTTCACGAGATTTTTCATTTCTAAAAATTGATTGATCTACACCGAACAACCTTTAATCATCGAAATTCATAAAATCACTACACAGAATACGGTATTCGTGTATTGAAAAGCTGTGCAATGTACACTTGCGCGATTGCAGAAGTAGCAGTAAAATTTCTGGAAACGGAAACCTAGTGAACACGACGAATGTATCTGGGTATCGGTGTTCATCCCCCTCTGAAAGGAGTAGCGGGGGTGAAAGTGGATCAGTAGGGTTGAATAGAGGTCCGAGCAGTGAATGGGTGCCTATAGAGTGCAGTGTTTCGAAAGAAAAGCCCAGGGGCTGGCATTTAAATAGCTCGAAAAACAGGGTTAAGTCGAGTTGCGATTAAACAAACTAAATACATCTCTCGTGAAACATCCCTTTTTATTTACATTTGCTTTTCGCGACATTTTATATGAACCTATAGTCGCGTCCGATTGATCATTCGTGAAAAGAAGAACATTTTTCTTAAGAATTCTATCAATCGGTTGAAGCAAGGGACTGCAAGGTTGAAATTTTCCGAAGAATCGGAAAAGAATTCTGGCAGTATAAATTAAGATAGAATTGGGAGATCTTTCTTGCAATTCGATTGATATTTTACATAAAAGAATCAGTTTTTAAAAAGTTATATGCAGTAAATGAAAAGTTAGTTGAAAAATTGAAATTTTATAAAAAATTGAAGAAAGCATTTCGAAGGAAAAAGTTTAGATAAAAATTGGAAAATTGCTACGGGCCTTTTGTACCGTTTAATTGACTTTTCATGAAAAAAACAACAATCTTTTACAAGGGTTATAACCAACAATTAAAAATTTGATCTAGAACTTAAAATTTTGGCAAGAATCGAAAGAAATGCTCAAGTTCAAGTAAAAAATTGCACGCCCTTTGCAAAAATATGCTCGTATTCGATCTCCTCGGTGTATTTCAGTTCCCAATTTTGTATCAATTTCATAACAAGATTATATCGATTAATTAAAAATTCAATCAAAAGATCGCAACATTATGGATGATTGAAAGGAGTTTCAAAATATTGATTGCATAAAATTGCACAAGCTAAAATTACAGGACGAATAATTATCGAACTCAGTAGAAAAGTAAATATCCTTAATACATTAAACCAAAGATCGAAGTATGAACGAAATTGAAAATATTCCAACTGATATATAAAGCTGTGCAAAGGGATGAAAAGGCAAGTTGTGTTTAATTTGATGAAAACTCTTCGTAAGGAAGAGGTTCGTTTAAGTTCCATTACAGTTTAAACGCGAAAGAAAATTTTACCCCGTTACAAGTTAACAGTCGAACAAATTTCATTTCTTTTTTTTTAATTATATTCCTCAAGTATATATATATTCGTTCGATGTTTAATTAATTCCGCGTACGATTAATTGAAATAATGATGTTTGCATTACGTAAAATCGTTGATAGGATAGGGATGGGGGAATTAATTATGCGCGTTACAGTCGAATTAATTGTGTTGTATAATGAGTAACGATTTACGATATGAATAAATCATTATTGAGAGAGAGAGAGAGAGAGAGAGAGAGAGAGGGAGGGAGAGAGAGAGAGGAATACTAAAAGAGGAACAGAATTATCAACTTTCGTTCGATTGGTATTTGTCTTCGTTTGATCAAGTGAATATTCTGTTCGGAATTGTATACCGATATTAGTGTTCATTGTGCTTTAATTGTACAATATTTCCCGGGTTCAATTCACATGGCGTAGCATCTTTCGTTTTAAATAATTTATCTCTTCGTATTTGCTATGTTTAAACAATTCTATAGAGTAATTGTGTGTGTAAGACACCAAAAAGTTATATTAGTTAAATAATAATATATTCTTTTGGCGATAAATTTTGACTAATATGCAGAAAAATCTTTTCCTCGATTATTCGTTTTGTTGAATTCATTTTTTGCTACTTGACAGGTTTATATAATTTCAAACAGTAATTCTATTTAAGAATAGATTTAAACAGATCTACGTCAATTTTCCTAAGTTTATTTCAATATTAATTTTCTCACGCTACAGTAATCTAAATTTTTCCATTTAAAAATGTTTCCAATCATTTTCTCTAACCGCACATGAAAAAAACAAAAAAAAAAGAAAAATGCTGAAATCGCAATATAATTAAACATTGATATCGGTATTTATTTTATCCATAGGAGTTCTATAAATTTTCTACATTTACTTGAATAACAATTTACCCAATACAAGAAATTACTTTTTATATAAAAGAAAGACGATATTGAAAAATGCATTGTCTTTAATATTACTTGGGAGCAATTTTTTCGACGAGTTTCAAAAGACCCGTCAGTATTTCTGCGTACAAATCAATCTAAACTCGGAAAAAATCGACTGCAAACATTCCCAATAAAGTGCGCACAATACTTTTCATTCGCGATTTTCGGGGCACTCGACCCGGCAGCAAAATAAAATCTGGCGCGACTCCACCCTGGTGAAAAAAAGCCCACTTTCCCGGTAGCTTCCATCGTGGTGGCGGTCCCTGGAACTCAATTTTTCACATCAACACCCATCTGCAGCCTTTTTTCCACGGTACGACTCGATCGAATCCAGTCGCAGCCTAATTACCATCAATTCCCCTGCACTCAGCCGGTCGTAACAGGCGGTCTAATTCAATTTTACATCACTTACAACAATGCAGCCATTCCATTCATCGTTATAGATCGTTCGTTTCGATCCTCCATTTAATAAGCCGCGAGACAAAAGGAGATACGATATTGTGATGTTGACTCTGGATTTTAATTAACAGCCACGATGATTTATATAGGTTACTGTCGTTGAATTCCAATATTTCGACTTCATTGTCTACACTTCAACACTGATTTATACTACCTGAATCCTAACGTTCAGGCAAAATAATACGGTAATCGAATATACTAGTATTCAAATACCAGTAGCCCGATGCTAACTCAAATACCAATACCCAATACTAATACTCAAATATTAAATATACTACCAATTCAAATATTACTAGTCAAATGTTTAAATACTAATCGAATACCGGTGTCATGAATTTTCATCCATCGAGTTCGAATATTGGCTCACAAACTATGAATTCAGAATCGTACTTTTTGTTCATCAACTTGGAATCTTGGATCGTGGACTATAGGCTCAGGATGTTTTCGATCTCGTATTATCGACTCTTTATATATTGAATACAATTGAATTTTGTTAAAGATGTTCCATCCCAGTCTACAAATAACTTCTGGTCTAACAAATTTCCAGTACTGAATAAAAAACGTCGATTATTCAATACCTGGAGATCCTTCATCCTCGATTGCTCGTTCGTTTCCATTGCCCAGCCATTTAATAAGCTTCGAAACAAAAGGAGACGCGACATATTCGGTCGAGGACTGTGAGCGAGTCTCATCCCTCTGAAATCCTGTCAGCCATCGCTCGAACGGATCCAGACACCGGATTTTCCCCTTCTTATTTCGCGGCCTGATCTCTTCTCGCGCTTTAATATGCCCGCGATTACGCGCCAGCTCGCGACTTTATTAGAGAACCGTGCGAGAGTTTCTTCCGGCACTTTTCAAGGCCATCCTTTTATATCCCACGCGCTGTTCTCCCGCGAATTCATATTTTTCGGAGGAGGCAAGATGAGAAAGAGGATTTCGATGGAATATTGCTGTGATCCGGGGTTCGTTGCCTCCAAATAGTTTGATATCGTGGCAAATTGTCGAGATTTAGAAGTTTCGGCGATTTCAAAATGGGGCGCCTTTGCGATTGTCTTTGAAAACGAACGAGCGAGTATCGTAAAAATCTTTCGATTGAGAATTTTGGGGGACCTTCAATTTTATAAAAAAATTCACGGTGTAGAATTTTAAGAATGTATTTTATTACACAGAAAATATGAAAGTTTTGGGGTAGTTTAAGATCGTTTTCAGGATCTTGCAATGGGTTGCTTCGGCATCGGTCGTAAAAATGAAGGGCTGAGTATAGTGAAAATCTTTGGCCTGGGAGTTTTAGCCGGATTTTAGTAGATTTTTCCTTTTCTGAAAGCATTCAGAAATTGTAAGAGAATATTTCACTTCAAAGACATGAAAATTTTGGTTTGTTCCGAGCTTGAAACTGCTTCGAGAAACTCGAAGTGGAGTTCTTAGATTGATTGTGAAATTCAGAGGCTGAGCACTGGCAAAGTCTTTTAATTTGAGGTTCTAGTAGAATGTTTAGTTTCCGAAAATGTTCTTTCGAACGAATTGTTAATTTCAGAAATATGAATGTATCTCATTTTCAAGTATACGTATAGAATAGAACACAATTGTCCGGTTCGATGGAAATTTAATTTGCTATCTGATTAACGAGAATTGATTTCCATCTACTAATAGAGATGTTTGCCGGCAGTAGTTTCTCAAAGTGGAGGTGCAGGGATAATCTCCGGATGGTCGAGGAATTTCCAGCATTAAGTTTTTCGACGTGTAGGAAGGAGGAAAGAAAAGAAGAGGGAGAAGACTAATTCACGGCTTGAACAGAACCGATGTCTGACCATATACGGTTCTTTACTACTCGCTGCTCCTATATATGACCTACTTACCAGAACAAACTCGAACATGGGTTTTTGTTTCAATCGAGACTCGCCATTTATCCTCACCTAAAGCTTCGAGAACGCGTTTTTCAACTTTCATTGGAAATTTACTATCTATTCTCACTTAGAGCTTAAAGAACCAATCTTTCAACTTTTATTCCAAATTTACCATATATTCTCACTTAGGGTTTAGACAAAGTACCTTCCAACTTTTATATCACATTATTCCAATTGATTTTGATATTGAAACTTTAAAGAGCGAGTTTCCAGCGAGATTTGAATTTGTCCCTTCGATAGATTTGAAGAATTTTATTTCTGAATCATTTGTTGGAACTTTAAGGACGAAGTTTTAAACGAAATTTGAATTTGCTCAAGTTTCTTCCAGTAGGCTCGACGAACTTGGTTTACGAATTTTCAGAGGATTAAACAAATTTTACTTGTTGCAATTTTAAGGAACAAGCGTTCGATGAAATTTAAATTTGTTAAAATACAAAGTACGATATGAAAATTTGACTCATACGATCACAAGATTCGAAGAATTTCACTCAGGAGGAGACTCGATTCGACCAACGCTACGAATCGATTTTGCATAGACTACAACTAACGTACCATACAGAGAAACATTGATCGAATAAAGATGGAAATTATCGATTCCAGTCTAAACCCAACCTGAATCCATCAAAAAGGACAAATTTACTAAAAAAAAAAAAAAAGAAAGAACACGATATACAATACAAAAAGAAGAAGAGAGGCAACGGAAAGAAAGTGAAGAGAAACGAGAGATCTAATTTTCCGCTGCGCTCATTTCAACGAAAATAACAACTGGATCCGGAAATAATGGGACACCCGTTAGACGGGACAGGGCACGGACGATTAAAAGCGATATGTTACGTGGCGCGAACACGGTTGCACAGTACTTGAACGAGAAGAGAGTGGTTGAGTGCAGGGTCACACATATTGACATTCCGACACGTGTACCAGCCGAACCGTAGGATCTCTGTTTAATCCGACGCAAGCTGTTTATTTATGCGCGCACGAGCGTCTTCGGTATGCGATGAAAGGATTATCGCGACATACCGTCATAATTACACGCCGTGCCAGCAACCTCGACACCGATGCTTTTGTCTGTGAACGCTTTGTTGCGTTTGTTTGTTGCCACAGCCGGAACAACCATGACGATACCTCTTCCGGATGAATGCTTTTCACGTCTCTTTCGTATTTTGTTACTCGTTGTGTTTCGCTGTTCGTTGCGTTGTTTGTGCATTTTATTTTCCGTTTCAACCCTTTCACAGTGTATCATAGCCTAGTAGAAGAAGACTATAAATTTCGCGTCTTAACCATTCTCAAATTAACGATATATCTCAGAGTAACTTTCAGAGGAGCTAGCGGATGGTTATAATTTTTCTGATATCCGCGTTACATTATCGTGTACGATTCCACGATAAATTGGACTACACGTTCCATTTCGAATATTACGATCAATCTGTTGCTGTTGCACAGTTGGAGCAAATCGTAGACTACTACGGATCGATAGACGCACAGACGATTCTACGTCATTGCATTACTTCGATAAAAAGAAGAGTTCACCCGTTAGATTATAGACTATGCTTCCTGAATTGGATTTCACGATTTCATTTCCATATTCTACACGACCTTCTTACGAATACTACGCGTGGGACTTTGGACTTTGGGTCCTAGTTCATGGGTCCCACGTTACCGATCCGAGTCACGAGTGCCAAATTGTGAATCCTAAATTCTATTTTGTCTTCAACTTCAAATTCTAGATCTTTCGTTGAAATATCGTTGTATGTTCGAATCGTAGTTCGAGTAACTTTTAATAACGAGTTGAAGACTGAGAAACTTACCAATCGAGGGTAGCCTTGGCGACGTACTGCACCTGATTCTCTCTGTCAGGATGCTCATGACGATCGTTAAGAGGGACTACAGAGTGGCACACGAGACGAGTCTCCTGTCGATTTACAATCGTCAGATTGTAAGGTGACGCCTGTAGTCGAGATGCTATCGGATCCAGAGCCACCCACAATTTATTGTCCACCACCCACGATGGATAGGAGCAACGTTCAGTTGAATTTTCTGGAAAGAAAGGAGCGATACCTTGTCAGGAAATTATTACGTGTTCTTTCTTAGAATTTCTTAGAATATTTCTGTCTCGTATCATTTACTAATTCGTCAATTTCATTGTTTGACAGTCATTAATGGACGATTTACTAATTTTATTAAGATCGTGCAAAAATTCCAAATTATATCGAATAAATGCAACCTAAGAATTGAAGTAAAACGCAGTTAGACGTCGAAAGACGCGATGGATGCTTTACTTCTCGAAATAATACAACTCTGTCGCTAACACGGTTATTCCTTGGCTATTCTCGAAGCGTATAATGCAACTAGAAACTCATTCCAAGCTCTTCAAGTTGGCCAAGCAAGTCTTCCCTCTCCGATAAACGAGCTACACCTAAACTGCGTTCTCCTTCTTTCCTTTATGTCATAATCTTTGTACTTTTTATCATTGAACTGTTACAAATTGAATTACACGACTGTCGACTCTATTCAGAATTGAATAGCAGACGAACAGCTAGAATTTTAATTTTCCATTTGCACTGGCCCAATTACGAAACGAGCCGACTAATTAAAAATATTATTCCATGGCGCGGGGAGATCGAATAATTTCCAAGTTGCTCGAATAGCCTGTTAATTCGTTATTGTTACGAAGTTACGCAACATAGTTAAGAGAACGATAGTTTGGAATTTTGCTGACAGGATTTCAACGGAAATTGGACGAATTAAAGCTTGTAATGACCGTAAACTTTCTTTTTCAACCTCGTAACAAGATTTCAATTCCTCGAATTTTTATATTTATTGCATTTTTTTTATATTTATTGTATTTTTTACATTTCACAGAATAGCATCTGTAATTCAATAACGTTTCTCTAATACACGCATACTTGATTTTTCATACGCAACACGGTAAAAGAATTGCTATCTTCTGATAAAAGTAAGACAAAAGAAATATTACGCGTACTTCCAAGTAATCCAGAAACGAATCCTGTATTTTATTGTGATATATCATACCCCAGTTTTTCGATAGACGATTCTAATTTATTTCTGACAATTAGTTTGCCACTTGTTTCTACACTTACGATACATTCGCGTACTGTCGTCTATTTTAATTTTACTCGCGTTTTAACGAATAAATTTTTTGATATCCTGAGGAAATCGCGTACCAATAAAGATTTTTTCGTATTTTGAACAAATTCTTCGAGATATTTTTCAATATTACAGGCAGGCGACTAAGTTGAAAGTAACCGAAGGAACACAGAAAAACGAGGGTTGGTTGTGTATCTTTTAGAATAGAATTGGAGAAGATTGTTAATCGACACACTTTTTAGATGGAAGTTTTAAAAATAGTTACATTCGACAGATGGAAATGAAGAGAAACGTGAATATTACTGGATTTCAGTAGTACGAGCCAGTATATGGTCAGACATGCATAGGTGCGTCATATAATTTCATATGAGTCACTGTTTATTTTAAATACAGCACAAAGTAACGCAGATCCAACATGTCGAATATAAATTCTTCTTTCA
This sequence comes from Bombus soroeensis, assembly GCA_014737365.1. Lineage (NCBI taxonomy): Eukaryota > Metazoa > Arthropoda > Insecta > Hymenoptera > Apidae > Bombus > Bombus soroeensis. The sequence continues at coordinate 1,162,475 of JACXIL010000164.1, read as the reverse complement.
TTTTCATCAAAGCATTTCATTTTATAATGGAAATTACAAAATAATCCATTTTGTGACAGGGTTTTTAAACATCCGTAAGTCTCTTTCATTTTACGTTTTCGCTCCTCTTGTTTCAGTAAAATTCTATATTTGCAAATTGCTTCTTCACAAAATTTATTGTCATTGCGCAATAAAAATCGTAAGATACATCATTACACGGCGTTATTTCTAAATATTTGTAATTGTTATCCCTTGTTATATTTTAATGTCAATTTTTAACTGAAAATTACACGTTCATAAACTCCGTATTTAATTTCGTTCGACCATTGCAAATTGCAATAAAAATTGCAGAAAACATTTATTTCGCGTGAAATTTTCTAAAAATTCATTGTCACGTTCTCGCTTTAATTTTCGATTCAAAATTATGCAAACGTCTCGACGAGTAAAGAACGAGTGAGAAATTTGCGAAATAAGGATGAGGAAATGGAATCAGACGTGACAATTTTTAATGATAATTCGGCGAGACAGTGGGAGAACATGCGTGTCCCATCGAGGTATCGATCGCCTTTCAGCGGAGGCGTCCTGTACGCCACATACTTCGACGCCTGTGCATTTTTAACGGTCCATTAATTCGCGCATAGTGATTGATAGCTGTGAGCAGTCGACCATCCACGCGATAACTGTTTATACGCGACCTGGACTCGCGTTTATGTTGGATTATTGCATTCCTTTGGATGAAATGATTTTATCGCCATTATGCTACCTACAAACTTACTTTTTCTTCTGTTCCTTTCTTTCATCTTGCATAAATCATAGATTTATATTTATTATTTTCCTACTTATTTCTATAATTGGGTATTCCATTGAACAACTTTTCAGTGTAATTACCAAATTAGTTATTCTACATAAAATCTATAGCACAATTAGTATTATGATGTAATTGTTATGCCAAAAATAAAAATGAAAAAATATGAAGCAAGTAACAAAACAGATTTCCATACAATATGCCATAATCATATAATAAGAACCTTCGCTCGTTCTAAATGCAAATTATGCGTATCGATTTTTCGTTAAATCAATTATCATAAAATCCTGTTACCTCGTCACGAGTCTAACATTTTTTATCGCGATTCTGGACACGTAAAACCGACGGGCAAAGTGAATTTAGCCCGTCGCCTATTATTTCCCACGAGACGGGAAAGACGTCTTTTTTCCGTTTTTTATAGAAAGCTGTTCAATCATATTGTAAATAATATCGGTGCACGCCTCCGAGTTCACCACTTTATGGTGGCGGTTTTCTTTTTTATATTTGGTCTTGGAGCGTGGTAGAACATGGACGGGGACGATCCTTGATTTGCATCGAACCGCAATCTCTTCTCTCGAGGAGAACGAAATGAATTCGAGACGGAATAAAAAAGGAAATATCTCGAAGGGACCGTAAATACCTTGGAACAATATTGAAACTTGAAAGTAACTCAGTGTAACGTGGAAAGTTTCTGTTTGGAGATTTTTCTTGCCGCTTTTTTATCGTCACTTTATTTGCTGCGTATGTGTAGGATGCAGAATAGAAGGAATTTAAGCGTTGCTTTCACGTAAAATAATTGAATATACGATTTTTGTTTTTAGGAAAATTATTACATTTCCATTGTTTCGCGAATTATTAAACTTTCTTTTTAACTCAAATTAGCAATCTCTCTTATTAATATCATTTTGTGTAAAACCAAGTTGGTTCGTGGCTCGTAATTTCACGTACTGGAATTATAACTTTTGTTAAATCTTGCTAATTATTCTATTTAGAAATTTTATAGAGAAGCACCGGTGGTACACGAAAACTTAAATAAATCTGATAAACAATCTTTTAATTTAAATTTTTATTTCAAAGTTTGGCACATTGCGTAGTACTTTCTATGAGAATCGATCCGCGTTACGTTTAAGACAATTCTCAGCAGAAAGGATATAATTATTAAAATTAAAGAATAACAAGATGATTAAAGATGATTAAAGAATAATAATAAGATTTTATTACCTGCACCAAGTTCATTCATCCGTGAATCGAACAGTTTAGTCAATTATCGTATTAAATCAATTTCTGTTTCAACATGCTCGGTTCGAAATTCGGCGTGTTTTGTTAGAAAAGTGGAAAAATTTCGAAATTTCGAGCAAACGATTCGAGCGTTTAAGCAGCTTAGCAATTTTTCCACGCCTCTATTGCAACATTGGCTCGGGTGTTTCGTTAACCCCATTCCCTGGCGTTTCCATTTAAACTTTCCAGAAGGCAGATTAGTCCCAGGGATCTGCAACCCACTTCCCTCGATCTCGTTGCTATCCTATGGCCGCGATTTGGTTCGGTTGAAACTCTAAAATGGCTCAAATACGTGTAAAAAACGCGTTCGATTAATAAAGAAATAATTGCGACTGCAAATTGCGAGCTACGCCGTGTATGATATTCCTCATCCACATAAGACAACATTTTTAATGCCATGGAATTTTTTATAGGGATTGAACTGAATTTTATTAAATGCACTGCACGTAACAAAATTTCCCTCCATTTTCATCTTCAATTAAAATACCCAAATAAGAAGGTTATAATCGTACAAATAAATAATCAAATATAATGCAGCATATATTGCAATTTTAAACATTAAATCACGTTCGGAACAATATTCTAGAATTGTGCGCTATATTATTGTTCAGAAAATATCTGGAAATAAATCCTGGCCAGTGGCAGGATCGCGCAATCAGTCATGTATCCGGGAAATTCAACTGGAAGCGGTTTACCGCAAAACCAGCAACAAGATCATCTCCATCTAATACAACTGTCTACTCGTATCCACGTTCATAGCTTCACAGGATACGAGGAACGGTGTATTTAAACCGAAACTGGGGCATTGAACCGAACATGCCGATCGACGATGATGATCCGCTCCACTCTGACCGAAGATTGATAAATTAAAATGGTAATGAACGATCGAGCTATACGATGAACTTCCAAGAATTTCATTTTAGATGTCAGAACGTTGAGATGTTCTCTTACTCCACGAAGAACATTGTAATAATTCCTTTCATAGCAAACTTTTAACGAAAGATATAGTTTGTTAATTTTTTTAAATCCTGTTACGTACTTATACTTTAGTAATTACCGGGATGTTTTAGGGTAAATTTTTGAGGAAGAGACTATAAACGACAAAAAATCACGGTCAGATGAAAAATTTCCTAAAAGGATATTTAAACAACGAGACAGAAATTCACAGACAGGGACCATCGAGCGTTGAGAAAATTTTCGGCGATAGAAACTCACGATTAGATCGAAAGCTATCCGGAGAATATAGGAATCTTCAATCTGCGCCTAGCTTTATCAAAAAACCGGGACAAAAATGCAGAAACACGACCTATAAAGCCTATACAACGTAACCACGCAAGGAATTCGGTTTCAGAGCGGAGACTTTTAACCTCTCAGCAAGAATTTGCGGTAAAATTCCAGGCTAGGCCGATCAAAGATTCGCGGTTGCAGGTAAAATCAATCCCAAGAATGTTGAGAGAGGATCGAACGATGCTGGTGATCGCCTCAATTTGGTTAACCATGGCTGCAGAGGGCAGAATCATCGCAATCTAGCAAGGCTACGTGCAGTTATGCGATACCATGGAATACCCCAAGTAGTTGACGTCGACCGCCACGCCAGTGTGCCGATAACACGCGGCCCAAGAATCCGATCTGGTGTCCATGGACACCGTCATAGTTTACGTTCTTCGTGCCCTAGTGCTATCGGTACCCGCGGTTTTCCCCGCGCCAAGACGCACGATCATCAGTTAACGATAACGTCAATGTGCCAACAATTTGCCCGCAGGATCGCTCCTTTTCACCTGGCCACACTGTGGTAGTGTACGTGTCACTTCGTATATGTTCGGTTACATGGATGTTGGAAGAGATTTGATGCGCATGGAATTGTTTATCAGCGAATCGGGCAGATGTAGATTGATTTTTATGAAACGAATGTTCGAAGGGTTTTGTGGAAATGATAATATTATGATTTTAAGTGACTTCATAATATTGGTCATATAGTTTCTCCAACTATGGTGTCAGGTTGGTTACCGAGTACCGTTGCGGAGGTTATTTCACGAATAGGGATTTTTGCGTTGACAGTTTGTGTATTGGAAACCTAATAGTGACATTCTAGGGATATTTTATGAGACTGGTTTTAACTTGGGAATTAAGCGTGCCTTCTGTAGATTGCTTCATCAGTGGGTTTTCTCCTACAAATGATGGTACATTAAGCTAGTTTACAATTGAAAATTTAATAGTGATATTATGGGAACATTTCGTAAGAGTGGTTTTAATTTGTCAGTTAAGTGTATTTTAGTAGCGAAGAATTTGGCGTTGCTATACTAGAGATTATTTTATAAGTATCGGGATTTTTTGTATATAAACTTTGTTTATAAGCACTTACTCTGTTTCATCTTGAACGTCTTCGCAGCCTCCTTAACGCTGATCAAGCCAGTACAAGAGGCATCCTCACTTTGCGCCAAATTCCACGAATTGTTCGAAGTTTGTTCATAGATGAAGCATCTATAGCTGTCCTCGTCGCTAGTTTTCCGCGGAGCGTGCAACCTCGCCACGAGGTTGTGCGTGCTGCTCTCCTTCCACGTGGCTAGGCACTCTAGTTCCACATCTTCAAACAAAATCAAACGTTACGTTGAATTAGGTACACATTACTTTACTTCAATTACAAATCTTAACTCGCAAACCCTTTCCAGATAAAAGTAAAACCAAAATTCTAATTATCAAATCTTTGCCAAATATTTCTGCAGAATTGTTTCCCAATTTATTCAAACTTGATCAAACTTCGTCAAACCTTCATTCGAAACACCATTAAACTACCCAATAGTGGAAGAAATAATACTTTTAAGCTATTTAAGACGACTTTACGTCAAATCCTAACCTACAGGAATACTTCAAAGCTACCACGAAAAAAAGAAAATGGTATTTAAGTTTCTGTTTCAAGGCACTCAATGCCCTTGCACAAATTTCGGTCATCGAATAAAAATCCTCATCGTTGAATCATGAATCTTCTGACCACCATTAACTTCCCCCAATTACACCGCGATGCATAACGATTCCAATTACGAGGAAGGCTAAATCGTCCGCGGAGAAAATTATGGACGGAAATATTCTAACCGTTAATAAACCGCACCGCAGCCGCGTAGAATGAATTATAGCGGCACGAGCGTTTTCCCTTGGTATAATAATCGCGGAAAATCGGTCGGACAAGGGGTAGCAGCAACAAATGGTAATTGACAGGGCCGTTAATCATTCGCCGGAAGTTCCACTGACCGTCACAGATTCTCTTCCACTGCGTGTCGTGTTAATTAACGTCGTCATTGGGTATTTCTCGGTGCACGAAGAAAAATTACGGTTCTTCGCGTGAAACTACCTGATGGACAAATATTGGGAATATTTATCTTACCTTTTTCGAAATTTCTTCTTGAAAAAATATATTTATTTGCAGGAGAATACAGAAAAGAAGATATCGTCGAACAGACCGTGGATATTCGTGCAAATTCATATTTTTATCAACACGAGTAAAAAGTTGCGTAAACTTATCCACGTTATGATAAGTACGTTATTTTGCATATTTTGTATATTTCTCAATATCGTGCAGATTTTCAACATTTTTATAAGTTTCAATTTTCTACGAACGTGTAATTTTTATGCATAGCAATATATAGAGATAAATTTACGAAATCTAAATTTTCCAAGTACAGTCAGAAGAGCTATAAAGTATACTCACCGACGCTTTCAGAGGACAGCACATTGGCACACGCCTGGTAGCGGAAAAGCAATCGCGATTCTTGAGTGCAGGTCTCTGCCGCTGATAACGGCGACTTACACTCCCCTTCGCCATGACTATACGTGAATTCTAGGGGTCCCTTAAATGGACAGGGCATCGGAGCTGCCCCCGTGCGAAATAGGGAAATTAATATGGCATCGCTTCTCAACTCGCTGCATATGAATGGCAAAGTAGGTTTTGGCGACGCTGTGATGCAATAGGCTGAAAAAGAAGAATCGATGACGAGAATTAACATTCTTTATTTCCTTCCCTATTTTCCGTCTACGTTGTTTCCTATCCTTCAAATATTAATTAACATTCTCGTCATTGGTAACGAAACGTACCAGTAAAATTGTTTGGTACTTCGTTTTCAATAACTAAACAATTTCTGCAGACATTTAAAATACGCGTTTAAAATCGATTAAAGCAGGTATCCATAACTTGCGAGACTTACTTTCTTTATACTGAAGAACATTCGGATGCTTCATGTGCATGACGATGCACCTATAGCAATCTATCTCTCTGTAACAAAGAAAAAGAAAATTCTGATATTATAAAATCGAATGATAAGACAAATAAAATAAGTAATAAAAAATAACCCTCTTTCCTATTCTACGTTTGACACCAAATAAAACGCTACGATAGACAATAAAGTTCTCCTAAACGGTTTCGCCGAAAGAAAAAGAAATATCCAAACGCCGTTGCGATCGAACAAACTCTTTCGAACACTTGGTCCATTGAGAAAACACAACATCTCCAACTTTTTTCTAACGTAACAGAGATCGCTCTTAAATACACTCGCGTCTGAGAAAATCTGCAAGAAAAGATAAAACGAAGTGCACTAACACACGCGATTCCCAGGCATTTGTACACGATGAAAAGACAAACTTCAAGGCGCAATAGAGACAAGGGCGGTTAGATAGAGGGTGGAAAAGGGATGACTGGTCCAAGAGGGGGCAAGTAGTATCACGTAGCTACTTAAAACTTTTCGAGCTTGTCTTGTGTCCCTACTAGTTGCCACCTTGCTTACTTAGCTCTGCTTCGCAACTTCTACCTTCCACTGTAGTCTCTTTCTCTTCCTGCCTCTCCCTTGCTTCCTGTTTCCCACCCCTTACATCCTCCTCAGCTTCCTGCTGGCTGGGAGGATGAAGTTTACCTTCGTTTCTGGCTATCTCCTGTACTTCTTATCGAACGTCCATATTTTTCTTTTTGGATGACATTTCTTTTGACGTAATTGATTCTTCGTTATTTTTAGATCGAAACAGGTCTGACTGATGATGTGACCAAGTTTACGTAGTTTACGGTATTTAGTAACATTTATCGCGTGGAGTATAAAGAATACAAATTAAGATTAAATAATGTATCCTAACTGAAATTAAAACCACTGCGATAATACGTAGCATAAGAATATCAACGAAGAACTGAAAATGAAAGTCTTCTCGCAAAATACTTAAAATTCGGCTGGAATAAAATAAAAGGCACCGGGATATTCGCAGAAAACTAGAAATCAGCAATTCTATTCACTGCCTATCCAAACTTTAATTTAAGCAAAATTTAAAAATCTTCTGTACTTATCTAATTGGACAGACCAAATTTCTTCGAGCGTGCACAAAATTCGTCTCAAACAACGCTGCACATTCTTTCAGTTATTTCCACGAAAGAACCTTGCGCTCATTTGTATCTTGTACATTTGTACGTCTGTTTATCGACAGTTGCTCGTTATTTAAGCCTCGAGATGGTCTCAAAGCGCGAGATCAATGCGAGCCAGCATAAAAGCAGACTCGAAAGATAAATATATATGCGTGAAACGCACGCATCAGCGAGTTCAGACGTTTCGCAACGCGAATAGCTAGCCATTCGTACACTTCGAACGCGGTTCATGGTTCATAAAAGAGAGGACGGAGATGCGTGTGTGCTGGTCTCTGACGTTTATAAATCGACTGTTCCCAAGAATATCGTCTGGAACTTCGCCGTAACTTTAAGATACACTAATGGATGTTTTTCTTGCATTAAGTTGCACGCTTTTGGTAGCACAGCCTTGCAAGCTCGTGTAGAATGTTATTAGATTATTATAAAATAGAGTTTTTATTAGCTATGAATACGATACTATTTGTAATTGATAATTAATAATTTCTATATTTCAATTGTTATTTATTCTATTATTATTATCTATTAGTGTATTATTATATTCTATTAGTATTATCGGATATTTTTGTCCCAATGTATTTTGTTGCGTATGTTCATTCCTCTATCAAATAAAACACTCCTGTTTTTCTTACTTATTAAAACATAACTAAACTGCGTTTATTGTAAACTACAATGTACACGTCTGAATATTTTCAAATTTCCTCTGAAAGCAAAGCTCGATCGATTAATTTTCAAAAGTCTGCGCCACGAAAAGTATGAACTAAATTAAAAATTTGTTCGAAAGAAAGGAGCCAGAAATTTCCAAATTTCCCATCAAGGCAGAAGAATACTCGGTCGATTAACTTTCTAAAATGGAAAGCAACTAGCCTCTCCAAGGTCTGAAAGGCGTCTCTTGGAGCTGTTTCGATGGAAGAACACCCTCGTCCAAGTTTTCCACGTTCGCCTGTACATACAGCCGATCTACAATTCGAAAGTTGTCCAAGTTTGTATGCATGTCAACGAAGCCGCGGACACGGTATCCGAGAGCGGTTTCTCGTGATCGCATTTGGAGTAACTATCAGGCAACCGGAAGCGAAGGGAACGCTCTCTGCCCTTCAGCTCGTGAACCGCAAACGGCTCGGAGTTAAACGCGCCGAACCCGACCGCTTTTGTCGACCCAGCTCGACCACTCTCGCAACTTTTACCCAACCCCTTTCACGTTTCGTCCGTTTTTTTTTTTTTTTTTTTTTTTTTTTTTTTTTTTTAGGAAAGTTTAGATGAACCGATGTTGTTGTCAGAAATGTTGTTTGGATTTTTGTTCAGAGTGTAATTTTTAGTGATCGCAGTTATGGATATTTTAATGCATGATGTTTTTGGAAGACTTGGAATTTGAGTGTATCTGTTGAGTCGTTAGTTTTGTATTATTTTAATATCGTATGATGTTATTACGTTATTTTGTTTTGTTATATTTTATGATGTATAATAATGGATATTGTACAATGTTACATTTCCAGAATTTTCACTGCCAGGAATTTTATGGTAAATGTCATAGTGAATATTTTTTCGATATAGGAACGCTAAAATTTAATGCACGAATTGGGAAAATTGATTTACACGATGAATCGATCGAACGAAATGTCCTAGGAAATTGAAAAAATTAATGGGCGAGATTGAAGTTGGGCTGGGTAAAAAGATTCGCTGAAATAACAGATTTCGAAAGATTGAAAAGTTGCCAAACGAACATTTCGAAGAATTCGAAAGTTCCGGGACGAAAAATTTCGGAGAGTCGAAACTTTGGAATCGAAAATTTCAAAGGAATGGAAAATACTAAAAGATGGAAATATTCGAAAATATTTAGAAGCTTGATGAAACGACAAATTTCAAGTAGTTGGAGGAATGAAAGAATCGATATGGATTATTCTAAGCAAAATAACGATACTAAAATTACACATCCACCATCCAATATTCAAAATGCCTCGTATCAATTAAATTTCCGTTTCTAAAAATTGCAATAAAATTTCTAAAAGTACGCTCTTCTCACCGACTGGCTCAAAACGTCGAAAAATACTTCAATTTCTACGAGTGGGGTCGTTGAAAAATCCAACTCGTTAGCCCATAAACGCTTTCCGATCTGGCAGCTGCGACGTGCTCTCAGGATCGATTCTACAACTTCCGGATTATTGCCACGACAACTCGGACGTTTTATCGTTTCTCGATGATCCGAAGAGTTTCGCGGCGATCCTTTAAAGCTTGGTGCCACATCGTCCGATCGTTCTGTTCTCTGTATCGTTTGAGACGCAACGTCGAATCGGCCACTTTTACGACCTCCACGATACTCACCAATGATCATTGTTATCGCTTACTTTTATTTGTTTGTTCCATTCGGGGGTCGAATTGAAAAACGCAATCAGAATAATGCCGAAATAGCGGAGAATTGTGGACAAGGAGACTCTTAAAAGTTATGTTGTTTGGATTGTTAAGTCGGTAGTTATACCGTCGATAAAGCGTGTTTGACGACTATGTTTAAGTGGTCGTACAAGTGGTAGTACTAAGATTCTTATCGCAGACTAAAGATTTATCAAGAAAAATCTTAGAAAATAATCCTAACCTAAGCTTAAGTGACGTTTAACGATTATCTTCAAGTGGCTGTAAAAACTACCAGATTCTCTCATTCTAGATTACGAATTTCTCAAAAAGATATCTGCAAAGTAACCTAAACCTAACCTAACCTAAATCACCAAAAGCCTAAACCAGTCCTAACCTAAAAATAAGTGATGAATCACGTTTTCAAATGAATGTATAAATGATAGTAATAGGTTTTTAGGATACATAGTAGTAGGTAGATAAATGATTCGTCAAGAGGAGCCCCGAGGAGAAACTCTAACCTAAATAAAAGTTATACTCGATGACTACGTTCAAACGTGGTACAAGCGAACCACGCTTGAAAGCGAGTAAGAATCGAAGCAAGGCGCAAAATACATCAACGATACGAGACTACCCAGATTCTATATTTAGATAACAGATTCGATTCCTTGAATTATGAATATTTTCAGCCTGAATCGTGATATTTTGTCCCAGAAATTTGGACTCTAAATGAAGTTTCTCGCATCTCCAAAGATACCAGGCTATCTTCAAATCCCTCTATGACAGCATAGCTATATCTTCCGTAAAGTGTACCTCGAATAACACCAAAATTTAACAATGTCCTTGCATTATCCCCTCCATTTCAACTTTATCTCCAATTAACCCACTCTCCATTGAAACTCCGAATGTCCTCAAATATTCGCTGCTATACTTCATGAACAACTTAATAGGCTAATATACGAGACCATGAAACAGTTATAAATCCTAACCTATTCACGTGATTCGACTGCGAAATCCAAAGATGTAAACGTTACGACTGAGAAGGGTTAATCTGCGTGTAAAACGTAAGTAGGTCTCTTAACTAGAGGGTGGGAGGAGGAAGTACAGAAAGGGGTGAGACTGGAAGAATTTCATCCATAGGTTATTACGAGAACACGTTCTTCTATCGTGGTGTGAGAGTTGATGAGAATGTTGATTAAATGTTTCAGCCAAGTTTCGCCAGGGAACCACTCCAATTACACGGAAGTTCCATCGGCGGACACGGTGGCTGTAAGTGAATCCCGACGGCCTCGAATCGAAAGTGATACCGTAATTGAAAAAGAAACGAATGTAAGGGCCGTGGACCCATCGCGGATATCCAATCCGAATTTTAATTTCACGCTCGCCACACGTGTCCTCCGAACGTATTACCAGTGTACTCTCGCTATTCGAGTTTTTCAAATTTTTATTTCAATGGCCAATAGAAATTCTAAAGTTATCTCGGAAACCAGAACGAATTCTAAAAAGTTTCAGACCATCGAATAAATTCGGAGAAGCAAACAACTGTTTGAAAAAAAGTTGACGAATTAAATATCTGTCTAAAGAATCCACGAACAAATAAAACAACCTTCTATAAATTGAAATCAATTGGCAAGCTACCTTCAGAGTCATAGGAAACGATTCTGATAGAAACTGATAAAAGAATCCTTTTAGAAATGCTAGTAAAATCTAAAGTTATCTTATAAAAACTATAAAAAAAAAATTGTTTCGAAGGATTAAAATGGTCAACAAATAAATTCCGAACGAAAACGGTGGTGCACGAAGGGAGGAGAAAAGCGTTTTTCATCGAACAATTTTCGCGCTGTGGCTACTCTTGCTCGTAGTTATCAGTCTGTCGATAACGCCGTTGTCATTACTCGTAGATTGCAACGGGAGGACAGAGAATGAGCTGTCTCAGCGCGATCGTCGTGATTTATTTATGCGATCGCATCGAAAAAACAAGGGGACGAGTTTTTCGTTCGTTGACCTGCTCGTCGAAATAATTTATCGTCGATTATTTATTGTATTATCGTTCTTTTCTTTCTCTCTCTCTCTCTCTCTCTCTCTCTCTCTCTCTTTCTCTCTTGCCTGACGCTCAACTGGTAAAATTGAGTTCTCTAAACAATGGACGATGTTTCATAAATCTTCTTGTCTCTGTTACAATAATAAAGCCATGGTTTACGATTTATTTGTTAATTTGGAGCAATTTTTTATTGTTCCCACGATAACTCGACAATTTGTTTGGATTTGTAAAGTTTATTATTTTGCAAATTCGACAGACATTAAAGAAATCAAAATTTCATAATTTCCTGAAGTTGTGTTTCGAGTTTCTGAATAAAAAAATCTCAACAAAACGAACGAATCGTCGCGACACGAAAAATTAACTGAGAAATATAACATTTTTTATAGTTTTTGAAAAAATTTCAGTTAATATCGTCCGTGTTAGGTATCAAAAAAAAAAAAAGAAAAAAAAAACACCGTTTCATTTTATCATCAAACGATCGCTAATTCATCGTCCCTGGCTAAACGCATTTCACGGAATGCTCACGAATCGCATAAATCTCGCGGTTGCGTTCGTAATGCGTTTAAAAATGATTCATCGCAATGCCCGCAGTTTCGGAAACAAGCAGCATTTGTAACCAACGACACGTTCTCCTTTCCACGCTGGAAAAAAATTGTCGTAACTTTTTCATGCTCTAAATTTTTCATTTGTAATTCGACGTTGGAACCAAAAACACCCACTTTTTATTTAGATCGCATTTGCGTTGGATAGAAAGTTCTGGAAAATCTAAAAATTAAATTCTTCACATTCGATTAGAGTTGAAAAGAAATTTACGCATACTAATGATCCTGATGAAATTTGAAACTCGATGAAATAGGCCTGCCCTAAATAATACAAAAAGTTATAATTTTAATTTCATTAAACAAGCACTTAAAACAATTGCAAAACAATTTCAGTTTTCAGAAAACACCGTAGGCGATAAAAATGTTAAACGAAAGAAAGCTAAGAAACTAAGAAGACTAAAATTAAAATTTGAAACTTCTTTCTAACCTACAACTTTAATAGATTTGTCAAAGATGAAGTTCCCAGCAGATTAAGAGCACTAAAATTTATATTCAAAACTTAATCCGCAACTTTAATAAATTTATCAACGTTTATCAAAGTTTCTACGAAATTAAGAAAAATACCGCTCTAAGTGAAACGAAAACTTTGAGAGCACATACGGGAAAGTTCGAAAAAGAACTGAAACGAAGGGAAAGCCATAACGCATTAATTATATTTCCCTGGTTCCGACGCGTGGGCTATTCTTCTTTTTCCACCCCTGTAATGGGACACGGCAGACGAAGCGTATTTATCTCCGCGTTAAGAGAAATCGGCCATGTCAAGTCGAGTATTCGCATTTTAACGAGAGCCTCCGTTAAAGTCACCTCGTCACGGCCACTCGATAATTCCGATGCCTAGTCGAAGCACGTGGATTAATAACGCGCCACGAGAACCAGTCATAGAACGAGCTCCGTTCCTTATATCCAACTCCCTTAACCCAAACCCTTCTCCTCCTTTTCCCTCCTTCTGCAACTTATTAACAACGACCCCATCGAGCGTAAACCAGAATTCCGGAGTTACCGATGAATGAGCTATAATTGATGAGCACCTTGGTCCTCTGAGAACGACGGGCTGAATCTGGGGTAGCTGATTGTTATGCGGTATTCTCTGAAAAATTTTATATCGAGTGTTTCATCAGTTGAGCGAAGATGAGCGAAGATGATTTGTGTCTGTGTGTAGATTGGATTATTTTGAAATAACTTCTAATTAAATCTCGTCGAATCTTTCCTTCGTCATCGTCACTCAGTTCGTCATAATTAAGTAATTAAATTTCTGAATGCCAAATTTCTTAACAAATTATCCTTACTCTTCTTTCCTCTAAATCCTCGTCATTCAATTTGATACATATATATTTTTCTTAAAATCTATCGTTTCATTAAATTGTTTTTTAGTACCCAACCAAAATGGGATCTACTCCATTCCACTGACAGTTATTGTTAAAAATAATTTATTACAAACATCAAGCCTGACATACTCCACTCTGCAAACATCTATCGTTAGAAACAATTTGCCACAAAGATTCCCTGTCTCTCTCTTTAGAAAAACTCTGTCCTATCTTCAACAATCGATTCAGCCCAATTACCAATCAAGATTCAAACAATCCTTCTTCAGTCTTGAAATCCCACAACCATCGACGATCTAAAATTTTCTTCCTCTCGATAAACCCAAAGCCTGTTCCTACTGGGCGACAACACGATAAAAGGGGTGGCAGGATATAGAAAAAAAGCGTTGGGCTCGTTGTTGGGCGGACATGATCAGCGGCAGGCCGGTTGTTTGTATTGTCTAATAGCCGGATGGCGTGCAAGGGTGAGTTTCACCCCCTCCTGTCGAATGGCGGCCGCCACCATCTCGTTCTCGGACATGGTTTATTGATTCCTCCGCTGCGTAAATACGCACGCCACTCCGTGGTCCCTGCTAACGACGCCCATGAGGGCGTCGCGACGCGGACTGCGGCTAACGGCCACGAATTATCGTACACGATCGCTTCCACCGTGCTGACCCCGGTTTTTTCCGACGGTTTTGTTGCTTCCTCTGTGATCCGCCGACGATGGCTCAAACCACGTGAAAAGGGAAATCGAGGGTGGAATTTTTTAGTAAATCTTGTTGATGGCTTTCGAGGGGTTGGTTTTAGGACGATTTGAGAAGGTTGAGAGAATTTTTGCGAATGATCTCGAGGTTGATTAACGATAAACGAAGGGGACTCGACTCACTTTGCTTCGTTTAAACGACTCTGAAATTGTACAAAGTTTTAAAAAATTGTACATGGAGGTATCTATGGTTTGTCTGATCGTATATTGTCCATATCTCCTTGTTTCGATAATATTTTCGTTCATTTTGTTGTATTTTATCCACGTATCTTGGAAATGAAAGACATCTGAAAGAATTGTTCAGAAAAATATATGCTTATTGGATACATTGTACGGTACGTCTGACCACATACTGATTGCATCTCCTTGTTCCGACAATTTCGACTATATTGGAATTTTCATTGTATGAAGTTTCGAAGACACGATCGCTGAGAATTTTTGTGGAAATTGAAAGGAGAATACATGGGTTTTAATAAATTATGCTGCTGACTAGTTCTAAAAATATACGTGTAATGTTAGAATTATTTACAATTCGCCGTGTCATCTCAATGTTGAAATTAAGATTGTTAATTTCATTATAATTTAAGAATGATGAGGCGGAAAATTGGCGGGAATCGAGATGTTGTTTAAATATTTGTAATAGAATATGAAATGGAATATTTGTCTTTGCGTATCTTTGGCCGCTGCGAAACGCTATTTACGCATATCTGTTCAGCTATGGATAATAATTTCACGATATTATTCATGCAAGACAAAACATTTAAATATAATTATACATACCAATCTGTCGTGGATTATGCTTTGAACTTAATTCCGGTAAATATTAATTGATCAATGATGTTATAAAATAATATACATATATCGTCGATAATCATATTGCAATTTCATCAGCAACGTTTACCGAATCCAAGTCAAATTATTCATAATCAATTATTAACGATCCATTTGTCGCATTTACCTCGTTCAAATGTTAATAAAATCGTAATTAAACTGAAACTTTAGAATATAGTTATCCAACGTTTTTTCTTCAATTTTTTACAAATTAAAAATGAGATACACCGCGATCACGGAACTCTTCGTAAGTCCATAAAACAAAATAATCATTACACATCAAAAAATAAAACCTTGAGATATCACATCGTAAAATGAAATAATCCCAAGATAACTTTTAATAAATCCTACCTTTAATTTTTTATTTTAAATAACCATAAATCACGATAGAATTAGCGTGGCCATTTTGCCATGCATATCTCATTTCAAATTAAATAAATCATTCTAGATTTATCTTTTTCAGACACATAGCGCATACAAATTCGGCAAGAAATATCTAAAAAACTGCAAGTTTTTTCGAAAAACTTTATCCCAGTGAATCTTCCTCTTTTTGATCGGTTAATCCATAGGCGTCGGCGAATCTATCTTCGGGCGAGCGTGTACGCACAGAGGGCGATCGTTCTCGTCGGATTACGCGGAGCGCACGCACGCTCCTCGACGCTCCAGCTAAAGCCGGCGAGCTTAAACTTAGGTGGCAGCCAATCACGGCCGGTGAACCGCCACAAAGCCGAGGATTTGTGCTCGAATTAAATTTTAAGCGAGCGCGCAAAGCCCGCCGGGTATCGCGAGCGATCCGCGCGCTGATGGCGCTGATCCGCGTCTGGCTAACCAAATGCGCAATCCAAACCACTGAAAAACTCCACTGTTTCCACTCAATCAAATTGTTTCTTTTGCAAGTCGTGGCTAATACGGCGTGTCAGAGTATTTTTTTCTTTTTTTTTTTTCTGTAATACTTTTTGCTTTGAAAAAATTGGAAGAACAGCCGACCATATTAGGTTGCGTGTAAATTTTTCTATAAATTCGAGTTTCTACGAATCATAGTTTTGGTCATTGACGATCACTCTATGTTTAAAATTAATTAACAGAAACGGGACATGTTAATTTCAAAGTTATTATCTCGATCAGTAAATGCTCAATAATAATTGGACTGTGAAGTGAAATTGCACATAATGCATATTTTTAAAATGGTATTTAGATATTATCAATTATTGTATAATGCCAGAGTGACAATGCTACCGAATGAATTAAAATTAATTTTACGAAATTATAGCGGGGAAAGCGAAATTGCGCGCAGCTGTTTGTTTGTACGGAGATGAAAGAAGGAAATTCGAAAAAGTGATAAATATTCTGTGAACATAATTCGCTATAATCCACCCTGCTATCCAGTTACTCCAGTTGGTTCAGAAGACGAATACCATCCTCTTGTAGCGATAAATTTAATCCAACTTTTTCCGGTAGCTTAGGTGATCTAAATTTGTCACTGAAAATTTGTCTCGTCAAAAAAGTGGTAGAAAGAAAGAAAGAGGGAAAGAGAGAGAGAGAGAGAGAGAGAGAGAGAGAGAGAGAGACAAAAGACGAAGGTGGCAGAGGGTAGCTATGGTCCAGGGGCAAAAGATACGAGCGGAAAAGGTTGGGAATATCGAGCGTGAGCATTATCGGAGAAACTCACGGAAAGAAATAATCCAGTAACAGAATCGTGAATCTCTGACTTCTACGGCGACTCCATCGTGCAAACTTTTGCACGGTAGTTTACGATGTTATCGAAAGTTTCGGGATCTGCTACGAACTAGGAAACGGAATGTGAACCGCGTCGATCAACGGCCAGACATTTTGCTTTTCCGGAAAGTTACCGCGGGTCGAGCAGCATTTTATATTTTCCTTTGCAATTTTTAGTAGAGAAATTATTAACTTGCATTAAATTATATTAAGATGAGTCTCGGATACTACGATATAGAAAATGAATCGAAAGTTCTGCTGTTATTACATTGCATCTGTGTTACGAGGAATTAATTTTTTTTTTAATGTTACTAGGTTGATAGAATTGTTAAAAATTGAATGTTATCGAATATCTTTAGATTACACTAATCGTATGTGTTATGATATTACAATATGAAGAATAAATTAGATATTATCGTTATTCCTGTTAGTACGAGTCAATTTTAATAAGACATTAGATTATTGAAATTACTAAGATTCTTAACATATTCAACGATCTGCTTTACTTTTTTCTATCGTGTCGTGAAATTCTTTCCCAACTTCTTAATTGAATATCTTGTTTAACATCGATCGTTATATTGGAATTTAGAGAAGCAATGGTTTATGTACTGCTAGTAACTATAACATAAGCAGTTGATAGTACCGCAGAAAAGTGATTGTCGTAGCTCATGCTTTCGAGAATCTCGCACGTTCGATACATAATTCGCTGGGTTTCCTGCCCGGAGCAGCATTCCGGATGGTTGAACTCTATCTCGATATTGTATCGAAGCGGCTTATGCATTACCTTGCTGCCCCTCGATTTACAGTAAACCGGAATATTTTACTAGAGAATGGTGAACCGAAGACACGACGAAATTCCCTAGAAATTCGCCCACTCAGGCGTACTTTCGAATCCAAACAACTGCTGAAAGATCTATGTTGTTATTATCAACAAACGATATGAGACAAAATTACTTTTCGATGCACTACAAAGACTTTCACAAGTCTCTCCTGATTCTGTTTCTGTAAATTTTCATGAAATACCAACTCTGTTATCTTTATAGTTTTTCCGAGATTGTAAAAAAACGTTGTTAAAGAACGCGGGGCAACGAATTACTCGTTTTAATCCGCGCAGAGATTCGTGACGCGTTTAATGCGAAACGCAATAGTTTGCTCGACTGCGTGCACAGCTCCAATCGAACTCTGTTACCCCTACTCCTGCCCCACCCTTACTCGAGGCGAAATGCAGTGCGATTATATCCTTCGAGGGAAATTGTTGCTGAAATGATTTAAAGTAAAGCGCAATGGAGCGCGCACGAACTGTTCCCGGCGATTATTCAATTCCTGAAATTCCCTCCCCGCGCACAGAATACCGAGACTTTCCGTGTTTCGTGTTTCGTGTTTTAAGAACGGCCGTTTCGGAGTTCCTGACGTTCTACGTTGCCTTCAACTAAGCAGCGAACAATTATATTTAATAAACTGAAACAATTATACGTTATATATAGACGGCGTGTTTTTATGCAAATTTATATTTCTATGAATGCAATGAAAGGAAGTAAAGAACTCGGATAGAAAATTGTTTCACCTATTGTATATTATAAATGCCATTACTATATTCTGAATATTTTGTATATTTTTGTAAATTATTTGCATTCTGTGTATTTTCCATATTTTCTTTCTGATAAATTCATGAAAATCCACAGTCTAGTGACGTTAATCTGCAATGATTTATCCAACTGTCTACAGTCTTCGATAGCTATGGAAAGTAATAAAATATCCAATAAATCGATTCCACAAACGGTAATCGTTACTTTTCTCAGGACTGCCCTGAAGAAACGAACTGAATTATTCACGAAACAAGATGCAAGCACCTGCTGATAACACTATTGAAGCTCAAGGAATCACAAATATGACGCTATTACAATTATTAGCACGTGACAATTTTCAGCTCACGTGCACAACAACGACATCTGCAAATGATATTTCAAACTACTTTCTAACCTACACATAATTTCACATGGCACAACGTGATCAAAAAATGGCATCAGATTTAAGGCTGAAGCCTAGAGACTGAACATGATTTAAAACAAGATTAACGTTAAAGATTAAAGGTTTTGCAAATGGAATCACGCGATATTCCCGCTTTGAAAATCTGGCGGTTCTCGCGCAGTGCATTATTGACGGTCGAGCCGTAAGCCGACCAGAGGGATCTGTCCCGCTTCCTGGCGTGCTCTTTAAAGTGTTAACAAATTGAACAACATGGAATTTTGACCGGACAACCGACCGCGTGTTTGTTTGCAGGCTTTTTCTGGTTGGCTGATGCTGAATCTTTGACGGAAATTCGTTTGTTCGCTCCCGTATTCCCCGGCAATATTGAGCCAAAATGCTCGATCCAACCGCTGTCCGCTTTGGCGGATCAATATTGATGAACTGACTGTTGGATGGGCTTTGTTTAATGAAACGAGACTGCTCTGATTCTTTTGGTGAATTGTTTTAATCGCCAACTGGAGTTTCGAGTGGTGTGTCGAATTTCGTTTTAGAGTTTGTACTTGATGGACCGTTGACTACGAGGGATTCTCCTATACTGTGTTTAGAAATATGTACACGTTCCTTATACCAATTTTGAGGTTAGGAATCTTTCCATTCGGAACTCACTGCTTTGTCCCCGTGACGCCTTTCGGCTGTGATTTTGTCAGAGATTCAAATTTTCATGAAACACTTTGACTAAGTATTCTGTACAAGTAAGATACTTGAAGTTTCAAAGATTTAAGTAAAGGGAAGATTAAATAAATATTATCGAGGTGGTGTGTCTCCTTAATACGTAAGAGAACAATTTTGGCAAATCAATTAATTTTCCTTTCTTATCAAAACGTAACAAAATCTACAACATTTTTTGGATTTTCTTAAAAATTCGAATAAATCTTCAATTTATATAAATCATACAAAAAAAAAATAACAGATTAAATCCGCGCTTAAAGCAGAAAGATCCTGGAAAATGCTCGAAATCGAGGCTCGAAAAATCTAGAAAAAAAATATTCTAGCAACAAAACCGATCATCCAATAGAGCGGGGAGAATGGCGAAAGTTTCGTCGGACATTTATCGCGCAAGTAAAAACCGTGGGGAGGACGGGAGGGGCGGTATGCGAACCGATCATTTTTCGTCGGAAAAACAAACGGTGGAAATTCGGATCCGGATACGCGAATCGAATCAGTTGTATCACATATTTGCGCGTTCGCCGCGCGAAACTATCTGAATTATTTCGATTTCACGTACGAGAGCCTTTGTAACGCGATAGGTTTTCGATGTTACAGCGCCGCCTGCGGCCGCGGCATCGAGTTTCCGAATTCCCAGCGCGTGTGTCCGCTGTTTTCCTCCCGTGTGGCCTCGATTGCCGAAATGAAATCGACGCTGACCGATGCAGAAGTTCGACTAGTGGCTTTTTTTCACTGAGCTGATGTGAAAGAGGTGTGAGTGTGAAGCATGAACTTGATTTCAGAAATTCACCGTAAAATCAGATACCAGGGAAATTGTGGTTTGATTATGTCATTTATGGGCATGTTTCCCAGTTTTTCTTAGTTGAATTCTAAGTTGGACTTATTTAGGGTCGACAGATGAAATGATACGTAAAAATTATTTATGATTGTGATTTATGGGAGAAAAACATTCGATGTAATAGTATTAAATTTACGTATAGTTTCATCAAAATAGAGAAATACATCGTCAACCGTTTTTTCAAATTGGAAAATATTTATGAAAGCGCAAAAAACGTATCGTCAATTGCTTTACGGAAATATAAAAACTATGTTATCGATTGTTTTGTCGAAATATAAAAAACATATTTTAAATTGCTTTTTCAAAATACGAAATGTGTAGGTATTGTCAATTGTTCTATCAATGTAAAAAAAAAAAAAAAAGAAACATACTGTCCATAGTTGTTTTATTAAAATGTAAAAAGTTTTATCCAATAGCTAAAATTTTATAAATTAATGGTTTAAATACCATAAAGTAATAGCTTGAATGTTATAAATTAATTGGCTTATATGTTATAAATTAATAGTTTGAATGTTATAAATTAGTGGTTTAAACGTTATAAATTAATAGCTTAAATATCACAAATTAATCGTTCAAATGTTATTAATTAATAGTCTAAATGTTATAAATAACTGAGATCATTTGGATATAATAAATTAATAATTCATTTGTTACGAATTACTTGTTTAGTTGTTACAAATTAATAATTAAATCGCTGATAAGTGAGTGAATGTTGTCTTTCGATGTTCATGTTACGAGAGGTCAAGCAAAAATGAGTTGACAGGTGAGTCGAATGTTCCTTATATACAAAGTGACATACCTTTGACTAGATTGATCAAATGTTGACGACTTTTGTGATGAACAATTTAAATGTTATAAATTAATACTTAAATGCTACGTATTATTAGCTTAATTAATAGATTATTATAAATTAGTAGCTCAGGTGCTATAGAATTATAGTAAATAATTGAGAAATCCTACTTTCAACTTTTATATTATTCGTTATAAAAATTTCATAAAGTCGCAGAAAATTTCCGCCAGTTTTATTAAAAATACGGAATCCCCTTCAAAATGCTTTTTGAATTACGTCGATACGATGTTCCGCTCTCGAGATATCGTCGTACAAGCTACACCATAATTTTTTAATATTTCCCTAACTCGATCCTTGTCGCACACTCGGATGTCTCACTCGTACGCACACGCAGGCATGCCATGTCCCCACCACGCGCATGCTACTCACTGGCAGTCGCTGAGTCACGGTTTTTTTTACTATTCCTAGTACCAATATACGCATTTCCGGGAAAAGTGGGTCATGGCGACTGCTATGGACGCTGCCATGTTGTATTTCAAACAGTTAAACTTTAAAACATCATATCTTGAAAACGAATCAAGTTATCCACATGAAATAAATTGCATTGTGAAGAGAACTCATTCTTCTGTCTTATGTATATGTTTTTAAGCGAAAATTCCGACTTGTCGTTGTGGTATTTTATATTGAAACTTCATGTCACATAACTGAAAAACATTACGTAGTTGGTTAACTCGATTTCCACATGATTCGATAATTTTTCTCAACAGTTACGTTTCGCAACTAATCAGTTTCATTGTTCCAAATTTTTCTAAAGGAGAGTATCTGCAATTTCTTCTGAAATAGTCGATGAACCAAGAAACTGTCCGAGTCATTTCAGCGATATCTCGAGCCTCGTCCAAATATTTAAATTTGTACTTCAAGCAATTCTCATCTCATTCTTTGCAAATTTTGACTAGTGCAAGACTATGGCAGAAATATTGCATAAATTTTCCGTACTTCCAAAAATCTTTCTTCTCATCCAACGAATGCCTCGAGTCTCCATTTTCATCTCTTCACAAAACTTCGTTTCATTGCTCCGGAGCCATTCAAAGTTCCCAAATCGAAGCGACATCTTTAGAATCCAGCGGAACGCGTTAAAAATTCTCAAACGAACCGCATTTACGATTTTTCTTTCGAGTATTCGGAACGGCAACCGCATTACCGGCCACGCTTCCGGCCAGTACGCGTCCCCGACGATCCGATTATCGATCTTTTTCTCACGGACACGCAACACGTTCGGATCGTAATTCGTTTACCAGAACCTGTGAGAGGAAGATAGACGGCGGCGCAAGCCTTGACGAGAATTTTGCGCGCCCTTTTTTTTGTGTCAGCCATTTTCTACGCGGAAAAGGGAGCGGAACGAAGAAACGCTCGACGCTAATGGAGAACGTTCGAACGCGGTCGGGAAAATAAGCAGCGAGAAGATCCTTGCGGCAGGATGCGTTTGCATTGAAACGTCGAACCAGGGCTGCTCCGCTGCTTTCTTTTTGTCTATCTTCACCTCTCTCTTTCTCTGTCTCTGTCTCTCTCTCCCTCTTTCTCTTTCTCTTTTTCCCTTTTTCTCCTTCCGCGTGTTCTCACTGAAAACTCCCGGGGAAAATCGACACTGAGCGATGTGAAAGCTCGCGAGAACGCGTAAAGACGAACGCTTCTAACCGGAGCCGCGTCTATTTTCCAAATTTCCAGCCTCGATCGTTTCCCGTGTTCCTTTAAGTCCTTCAATGCACACAGAGCTCGTGGTTGCTCGTGAAAAGAGGAAAGGCAGCGTGCGCTTTTTTCGCGGGCTTTTCAAATCTTCCGAAGCTACCGGTCCTCCGTGAAGATTTAGGTTTTAGTCTTCCTATTTTTGTTTCCTTCTTTTTCTTTTTTACGAGAACAGGGAGTAGATTGGAGCGTGAGTCACGATGAAATTGTAATTTTTGGAAATACCATGGCGAACAAAAGAAGGTTTATAAAATAGGAAGTATAAGGATACACCATAATTTTAGAAAATGCATTTACGTTTAATAAGAGCAATAACAATCCGACACTTCAGAATCTCAGTAAAGCGAAGTATATTTCCATCTTAATAAGTGAAACAACTTTGTGCGGAAACTTCGTGTTACGTGATTTCCGTAGCGAACGAGCGATGTGATTTCTTTGTTATACGAGAGAATTTGTCGATGTTTGTTGTAACATTATCTCGTCCCAGCAGCGTGAAACTTTCCGGCAATTTCGACCAGTTAGCCAGGAGGTTTTGTAACGAGTTGCGCCGAGAGAATATAATAAAACTCGGGGCCAGAATTATCCATCGTCGAAGGTGGAGAAAAGGAGGGGTTTTTTAATTAGGATCCCATCAGGGACTCCTCGACCTCGTTAATAGATTCTTTTTTTCCGGTCGAAACTTTAAAACCAGATAACAACGCCACGAAACGGGGGCGTCTTCAAATTTGCATAGGGACAGTAACCACTGGTTACGCCGGGCAAGACATATTGTACGGTTATTTCGTATTTAAAAGCTCCTTTTTCCAACTACAAAAGCCGACTTATACGATTTAACCGGTTTTATTCAACGGCTTAATAAAGTTGGAACGTGGCTCGTTGAAGTTGCGTGTCCTGAAAATTAAATGCGACGGAAATCATGTGCAGCTCAGATTTCTCCTGTCACACTTAGTTTTTATAGACACTTTCGTACTAAATTAGCGCTAGGAAAACCAATACACTACGTGTTCCTCTCGTATGCTACGAGAATAAAATAGAAATATTAATAATTTGATTGGAAAGTGACACAGTTCTTGCACACGATTAATAAATTTCCCAATTTTCTGAGAAACATAAGAAATTCAATAGAATTTCTAGACTAGTAAGATTTCAACAGTTTGCAATTATCAACTAATGTCACAACTAACGTCACATCGTATCTGCAATACCTTCAAGCAAAGCTACTAAATATTAAAAATAAAAGATATCAGACAAATTCGATCCAAATTAAGTTCACTTCGAATATTAGCCTAAATTAACGATCAAATATAAAAGACCTCAAACATTGCAGCAATATCGAAGAATTGCTTGATCTCTTAAAAATTCCGGACCTTGTTTCTGCCAAAGATATCGTACGTTTCAACATTCTCAAAATTCAGTCTGCCAAGGGAGAACTTCTCCATACTCCGATTATTATGTGGTTAATGGTTCGATAATTGCGTAGGTAGGCGATGCTATTAGTTTCAATTAGCCACAACCTTTAAGGTGAAGGAAGGAATTGAAAATGTAAATTACATCGGCAGTCTTCTGACCCGGCGTGGAAGTTTAGCGTTTCAACGGTGTACGAAAGATTTCAGGCATTCCGGTAGCTTAAATGCGCGAGCAGAGGCTGGGGATGGTCGGCAAAAGGAAAATACTTTTGATATTTCCCCGAGACCTCGATAATGAAATCCTACAAAAGACTTGAAATTGAATATTTTCTTTGTATAACGGGCTTTAAGCGTTCCGACGTTCTGAAAGTTAACAGATCCTCGTTGCCCGGGAAGTTTCTAACGAACGCGTCCGCGATATCGACCCGAATTCCTTTTCTTCTAAATTCCATCGCAGCGCGCCCGGTCTTTCTGTCTTAAGTGTCTTTGATGAAAGCTTTTCAGGGCCCTCGAACGTCTTGTTTAAGGCAATCTTGATGGTAACGCGCGTAGGAAGTTGTCGGCAACGTGAGATTAATTTTACATTTATGCGTCTGACCAGGCAACGTGTTATACTACTTGAACGCTTATAACGTACGTGATTAATAGACCGGCATTGTTTGTGTATTTATGAGAATTTAAATATACGTACGGAAATGCAGAGAAATTTATACGTCTGACCGTGCAGGTTATTATACTACTTGGACGTAATTAATAGACTGCCAGTGTTCGTTCTGGGGACATTTAAATGTACGAAAATGCACGGAAATATTTGGAATCTTCGAAGTAAAATGTTTGGAGGATCGAAACGAAGTTTTATTTCTGTTTTTCATTTCGTCAGGTTTGTTTCTGGAAATATGAATCTGTATAAGGAACCGCGGAGTAGTAGTTAAATAATGAATCTTAAATGTGTCTGACCTGCTACGGTGCTATTCTCCCTGGACGTCTATCTTGAATTTAATACATTATGGATATTTATATGTTTAAAAGTAATCCAGGAAAATGCACAATATTTAACGTGAAATATTTGTTACAATATTTGGAAGATGATTCAAATCTTTATCACTTGGACACTCCTGATGTAATTAATGGAGTGCCCGGGTGTTTATGTAGTTACGAGAGAAATATCCAAAATGTTTAAAGTAGAGTATTCGTTATAACATTAAGGAAAGTTGAAACATTTTAAACGCAACAAAATCTAGTTATTACTCCATTAATGCAGCAGGAAATTCTCGAAAATTTGTCTTCTATACAAACATCGTCAAACCAATTAAATTCTCGGAGAACTATAATTTTCCATCGAGAACTCGACTAACTGAAAGTTCGACATGTCCCGTTAAATTTCAAATAATCCGCGTTTCATCTTCGAACTTCGTCAATCTGACAAAAAAAGAAAAATTGCGCATTCCCTTAAATTCTATACAATGGAACTATCGAATCAAAGAACAGCATTAACTGCGTCAAACCATCTTAATTCCCAACAAACCCTCTCCACCTGCGATCGACGAATGATACTTGCAGCTCGGGACATTCGTCATAATTATTTTCCTTCAACTTTCTCTCAACTTCCTCGACTAATTAATCAACCTTAATCCCATTATCATGTCTCGTTTCTGAGGCAAACAGAGACAGACAAAGACAGGGGAAAAGAAAGTCTCTTGAGGAGGGGAAATCGGATATCGCGTTTCCAGGTTTCCGAAAACGGAGAGTCTGAAAGCACGAACGACGCCGCCCTCTAATTCAGAAACACCAGTCTGATGCTCGAGCACGTGTCGATGACGAACGCTGGAAGTGGTTTAATCCATGTCGTTTGTCGTCGCCGCGCACAACGAAAAGGAAAATCGTGTAGCGAGCGCGAAGACACGTTGCCGGAAAATCTGATATACATTCTCTCTCGTTTTTCCACGCGTAGACAGCTTTTTCCGTGGACTTGGTGGGGGTGGAGGTGGGGAGAAGGGTTTTCACAGGGAATATTAGTCTCCTTGGGGAAAATGAAGAGGAAATTCGGACCGGGGGAGAGTGCTTTGCGAAATTATTGGATTTTTCCGTAGTCGGTTGCGGTGAAGTGTGTATCTCCTCCCATTTTTCGTACAAGAGGACCAATTTTTTTTCGGAAAGTACAGCGGCTCGTGACAATATCCGAACACTTACAGAAACATTTTACCAATGTTTCTTTTTACTGTCGAAAATTTTGCCGTCGAAAAGGAACTTTCAACCCTTACTGTAAAATCACAAACAGGAAGACAAAATTTCCGAACATTTTTACCCTTGTAAAATTCACAAACAAAAGGACAAAATCTAATCGACGTATTTACGATATAAAACCTGTAATATATATTTTTCTTTAAAATATTGTCCAATTTTAAAATAATAAATATCAATAATAAAATACAAAAAATACCAAAACGGGTGAACGAAGTATTAGGGGAAATTGTGCAATCGAGCAACAGAGGATTGAAACACGGAGAATAAAACGTGTTTTCCAGCGGATTACTGCTACCGACAATTTCAATTAATTCGCCAGATAGCTAAAAACATCTTCAATCAACGTGTTCCCGGCGGCGAGAGTAGCGCAAAAGATTCCACGGCTTGCGAGCGGATAATTAAACAATTGACTGGAAAAGGGGGATGCTCAACAAATTCCCATCGTACGCGTCTCCGCCCCCAGGGGCCGTCGATATCATCCACGATGATCGACGATGCGCCCCTGACCACATGAATGAACAACGCAAATAAGGAAGAGAAAAGACGCGAAAAAAAGATGCAGCTGGAAAATCAACCGCCTGGAGGCGTCGACGAAATTTTCAACCCCTAAACCATTTCACTGTGTAATTGCGTACAACATTTGTCTGCTGCATAGAATTGTTAAAAAAGACTTTTGATAATATATCGCACACACTAAAAAATTCTAATTATTTGACGATTAATTGTTTTATTAAAATTCTATATTTGGAAGTTTTAATTTTTAGGTTACTGGAGGTTTATTAACGGTCGATTTTGATGGGCAATTTAAAATTATTACAAGATTAATGTTTATTACTAATTTATACATTTTCATAAATTTATCAATACTAATTATTCACTACCGGTATGATAATGCGTATAAATCATTTTGAAACACATTTTCGTTTATACGCACCTGAAATGAGATTCCTATTTTCGAATATATGTTAATATCCTAGCAGTTATTTCGAAACGAAAGGACTATATTGAATTTTATCGTGGTTATGTTATTTCAGAACGAACAATGCGAAAACCACAACAATCCTCGAAATAACTCACCATTAACAATGCTTGGAAAGTTGATACCAATCTAATAACAACTGATACTTCCCAAAATTCGGTCACTATTTAAACATAAAACATTGGTATTGTGCACTAAGCCGATCGTATTACCCGCGTACAATACCAATGGTTATTTAAACTGCGTTTTATTATATCTGATCAATCATACACAATTTCAGAAACAAATTTACGCTGTACATATTTATGTTGTTATCAGTAAACTGCGGATTTCATATTTTTATGGAGGAAACTAAAGAAATGGAACCTGCATAGTAATTTCGTTCGTACATTAAAAATTATAACTTCATTAGTACATCACTTTGGACATTTTATATATTTTTGTATGTTATATGCAATCTGTGGGTTTTTACATCTTTAAATTTATCACAAATGCATAAAGCTCGCAATCTAGTTATCAGAAATTCCATCTTCCGGTATAAAAATATTTCTATTGTGTGAAATCCTCAATATTGCAATATCTTTGTTGATCAATCAATATAAAACATCGTTACTGTTGTCTTCAATAATTTCAAGAATTTCTGTATTCCAATATACCTTGAAAATCTAAGAAAGGACATAAAAGGATTAATTTTTATTTCAACTCATAAATGTTGTAATAAAAAACTTTGAAATTGCCAATTTATGTATAATACGTGCAGACAATTTAAATTTACATTAAAATTATTTTTATGTATCCTTTCACTTTACTTGTTTCTTCTCTTTCTTTATTCTTCTATTTATTTAATTCTTCTAACATTTTCCAAAAAATATTTAACATAATCCATCAACTCGATTTATGATCCGACTCCTTTACAAAATCCGAAAAAACACCCGAGGGGGAGAGGGATAAAAAACAATGCCTAATAAAAAAGCATTAAGCCCGATAATAGCCTGGAATCACGGGCCACATGTTCCAAAGGCCACTTATTAAATCGTCGCAGCCGAGGCTCGTAAACACATTTTCCACCCCCGATGCGGGGGGTTGGGTCCCGTATCGTGCGGTCAGCGACGAGAAAACTGCCATCATTTCATTACAGCTCAACCGAGTTATTCAGGGACCAACGACCCTGATCGAACCTCAGCCTCTCCAACTCTCTGTACATCCACCCTCCCAATCTATCCCCCTCAATCGCAATCATCATAAACAATTACCCACGAGCGTAACAAAAATACCACCGAGTGAAACGTGGCTCTATATCCTCTACCAGAGTACGCAGGGTGTTTCAAAATAGAAAAAACTGTGAATATACATAGGCTCGCATAGGAAAATATTCGAGCACATTGTATATATTACACGCACATTAAACCCTTGTATCATTCTGTGTTATACGAAACATTTTAACATTTCAGTAGTACAATCGGTTATAATATATACGTCAGTAGTATAACTAGTTATAGTATACATTAAGCTGTAAATATTTTAGGCTGCAAATAAATTTATATTTTTATGAACATACCAAAAAAAAAAAAAAAAAAAGAAGGAAACCTAAAATTCGTTTCGCCCACTAGATATCATAACGAGTACTGCGTTTAAACTTTGAGTATCTCATATATTTTTGCATATTACGTGCAATTCTATATTTTATAATGTATGTATATCTATATACATTTTTCGACGTATCTTTTAACATAAATTTACCTGCGCTCGAATCGTACCACCATTTTAGAAGCGTTCTGTATATTTCATCGGTGACGGTAGGGGTTGGCGACGACAGGGATGGTCACAATAATCGCAACGTTATTTCACGCTTTCGTTCGGCCGTTTAACGCAATTCCAGGAGCGTATGCGTGGTCACGATCGCCCCCGTTCGTTGATCTCCCACATCGTTCCGTTTCCACGCCGGGGACGCGTACACAAGGGGTTGATTTCAAGGGGTGGGTACGCGTTTGTTGCTGTTTGGTCGGTGTTTTAGAGAAGGGAACGGGATCGTGGGTTTGTAATCGGTTGGGGGAAACTCGATAACAGTCGGATAGTCTTTGTAGATCGTGAAATTTGATCGCTACGGTGTTGGATTTGGTTTCGCAATTCTTCTCATCTTCTTTTTTTTTCGCGATCGTTTTTCTATAGTCGATGTTTCTCTACTATGAAGTCTCCCAATGTTTGAAATATTCGTCGGAAATAAATACAAAAAGAATATTTTATTTCGTGTGAATAAAATAGAAAGTACATCTCCACTTTCTCTCATAAAACTTGCAAAAACACAAGAATCGGTTCTGTTACCTAACAAACTTGATAAAATTCACAGAACGATGACTTCTATCTTAGCAGAACGATATTCCTCCTTTTTATGAGAGTCCGGCAAACAGTTAAGAAGAAGACAAAACGGATGAAAATAAAGAAAGAATAAAGAAAAGTGGAATATATAGAGGAAGGAAAGAGATGGAGGCAAGAGGAACGAAGATACCCTGGGGACACTGACAAGAAAAAATAGATTGCGGAAGAGAAGAACAACAGGATGGATTATGGCAACCGAGGAAAAACTGAGAAACACGAAAATGTTATCAAAATAAAATGCAATTACAGTAGCTGCGTTATCCTGACTAACCTGGACCAGTCTTTAATCCGAACCTTGGATAAAAATTGAAGATTATTTTTGAAACTAGGAAACTCTTTTGGATTTTTACAGTACATCCAAAAACAAACTTGTACATAAACATTGAAAAATATTCTGATACTTTATAGAAACAGGCGTAATTTTTATACCTATTCCTTTCTTCTAATTTTAACCACAAAGTCATCGTCATCCCAATTATTTAATTTCATAATTCTAATTCCCAAATTATCCATCCTGATCTTTTTAAAGTTCCAAATTCCCAATTCTAAAATCATTATTGCCATAATTTCCTAACATTAAAACTATCGTTATCTAATTTTCCAATTTCCTACTTTCCAAAACCCAGGACCACTATCATTAAACTCTCTCTTCGATTCCAATCCTATGCAACATCACTATCCCATCGTTCAATCTGGAAACACCAAAACTCATGCACCGGCGACCTCGACATCCCGGTACATCAAAAATTCCCTTTTCCCAAAAATACAATTGCCGAATGGAACAGTGGAGGTCAGTGGGTGCAAACTGCTTCGGGAGAGTAGGCGCATCGCTGAGAACCACGGGAAGAAACACGGTGGAAATCCCGGGCAAGAGAAGCAGAGAAGAGACCAATGGCTGATGCATTGTTGCTTTTCCCTGGCGGTGTTTGCAGTGGCGCTGCATTGTTGCGCGCATCCCTCATCCTCCCTTTCATCCGGCACATGGCCAGTATACTCGTGGGAGCGGCGCACATCTCATATTAGCCGCTTAATTGTCTCTATTTGTCGAGGCTCTGAAGTCCGACAATTCGCCATTGAGCAGACTAGGCCTCGAGGCGAGAAGGGTCCATGAAGTTTGGTCCAGAGCTACATTGGCTCACGAAAGTATTTAGACACTTGCCATAGAAAACTTTTGTGTCTGTATCCTACGTGTTATACGAAACGTTTTACTCAGAATCTGCTTACAGTAAAAATTCACACACTCCTCTCGATTTTTATCTATTCGAAACTAATTTCCACGAAGATTTGGAGAGTTGATAATAAAATTCTAGCCTGATGTTTCAATTATCGAAATTTTATAATTTCTCGAACATTCGTCACAGTCTGAGAAATATCGGATTGGATACTGTCAAATTTCATTTGTTTGCAATATCGATCGATATCGAATTGAATTGATTACACTTTTGTAAAATATCATTGACAACCAATTGTAAGGAAAATTCAGTAATTCAATATTCTCCTTTTTATTTCTTGAGGTTCGTGCTTGTGCACCCTGGAATTAGTTTAATGCTGTTGTAGAGGGTTGATGTTTGATTTGAGTAGGGTCTCCGATGGGGTGTTTTTGATATTTCTGAGAGGAGTTTGATAGCTTCTGCTGGGAACTCGTGCAGGTTGCGGGTGACGTGTTATGGAATATTTGAAGAGGCTGATTTTCGTTGGTCCCGCACGACTCGAATGTCTGTGCGATGTGATAAAAAACGTTAATTGAACAAGATGACGCCGGTGAACTTTCTATTTGCTTCGTAATAATTCTAACGATTAACATAAATAAATTTTTAAAGCCACCTTCGTCAATTCCTTTAAATTTTAACTAATTTACTATGAAAAATTTACTATGTCTAATATATACTTACAATTAATTAATCATTATCGATCAACGATGTATTCGCCAATTATTAAACTTTTTGATAAATTCTTAGCTAATCTGAGATTAGCTTAACATCAAGAATCGAATCTTTTCGTCGGAAACAGTTTGGTAAGAACATTACACGATGCAAAGTTTCGTTGGATTGTTCGTCGAACGTCGGATATCGAACAACCACGATGAAAAGAGTTCATTAACAACACAAAGTCTCTCTTCAGGATAATAACGCGAACGTGGTCCTATTCGCTTGGTGATTGATGTTCTTTCTGTCGTGGTGCACAGGGAGAAAAAGTTATAACGCTTCAAAGCAACAGGTCAAACTACATTTAATTCACCGCAGTGCTACGTCTCGTAAACTGGATAGCCCCTTCGAAGAAAATAATCCTTCAGAGCCGACTATTTTGCGACGCCTTCACAATTTACCAGATACGTTGTCTCGAAACGAGCCGATTAAAACGTGGCTTGGTCCACGAGAGGGCTTTCATATTTTCCGACTGAATGGGAAACCTGGTTTCTCGCTACGTGGCTTTTCATCTCTGAGAAACCATGAATTTTTAAATAATTCGATTGCGGATAAATAACGGTGACTCGCGAAGATATTCGGATGCTTGTATATAGCAAATTCCTAATTACCCATAGAACGAGCGTTTAATATTAAATAAAATACGCATATTGAATTCAAATTACCAAGATATAATAAACGCAATCGATCGCTCATCATGGAGCCATCGTTAATTCATCAATTCGTCCTCTTCGAAACTAGTTCCGTTCGTTAAACAACTTTGCCCGTCTCCTTTACAGAACTTGAATTTTCTATCCGGCTATCAATTATCAAAACGAACGTTTGTTCCATTTCTTGCGGATGCCCGTTTTCTTCGTGGAATTTCCGCGACGAGAATAATCGTCCGTAACGGCAGACGGAACAACGAAGATAATTCCCCGAACTTTACCCTTGCACAAGCTTTTTTCTCGCGTCTATGATGAACCACCAGGGTTGGCAAGGAAACTGCCTGTAATTACCCTCACCCTCTGTGCACATTTTTCTACCTCGTAACAACGATATCTCTTTGGCCACAAGAAACTCGCCGCTGTATGGCAATAAACGCGATTACTAAATAGTTAAAGAAGAAATATAATAGTCCTCATCCTTCAGTTCCTATTATATTTCGATATCGATCTTCAAGCAATAAAGTAACGTTAATTCGATGGCTATTAGACACTTGGAAAAATCGTTTCAGGATTAATTTGTTCAATGGCGAGATGTCGATGGATGACGAATGCTCGACGAGACAGTTGATCGATTAGGTGGATGTTTGGATGACCGAACTCGGTCGACCGGTTCACGTAAACCTCGATAACTCTCTGTTCCTCTTTTCCATGGCTGGATCCTCGGTAGTTCAGGTTCCTTTTATTTATTCATGCTCCGGTGACGACACGCGGCACCGCACGGCGGCCATTTTCATGGCTCAAAAGCGGACAAAGAAGAAGCGCGCGAGAGAAGAAATTAAGGTCGTGACCCGTGGTTGAAACTTTCAGCTGGCTCTCGCGATTCTCTACCTGCTCTTTAATCTCGCCCTATTCAAGGAACAGGCGCGCCGACAATTTATTTTAATCAGCCGGCCAACCGGTTATATTCCCTTTCTGCTCCTAATGTTCTCGTTTAATGGCTGGCTTAATTTTTATTTCGATCTAGCCCAATACTATGAGGATAACATCCGCGCCACGTAGATCGTGATCGTGATTTAGATGATCGTACCGATTGCAAGCTCTGCTACTAATCGTTGGATCTTTAGAATTGCGCTGGAAATCGAATGTGAATCGTTTTCGAAATTCTGAAGTTACTGGGATTGCAAATTTCTACATTACGGAGATTCGACATTGTACATTTTTAAGACTTCGTATCGCAAATTTTGGAAATTTATAAATTAAAATCCTAAACTGTCGAGATTATAAACTGTTGTTTCAGACTCGTTTAATTATTATCGGGTTTTACTTGTTTAGATTAGCAGGTTTACATAAAAATGGAATCTGGGTTAGTCTGAAAATTTCACGCGTTGAACATTTCACAGCCCAGTTCTGGCTAAAATCCTCCAATTTAAAATCTTCAGCAAGAGCTAAAAATTACTTTCACGATATAGGTCAACCTATTCTTGGAAATACTAACCTGAAATAATTACCGACAAACGTCACCAAAGGATCGATAATGTTCAAATTTTTGTTAGACTGAAAATAAATGTATAAAAATTCATATTTTAGCGATAATTAATCTCGCGCGATTTTCCTTTGAAATGTAAATTTATAATTGAACGAGTATGAACTTGTATAATAAGTTATAGGAACATTGTCTAGGTAATGGGAGAAAAAAATATTCTGACAAAGTGAAGCGAGACTGTGTAACTTTCGAACGGGTGGTTTCTAGAATACTAAATGACACCGAATGGTTTTTGCAAGGTGGAGAAAAGTTTCTTTCAGTGAAGAATTTTTCATATAGGTAGACCACAGAGACACTGGTTTTAGCGGAGAATTAAATTTTTACGAACATGTACTCCCACTTTGCAACGTTATTATCAAGTTGGTTATAAAAGTCTCTACATAATCTGCGTTAAAAACACATCTACCCCTGACAAATTTTCCTTCCATCTACATAGAATACGTGTCTTTCGAAAACCTAAATTCACTAAAATAGTTACGTATAATAGTTGTAATATAAATTGGTCAATTTAAAGGTAGCGAACTAATTTACACGTCCAATGAATTAACAAATTTGTCACGATGACAATAATTCCTCCCACCTGCTCTAAACCAGAAATTAGACCATTTAAACAGTCACCTATTCGAACAAAATCTTACTCCTGCAAGTACCAAGCTCCCCGTAATTTCCCTTAAAAACTAGCAAAACTTTCAGTGTCCCCGTTTCCCCAATGAAACACCTTGGAGAACACGTTCGGTAGCATCACGAAAACGTTCGTGACGAAATTATCGAGACAGCCCGGCGCGTTTTCAGGCGATCCGCTTGTTCAGGCTCGCAAGTCTCGCCTCGTGCCACGAGACAATGAACAATGGGACGAGCAGATTCGCATAGCTGAACGCCTCGGTGAGGATCCGCGAAAGATGGAATTCGAGGCGTTCGCTAGGCAGCCACAAAAGAGGGAGGAGCGGAAGAAGCTATTTACCAGCGGCGGCGTCGCGAGCCATCTACTCGGTGAGAAAGCACCGAGTTATAGGTTCTAGGGGTTGGAGGGGCCAGGAGTCGGATAAGAAACGAGCGGTGAGATACAGAGTAACGACCGGCATGCTGAATCTGAGTTTCGATTTCTTTCTCTCGGAGAGATCCTTTAATTCTGTCGCGATACTTCCGATGCTATCTTTTTTCTGCTTTTTATTTAGTCTGCGTAGACTTGCGATAGAATGGTCGAAGAGAACAATCCTGGTGATTGGTGGACGAGAGTCGTCGGGTGTAATAGTTGGATTTCAAACAATTTCCTGTTGTTTGGCGGCGCTTAATGGCTATTGTTTGAAGATCACGTATTAGTCTTCATTATATCACCTGTCTCATTTTGAGAAAAATCTTCAGAAATGTACGTCTTCGTAAGCTCGAAGAATTCCTGAACAATTAAATCTCTCATACGATTGGCGAACTGTTGGACGCAACAGTTGGATTTGTCGCAATTTGATGGTGTTTGATGAAGTTTGATAGCGTTCGATGGCTGTTGTTTGAAGATATCTGCGGAGATCCATGAGTGTTCCGGGAGATTAGATTGTTCCAGTTTATACGGTGGTTTGCTTACTATCGTGCATTAGTGTTTGTTATACTGTCTAATTTGTAGAAAATCGTCAGAAATTTAATTAATCGTAAGTTTGAAGACTTCATCGGCTTAGCTTCTCACAAACCTGTATCAGATTTCTCGAACCCGAGATTCGTTCGTTCATTATACTCAAAACAAGCAAGTTCATCCCTCAACGCGTCAAATTCCGGTCACCGAAAGCATTCAATGCTATCAGGATCTCATCTGGTCGACTGACAAATCCATAATAAAGTATATCCATCACGAGTCGGCGTCAGCCATCGCCATTACCCTTTCCAGAGTGGTAGGAGGCACGGCTGGAGGTCGAAATAATTCCCGGAAGTAACGCGCGTCGACGGACAGATAAACTTTCCCTCCAATTCGAATCCAATCAGCGGATCGTCTGTCGATCGCGTAGCTACGTCGTCGCCGAGGGGAAATCCAGGATATTATTCATGTGCCGGCGACATGTGGCCCCGTGGTCAATGCGGAGGCAATATAACTTTTTTTTTCATTTTTCTCTCTCTCTCTCTCTCTTTCTCTCTCATCTCGTCGAGTCCATATTCCGACATCGTTCGTACGGTTCCGCGGTCGGGTCTCTTGCGACACGACGGTTCTTTATTAGCTCCTATTTTTTGTTATAATGAAGGCGGGAAAATTTTTCATGGCGCGGCTTGAGGATTGAGACTCTGTGGCCGGAACGTTCCTAGCGTGGTGATGAGCTTCGGATTTGTGGACGAGCTTCTCTTGGTAAAACGAATTCTGGTCGATAGAGTAATTTTGTCAAAGTAACATTGTTCGAATCTTGCATCTTTTTTTAATAATTATTGTTAGGAAAAGTGGTTTTAGTTTGCAGTCTTGGCTATAGTAAGCTTCTTTGGGCGAAGGAAATTCTGGTTGATGAAGCGATTTTGTAAAAGTAGAATTGTGCGAGTTTCGCGGTTCTCTTTATTTCTTTAATAGTTATCGTTAGGAAACTGGTTGTAGTCGTGGTGAATTGCGTTAATTTAAACTTCGTTTCTGATAATTCGAAGCTATATTTCAATCCACTATTGAATTTCCTTTAAAAAATACTGTTGTAACTGTAAAGTATAATTCGTTGCTTGGAAGAACATCTTCTTGAGAATAAATTATTCTAAAATTCAGCTTTCATACGAATCACAAATTGCGTGGATAACAGAGAATTTTACGTCTTCTTTGTATCGAAGAAGTATGTATAACTCTGATTGGTCGATGAATACATTCATAGAATATAAATGATAATTACACACAAGTACTTGTTGCATCGTATTTGTGTGTGACAAACTTCTATATTTTATTGATTTTCGTTTGCATAATTGTACTCGCAATTTCATAGTATTCGGTCGATGCTATATTGCTTTCATACGCAAAATAGATATGCAATTTGTCTCATAAATGAGAATTTGTGTGGCAACTAGGAACTTTTCCCTCTGTCACGTTAAATGCTACACTTTTTATCGCTTAAAACAACGTTATGATTTCCTCAAGAATACTTGGCAGGATATGCAGATCTATTCAAATACAAGACAGAGAAATTTTGCATTAAGCATCGCAATTTGCTCCTCGTACGGGAATATCGTTTGCATAAATCACGCGTTGCGATTTTGGAAAACAAGTTCCGACGTTCGATTAATTTCAACACCTCCTTCCTCTACTCGCCTGCGAGTTATGCTTCGAAACAATTTTTCCTGCTCTTTTTTTTCTACACACATTTTCATCGTTCCCCGTACAATACCGTTCCGAATTATTTTTCGATTCATTCGCGATTCGTCGATAAAACAAACTGCCGAAAGCTACTAAAATTGATTTATTTCGGTACATGTCTGGAAAAATATTCAAACGCGCCGCTGGAAATTTATCTAAAAATTATCCGACCTTCGTCTTTCCTTCGAACGATCAACTACCATTTTTCTGTGCCGTTTTCTGCATCGTTCTTTTATTTTCGAAATACAGCAGTGCGACAAAATCTATTTTCATTCGTGGTAAGAATATATCAGTCGTCGTTGTTAAAAGATGAATTATTACTTCGATACATTTTGTAACAGGTTAATTTTTGGACAGCAATAAAATTGCACAGACGACAAATGTAATGTAAAAAACTCTTCGTTTCCAGTTTCAATTTAAAATACATTTTTCCCGATATAAAATAAAAAACCATGCATATTAATTTATCGACAATGGTGGAATTTGCAAAGTGGAAAATAAAAACAGAATAATTAAACTTACACGTCACACCCTCGATATATCGAACTAAATTGGAAATATTTTCAGCGACCACGACAGAGCATCAAATTTCTGCCAACAAATAATAACACGAATTTTATATAAAGAATGAAAATAAAAGCTATCAGGCTCTGGAAAATGACAATTAGAATATACGAAGATATAACATACGCTATGTCCTAGTAATTACGATACAATCCAAAAAATGGCAACACGACATAGGAAGAAAACAAATCGAAGATACAAAGCAAAATCTTTACTCTGTAGTTTCCATTTAATTTATCACGTAAAATCACTTTTTTTTGTCGATTGAACAATGATTATTGGGACACACTGTGCAGCATAATTTATGAATTTTAAACGGCTATTTTATGGAAATCGGATGATTAAGCTGTTCGATGATTTCCAGCTGAAAACGACGCAATAATGAAGAAGCAGAGAGGGGGAATAACAAAATTTTCGTTACAACGAGGCACGTAATTGGCAACGAGATGTTGCAAATAAATAAAAGAGATAAAAAAATATTGAAATAAAGTATTGTTTGAGAAAGGACCAGCGTAAATGTTGCTGTTTTGATATTCGAGCGAGTAAATTATTCGTTGGTAGTGAATGTGCGTCTCGATAAATAATTTCTCCTATGCACGATAGAAATCGCGAATCGATGAAATTATTCCGTAGAAATCTGATAATTATTTTTTTCCCGCCACTCGTTTAACAACGTGAATATGGCGCGCGATTTATTGTGTAATATTAGTACGAAATTCTCTGTATTTATTGAAATACGTTCCATTAAATTTCAATCAATTTTTTCACGCATACACCTGCACAGGTGGAATGCGTTTTTCATTAAAGTTCGGTGTATTCAGTTTCATTTTGGAATGCAAAGGACTCGAGTAGAATTTTAATGTTTTAATTATTTGGTAATTTCATTCCGTTTCGAAATTGTTTTTCAGATGCTTCCGTGAGATTTTTCGAATTTAATCCTGCAATAATCAAGCATCTTTCTACGAATGTCATTTTTCTGTCATTCGTAATTACTTTCAAAAATATTGTAACAATCGATTTGTCCAATTATTACACTTTTTAATTAGAGATTTCCTAAAATGAAAGCTGGCTGTCAAAAAGTGTCAATTGGCCATTTTTGGACCTCGTAACGAACGAAAAATTCTCGTAGGATATTTAAAGGTGTTATAAATGTCTAAGTTTCTGGGATTGCAAATTTGAATATACTTGGAATTTCAAATTCCAAATCTTTGACATATAAAATTCCACATTATGGAAATTTGAGGTCGTCAATTTTTGAGACCTCGTATTTCAAATTTTGGAAACTTGGAATCCCATGTTGTTGAGATTCTAAATGTTATTCTAAGCTCATTTGGTGATTATGGTCGTTACACGTTTAGGTTACTAAATTCGCATAAAAATGATCATCCGGATCAATCTCAAAATTTCTCACGTTTAATATTTCACGATGGAAATTCTAATGCAGCTACAGAGTAATTATTCATCTACACCGACGTAATAATTCTTCGGAAATTCTGCTGATACATCGATCAAAGTTTGAAAGCGAGCAAATCCAAAGTACCAGCAGATTGTTGCTACATGAGAACAATAGCCAACAGCAAGTACTTGTGGTACTTTGAATTCGCTCGATTCCAAACTTCAATCGCATTACCAGAGCAAAATGTCAAAAAGAATTATTTCGTAGATGCATCGGTATTAGAAATTCTTTTTAATTTTTCAACTCTGCCACCGCATTTCGGACAAATGCAAACAACATTTGTTGTTCCTTGACAGATATTTTTAAATGTCCTGCAAAAATTTTTTGTCCGCGAGGTTCACAAATGTCCATTTTTTATACATCCTCCTTGCAAAGAAATCTAATGGCCATTAAAAGATAAAGTTCATCGACCTAACAGAGAAGAAATCATCGAGCCAGGAATCACGTCCATGTCGGCCACTCTATTAGACGACACTGGCTCTGCTAAGTGTAACGTAATCTCGGTACCTGAGCATCGCGACGCCTCGTTAACGACGCCACGAGATAATCGATATCCACCTACGGAACAGAGCATCTATCGGATCGTGGCCAGAGCTTTTGAGACTGCGTTCGAGATGAATCGATCCTCGAGTGCTGGCAAGTGATTTTAATGCCTACTTCGACCAAACCAACTATAGACTATGTAGATTTACCTTTGCTTCTAAGATTTAGAACATTCAAACTTCACTAACCAACAATACTGAACAATATGAATACCTGTTGCTCGTTTCTTTTTTTATTAATAACAAGCTACAGAATTGAATATTGTTGCTACCGTGAAGTGTTCTGAATTTTCCAAATTTCATCATTTTTGTACAATTTTTAGATATCATTTAGTAATTTCGTTGTTAATAGCGATAGCGGAGTTTTATATTACTGCGATTGTGAATTTTGATGAATTTTCCAAATTTAATCGAGGTAAGAACGGATGCGATTCTTTATCAAGTTTTAAACATTGAAATCTACGAGAATTATGACAAATGTAATTATCGTAAATGTAATTAGCGTAAAAAATGATTCTTCTCTCCGATCGAATTACTTGGCGAAAGTAGACAGCGTATTCGATTATCAGCTGATAAATCTATGATCGCGATGTAAGTTTCAAATTTTCAAATGTTTTTGAGTTACATACGCGAACACGACGTTACTCGTGGAATGGCCTGATATATTGCTGCTGCAAACGAATTTTAACCTTAGTTTCGCTGGAAAAGAGAATAGAAATCCTTTTACTTGTGCCAACTTGCACTTGCGGCTCGTTCCGTGAGAAACGAGAAACTTCTTGGTGATCAAAATTAAACGGCAAAATTGGCTGGCCACCGAAAGGGGAGGAGGCAATGCCGAATTTTCTAAACGTTTTCCACCGATTCGATTCCGCGTCCCGGAAGTCCACTCGAACTCTGATTAACTCCCGGGCGCAATCAATTATCGAGTCGAGCTAACAAATCGTCGAGTTCCCAGGAAGTTTCGGCGTATTAAAATCTGATATCGAGTCGATGTTGCCGAACGACATCCTTCTCACCGTGAAATTTTATTATTATCGTCATTTATCGTTATTTGTCAAATCGCTGGAAAATATATAACCGACGTTCACGTTCACGATCGTTATTTTTCTCGTACTTGAAACTCTGCAAAAAGCACGCGTCGTGATTTATTTCTCGACGACACGCTGATTTTTGTTAGAAATTATTTTCTAGTATTTTATTACGTCATAAACGATAATCTACTATAAATTTCCAGAGTAATTTTTTTCTAACGTCGTGCGAATTATTAATATCAATAAACCGTTGATCGAAGAAGATCAAGAAATAAAATGGATTATTAAATAGCGATTATTGCATACGTAAATCGTTACCATTACGTTCACGATTCCGTGTCTGCTACAATCTTCGTGTTTTTTCAATTTTCTCATCGTATTCTAACGTTGCTTGATATTACTAATCAGTAGAGTTTCATTTACTATGGAATTAATTATAGTCTACAAAAGGTTGAATAGCCTATAAAAGATGAAAATGCTGAAACGTTCAATTGCGCAATTACAGGGACGACCACCCGCGGTCGAAATAATTTGAATTTGTTAAATCACGGCAATTGGTTTTTACATTGCGCGGTATAGCGTCATCAAGTCATTGAGACAAGATTTTTCCTGGGTGGGTGGATAATTGGCAAATAGCCCTCTATTTCTCAATTATTCCGTATCAGCGGTGCTCACGCTGCGCCGCATTAGAAATAACGAGATTATTATCATTAACGTTCTGATTGGATTAATGGACCCTCGAAGTCGCCGTTCTGCCATTGCCTCTTTAAATGTTTACCGTTCGGTCGGTGAAAATGACGATCGCGACTGCGAATTAAACCAGTTCAGCCATTTCCAGTAACCTGATATTTGCTGACATAATAAAGAAGATATTATTAGGGGAATAACTGGTTTGTTCCAACGAAAGAACAAAGTACTTTGATTTACTTTATTTTGCGTTTATCGTATATACGTATATTTATATTTATTGATAGTTCTGCCGTATCATTGAAAATGTGGTGGAAGAATTTTATTTCGAAGCTTTTATCGTGCTATTTTCAAGCGATTTGATGAAACCTAAACTACCAGACAAACCTAAAATACTCGAATGTGCAAAATTGTGAAGAACTTTATCTTATTTTCGTGATTGTTTCAAATTAAATGCACTAATGGTTTATTAGATGCACTATATTGTATATGAAACTTTACGTATAAAGTTAATATACTACTAATAAGTATACTACACTAATAAGTAAGTAATATTGCCTACAGAATGAGCTGCCCTATCCCAAATAAGAATTCAACTCCTTAACTCTCCCTACAAATTCAATTTGAACAAGGAAACTTAAGAAATTCGAGTACTTAGTAATACGTGAATCGCTTTATCTCTTCTAAGCTTAAATACAAATACTAGATTTGCTCTTATCTTAAAATTTGTCAAGAATACGTATCAAACAAACATTCAATTGCTCTGTCCCCCCGCTAATATCAACCCCAAGTAGAAGTTCACCCTATTCGAATCATCCTTACGATCCATTTCACAGAAAAATTTCCCGCGCCAAAAAGCAATCGTCGAAAAACTATATAAGACATTCAAACACATGTAAACACATGAAAACAACATAAGAAAATCAGGAAACCTAAAAAGCGCATTAACAAATCAATTAGAATGTCCCGAGGGAGTAGCCAAACGTTGAAGTAACCCCAGTGATCCGTAAGTTCGTTTGGCTGACCTCATCTCATCACTTTTTGCTGCTCGAATCAAAGAA
Organism: Bombus soroeensis; assembly: GCA_014737365.1. Classification (NCBI taxonomy): domain Eukaryota; kingdom Metazoa; phylum Arthropoda; class Insecta; order Hymenoptera; family Apidae; genus Bombus; species Bombus soroeensis. The sequence goes on along the minus strand of JACXIL010000164.1, from coordinate 1,119,600 downwards.
TCTTAATGGTAATGCCGTCGATTGGCCCATTTACCAGCTCCACCGTGCTCAGATTTCGCCACGCGAAAGGACATCCCTTCGACCCTCTTTTCTCCACTTCCTCCATCTTCTTCTTCTTCGTCGCTTCTCATCTTTTTTTTTCTTCCTCTTGCTTTCTCTTTTTTTGCTTTCTCGCCAGGCCACGTTCTCGAAAAGAGGAGCTCACTGATTGGAAGGCTAATCACGCGCTACTCTCCATTACATTAATTAAAACTTAACTCTCAACTTCGCCCGGTTACCAAGGCTATCTTGTCCGCCTGCAACATTCCCCGGCTCTTTCGAGCCGCGACGCTCGTTTTGTCCCCGTGTCAGTGGTTGTCAACTTTCCTGGAACGTTTGCGTGTCAATAAGGGGGCATCATGCTGGTTCGTTGAGTTATGGCACGGTTTCAGGGGGATTGTCGAGTTGCACGTTTCATCGAGTTTCATTCTTCAGGTTAGACATCGTGGCGTGGGTCGCGGTGATCTAAGTTTGAAATTGATATCGGAACGTTCGGTTGAGAATGTTTAACACTCGAGTAATCGCGAATGCGAATACTTTTGAGAAGAAACTGTACATTTTGAATCATTGGACGAGGTAGTTGTATATTTCGAAGAATCTCACGGATGGATTTTTCTGGTTTATTAATATAGCAGACTTTTTCACTTTTTGGATCTCATTCATTTTTGTATTCATGAATTTCCAATTTTCGAGTATCAAACTGCACATCTTTCAGGTTTCGATCATACAAACGTTCAAAGTCTCTTTCACGGAAAAATTTCTAGACACTGGAATTTGTCATATCGCGAAATTTTTAGTATTTCAGATTTTTAAACAGACCACTTTCTTCGTGTTCATTATTCCAGTCTTTTAATTCACTTAATATTGAATAATCGAGTTCCTTAATTTGCAAAGTTTCAACTAGTTGAATAATGCTCTTTAGTGCTTTTCAAATTTCCTATTACATTGGATTTCTTTAATTATTATTGAATTATCTAATAATGCAATTTCTCCTGCTGTCCAATTCCCTCGCTATAGTGATTATCCCACGTTCTAATTTTCCAATTATCAGAATTCCTAATCCGAATATTCCAGATCCTCGATTTCCTAATTTTCTAGTTCCCTAAATTTCCTAACTCAGAGCCTCGGAAATACTAACAATTTGCTAATTTTTCATTTACCAAACTTTCTCAATTTTCATACAAAAGCCTAATTTCCCTTGCTTATCGAAATTCTCTTTAGAAATTTAATACGCTCGTAAATTGTCCACTATTTCAGTAATAAACTGTGATAAATTAATTTTATGGCGAGAAAAGTAACTGGAAAGTGAATTTGTCGCATTGTAGTAGATTTATACTGTTGCACTGAAGACGTATTTTCTCAACGCCATTAAGTATACGAGTGCGTCGATCGATATTTCTACTTGAACGCCTGTCTGACTCTAAACGCCCATTTCTACTGCTCGTCCCTTTACCAGATGTAAGATACCAATATAAACTACTTACGCTTCCTCTCGTGTAAATTTGAAACTGACGATTTTTTATTTAATATATTCTTAAATTAACAGTCAGCATTTTATCTTTCTACTTCACTTCATTACGAAATTAAGCTAAATGTTTTTAATGGAAAAGAAGAAAAAAAAGATATTTGTAATGGATGAAATATTAGTATGAATGGAATTATGTAAAATTAGTTGTGAAGGTGTATGAAAAATTGTTTCACAGTTTTAACATTTCAATTTCTATATTTCTAATCTTTCTAAAAATTTGCTAATTACTCTTATTAAGATACTGTTGTCACCAGTCGTTTTACAGTTCTTAAAATCACGTTAGTTTAGCAATTTAAAAGATTATGACAGCTCGGTAAATTCGTATCCTAATAATTTACAATATTTCCATTGCATTTTCAAATACGTCTTAAAATATCGATTCTATTTCGATCGCTCGTTAAAAATCAGGAATTAAATTAGGTAAAGTAATTTTGGCACAAACTTTCGTTCCATTCGTCGATGAAAAGAAAAAGTACAAAGGGGGAACTGGGTAAAATCGAGCCTCGAGTATCGAACCGGAGAGACTGACGCTTCCGGTGCAACCCGCTGACCTTCCGCCTCGCTTTTCGTGCGTTTTACACGGTCGACGCTCGACGAAACGCCAAAAATTAAGCGCCCAACGCTGTACACGCGTTCTCTGTTGTAATCCTCGTGAAACTTTTACCCGCTTTGCTTTCTCGACGTTTTCAACCCGCAACGGGCGTTTATGATTTTTCCCCAAAGCTGTTCTAACACTGAGATTTACATTTCGTAGTATTTCGGTTAATTTCCCCCACTTAAGCATTATCGTACCGGTGATTCCTTGGCTTACAGAAAATCTGCTCTTTTCTCTTTGAAGGTGTAACAGTCTTCTTGAAATAATTTTTGAGAATAATAGAGAGAAAATTATTTAATATAATAAATCATGAAAAATTATAACATTCTATACTCTATACTACACAATTTTCTACATATCTCGCATTTTATATTACACACGCAACAGTGTGCGTTTTCTATATCTCAAATTTTGCGAAAAATTCAAAATTCAGATTAAAATTTCTCAAGTAGAAAGACGGTGTAATAGAAAGATCTGTGAAACAGTGTCCTACTTGAACATAAGACAGCTAAAACTTGGAACACCAAGACGCCGTAAAATCGAGGAATGAGATAGGCAAAATAGGAGGAAGAACTACGGAGAACAGGACCAAAGAACGACAAGGGAATTAAGATCCTGAGGAATTTCAGAAGAACCGCCATTTTCCTGGATTTTCGCGGTTCCCGACGATGGCTGATTCTTCGTCGTACGGCGCCATCTATTCCGAGACGGCGAGCAACGATACCCAGCCAAATAGAATTTTCGCAAAGTGCACGAAATGATCTCGCTAACCTTCTCTTTCCCCTCATTCTTCTTCGGCGCGGATATTAAGGTCACTCAGGAATATAAGAATCTCACAGAGAGAGGGGAAAGATAAAACGAAACGGAATAAAGGATCCTCATCTTGGGTCGCGTCTTATCGTTGATTATACTACTTTGCCCCGGAGTTTCATCGTCCCGCAGTCTTGCAGGGTTTCACGCGCTAAGAGAGCAAATAAACGAAATTCTGATAAACAATTTCGGAATATTTCACTCGGGTCCGCCTCGAACCGCGACCGCAAACCGCGTTTCCGCTAACTTGAAATTTAAACGGCCTGGAAAATGAAAAGATATTTAATATCAGACGAAATGATACGTAATACTAATGGCAGAATGAAATGACGAAATGTTGAAGACGTATCGTTTGGTGCTCAAGGGGCTGATTTTTATAGGCACTGACGATGGGATCGATTATTGTGAAATTGAAATTATATGAATGGCAATTAATTTTGAACTATTGCTTTTAACCAATTTTTAATCGCATTCGTAAAATCGTTCGTAATCCGTGATATTTGTCTTCTTGAAATTGTGGAAGCTAATTAAATTCGCTACTTCTTTTCAAATTTTAGTTATAAATGTTACAAAAAAATGTTGCTCCTAACTAATTTCCTGCCTTCATCGATGGAATTATATAACAGATACATAACCACTAAAAATACTTTTACCTTTTAGATTCCACTCCGATGTAAACGTCAAAAAAGCCTAAAAATCCTGAATTTATAACATCTTCCTATTTTATGAACACTTTTCTTTGAATTACGCCTTTTTAACTTTCTACCTTGTGAAATAGCGGTCGCTGGGAAAAATTCTCTAGAATTTTCTGTATACGTTCCTCTTATACGTTCTTAAAAATTTCTCGGAATTCTCTGGTATCGAGTGAGGTTTTCTAATGTCTGAAGCGGAAATTCTCGTCTCTGGCCCGGAAGAAAAAGAAATTTCTATGCGAGGAGGAGGCACTCTTTCCCTGGCGGTAGCAGCTTATCGGTGATCGTCGCGGCTTAAAGGCGACGTTGAACGAAGCGCGCCCTGAGCTTCAACGCGATACCGGCGAGGACAGAAAGCGGCGACGCGCGTAGATACTGTCTGCTCGTACGACAGCGAACGCTCTCTCCGCGAAATTGGATCCTGGTCGTGGCGTAAGTTGCGGATAACGAGTGCTTGGATTTCGGGATTGGTGTATGTGGAATCGATAGTCGAACCGTGGAACCCACTCACTTCTCTGCATTTCGCAACCAGATATTTTTCAATCAAATCCACTGGAATTTTCCGTATAGTAACGCGACGCGATATGTGGAACAATTTTGCGTAAGTCTTTTTTGTGCTACTAATAGGGATTTCGATTTACAAAGCATGCGACAACTTGCAAAATGGCAAAGATAATTGCACAAAAATTATACCGCGACTTGTTCAAACATCTTCAAACACATATAAAGAATGTCAAGTTCTTCGAGTTACAATTGTCTACAAAATTTGTATTCGGTAAGTCAATTAAAAATGTTGTCTCCAAATGGAAACACCGACAAACTTCGAAAATAGTTCTCATTCCTTGACAGTAAAATATCACTATCGAATAAAGATGTTGCGTCAAACATCTCCAAACTTCATTCAACCCTTCTCAGCTCTTAATAAATCTCCAGTAAACCCAAATTACTCGCTCCCTGACAGTAAAATATTAAAAGAATTTCGCGTAAAGATACAATACATCCTCAAACATTTTCAAACCTCATCCAACCTGAACTTCCAATAAACCTTCCCAGAGATACTTCTCGTTCCCTAACAGGAAAATATTAACATCCATCATAATATCGTGATACACGCGAGTCCTTGGACCATCCCCTCCCAGTTAACCTGGAACCCTTCCACCGCGGAATTTCGCCGGAGAAACGTTTTATACTGTGCTGTCGGTTGGCACGTCGCCTGGAGCGCTTTGTCGGAGGGTCCGGCCAACGAAGGGTGCAGTTAATTAATAAAAGCTCGGTGGCAGAGGGTCGGGGGTGGTGTCGGGGGCTGACGCGGATAAAGGGACGCGAAATACGATCCGTGCATCGCTTCATATCGACGGCCGCCTGTCGATACCTAGCCAAACGTTCGTACACCCGCCTACACACACACACACACAAGAGGCAGACTATATCTCACTTGCAATTCAAACGAGAGAGAGACTCACGTGTCCTGAATGAGGAACTTGTCGTCTTTGGTCTCGATGCAGCGGCCCTTGCTGGTCATCATGGACCCGTTCACAGTCACCAGCCCCTCGATCCCCGATTGAAACCAATGGCCGTTCCACTGCGCCGGAAACTCGCAACCTGCAACACACACATGCCGAAATATACACACCTGGTCGGGGGAGTTTTACATTTTTTTCATATGGCCGACAGTCGATAAATAAAAGCGCGGGATATAATCTGGCCTCGAGAATATGCAAACAGGAGGATAGTAGGAAAAGATAGAAGAAGAGATGAAAGGACAGACTGTTATAGATTGATAGGGTCTTCCGTGAGAGATATTCAGAAGGTGGTTAAATATTGTTGGGTTTGGCTGCTTCAGTTTTTTGCTTTTTGCTGGACAGTTTTCGTTTGTGTGGGATATACACGGCCAGTTAGGTCATTAGGTTATTACTGTCACTACAACTGTCGATTTTTATGCATTTGTGAGAAATTGGAAGATACGAAAATGCGCAAAATTCAGATAATACGTAAAACTGGTCAGTGAAGGAGTTTCTGTTTAGGTTATATTTCTTTCGCGATATTTATAAAAGAATGAGTCGCATAAATTTTTCTTATCTGAAAAATAAGCGTTTTCTGGTTGTTACAGTATGTTATGAGCATGTATGAGAAGCTTCGTTTTGTCAAGTTTCGATCCTTGAATTTTTATGTCTTAATATCGTTTTCATCTCAACGCAGAAAGACACTTTACTGCTACGAAAAGTAAGTGTATCGATAAGAATTAACGCGGCAATCATGAAATGACATTAAGATCAGAAAAAAGTATACATATATGATATTTTTCTCCCGTGGTGCTCAAATGATATCTTCAAATCCTCGGGAATGGACGACGTTCAATCTGTGACTTCGAATTTCATCACAATATAATATTTCGCGGTGCGTTTATCAACAATAAAACGTAATATCCAAACGTAATGAAGTCGATTGTTCGTTCTCGGGCTATTATACAGAGAATTAATACGGAATACGGTGAAACAAAGAGTTAATGCAACGAAATATTCTACACCATCCAATTTTTTTATTGCGTGCTATGCTGTTTGCATTTCTAAGTAACGAGGTAAAAATTTAAATACTGTAAAATGAATCTCTTCCAGCCATTCGCGGTTAATAAATTAATTGCCATTATTAATGCGCTGCCATAGAAAAAGCAAGAATAATAATTATTCTGAATATCTGCATATAATACATAATTGCATGTACCTTTCATATGCAAGAATAATTTAATAATATAAAATAATGTATACCGTAATAAAATATTTCTTTTCTTATTTCTACGATAAACCAACTATAACAAGACCATTATATCTCATTGTTCGTAGTTACGATAATTTAAAAACTAACATCACAGTAATTCAATATCTTCCAAATGTTTTAATTGAAACACGTGCATTGCAAAGAACAAGCAAGTGCCCATATACTTTTTCATATCGCATAAATATCAATTGGATAAATAGTCTTCATTAGGAGTCACGAAACGAAAATTATTAAAACGGAAGTCGTTACATCCTCCTGCCCTCGTCGACAGTAGGAGGAATTATCCTTACCTCGCGGTGTCCTTTTAACCTGGCTGCCGCCGAAAGGACCAGCGGAACGGTAATTAATTAGTAATTATATCAGAACGGGGGAAAAGCGGGAGCAGCGTCGAAACTCACCTCGATAACTTTGCTTTCTGACCTAACTCTAATTTCTGCTAATTATATCGTGGCCGTGTCTGCTTGCCTTCTCGCGACTTTCACCACTACCACGAGGACTATCGCGCGCGATAGGGGTAGTTTTACAGGGTTGGTTAGGTTAGTTACCTCTGCAGACTATCGTTTCCTTCTATTTATTTTATGTGCTTTCTTTTAGCAGGGAACTGTCGTGTGATGATGGGGAGGAATCTTTATTCGTGGGTTGAAGTTGAAAGAGATTAGGGGTGAAACAGAAGGTTGCTTCGGGGGATTTTTATGGCGTGGATTGATCGGTTGCTACAGGATTAGGAATTGTTTATTGGATTTTGATTATCACGCTGCGTTTTGTTTTCATGGTTAGGAAATTTTCTTCAATTATGTTAAAAGCAAATTCTGTTCAAGACTATTTGTATGGTGATTTCTGGCAGGTTATTGAATAATAATGGTCGAAGGAATGCGGAAGAAATAATGCAGAGTTCGTGGAACAATCGTGTAGGAATTCGGAAACGTTTATTGGATTCCAATTATTTTTATGATTCATTAATATACCTATTATACCACATTAACTTTCTTTCAACAATTCTGGCAATTTTCTTCGTACTTCTGCGTCGATTTTGCTTAACGTTTAAGGACTAACCGAAAATATTATTCATAACCCCAAGAAGATTAATAGCTAGTTCTATATATAGTATATACCGCCCTATGAAATTCAGATTTCAGAAAAACACGATTTCCATTTAACCTCGAAAAACCTTTCCTATATCTCAACCTTCTACAAAAACCAGTTCAATCATCGAAAAATCAGCCTTGCCCGAAAAAGTGCCATTCGCTCAATCTCCACCTCGAAGACAGTTCGAACGTCGAAAGAAACGACTCGAAAAAAGGCATAAAAACCTAGCGACATCGGAAGGGAGGGATAGCCGCGGAGATGCTCTCAAGAAAATACACGTCGTAAGAGCAGCGACGTTATAAAGCAATGACGATAATGGCCGTGGAAAGCGCGGCACGGTTCGCTGAACGCCAGAACCAAACCTTCCTCCTCATTCTGGGCGAAACGCATCGCCTAGTACATTTAAACAATTGCAGCGAATTTTCAGGCTGGCCATGGTCAATGAGTCTCCAGAAAAATGAGATATTCGCAAAGTATGACACGATTACCATGTTTCTATCGACATTAAACTAACCTAACCTCACTCTGCAATTTCTATGTTAAACTTCTATTTTCTCATACCATACTGGAGGAAGCCAATCTTTTAAATCAGCTCTTTCAACTCCATATCATCAGTCAGAATAAAAACTGGGTAAAAAAGAAAGAAGTTTGCAGATGTAATTGAACCTAACCTCACTTTTCAGCCTTAACTGGACTTCTATCTATATATATATATATATATATATATATGCATGTGCATCATATATGCGGTCTATACATTTTCGCAAATGGTTCCCCATAAATGCGTAAAAATTCACAATCTACTCGTAACAAATTCCCAAAAAAGGAAAAATCCGTAATTTAATTGTAACAAATTTCGGACAATTATAGAGAATTATTGGCCATAAACAAGATTTTCACAAACCTTGAAAGACAGAATGACCAAAATCAATAGTTTCTAGTAAGAACAAAGATAATCCCATTGGAACATTCTCAGAATATTTCGGACATCCCGCTTGGCGACTGTCTTGCAAAAATGGAGAATCTCCTTAGGGAGATCGGATTATCCGGCAATCGATACCGTTCCCACAGTCGTGTTGTCTACTTGTAGCGAAGGATTACAAGTTGAAGACATGGCGATTAAACATTGTTTTGTTCGTGCCTTGGTATTTTGCATTTAATAAGTCCGAGTGTTTCGAAATCCTACCAGCCGGATGGAATCTCCTCACGATTTCTCGAAACGTAATCCAACCTTTTCCTTTTCTCTCTTGTCTGCCTTTGTGTTTCTCTGTTTCCGTCTACGTGTTTTTCTTAGCGCGATTACTTCGAGGTTATTGCACCAGTCGGAACAAGGGGAATGTAGTTCTCGAATGGTGGTAAGCGTGCATCAAGACGATTCAAGGAATGGAGGTTTTGGACTGGTTCTGTGGTCTGTTCTCAGTTCTGCGAGAGTTGGGACGAGGGAATACCGGGATGGGTAAAATTGTTCAGCCTTGGATGAATTTTTAGAGATGCCGAAGCGTCGTTTGATGCTTTCGCAAGCTGCAAGGCGATTAGGATAGATATATGTGGGCTGGGATGTTGAGGTTAGGATGGTGAGAGGAATAAATTTATTAAAACGATGGTCAGGTATTTTTATACAGTGAACAGTGGTTAAATATATGTTACAATACCAAATTGTCTGTCTAAAAGTAAAGACAAAATGTGGAATAAAAGAGAACCATACGATTAATGAAAGTTGGATACCCTTTATCCCCCACTCTAGATTCATTCTACGAAATGGTGTTCCGGAAACTCATCCTACAACGGAGCTGCTTTAATCCTCTCTTATTTCCCCATAATTGTTCGCCTGCGGTGCGTTCTTTATAGCGAGGATCACGACACGCGCGTTGACAGTGCGTGTTTCGTAGTTTTTAAAACGAACTGCTCCCCGTTGAACAGATGTACCGAGTGTCCCGTAATTGCCAGACCCAGAGGGCTCGTAAAGTCGTAGGCGGTGCATGCGACCCAATGTTTTGCGTCGAGAAGTTAGGTTAGGACATTCCTGGAAGATGTTACGAGCTGCTTGTTAATTTTCGGCACGTGATACGATCGTCTTTTTCGTAGAAATCGACCCCCTTTGAATAGAGTTTAATGAAAGGGTACTCGTTGATTTCTTGATCAGTGTAAATCACAATGTCTACGAGTCTTGAAACACGTAATTGGAAGGGACAATATTTTACGCTCCTTGTAATTTTAATCGAAGGTTAATAATTCTAGAGTTTTGAAGTTTTGTGTTATACCTGACTAGTTGCGAATTCGATCGCCAGTTATTCGAAAATTAGAAATTTCTATGCTACGAATTCTCACAAAACATGCACCACTCTGTGCAAAAGTTTCTTTAAGAAAATTTATAACTACCACTAATATAACTACCAAACGCTATCCAGATTCCATCAAAATCTGCTCAGAATCCGCAAAAAACTACCACAGTAAATGCACAGGGAATCTATTTCACCGATCCAACGGCGATCTTCCACTGGTCTAACTTTCTTCATATTAAAACACAGTGGAGTCTGGTGCAGCCCGTAAATCACTGCGGGAAAGCATCGAGAAGATTGCGGAGCATGTGGCAGCGAGTCGCCAGACGAATCAATCGCTCGTCAGAGGGCTTAAAAAATAGATTATCGAAGGTGGTCCAGTCTGGAAATTACCGGAACTCCGGCAAACGATTGGAAACTCTACCGGCCAACGATTTCCAGATTAGGGCTCCATTTACGCGGCAGGTTAATTCGATTTTTATGTAGCGAGACCGTGGAAGCGTCTCCGCGTGGGGGTGGATGATCGAGGTTTCAGCCCGGGGAATAACTTGATTAAAATAATCTATCACCCTGGCGGGTGACAAGGGTGATTGGCTATCCGAGTTAAATATGATGGAGCGGCCACTTTTCCATACACGTACACATCGACACCGTACAATCGGAGACCTGGTGACCACCCCTTTCCCTGGTCTCGCGCTATCTTCCTCTATCGTGTCGTCTCTCAGTATCGACAGAGGCAAATTGATTGGTAATATGTGGCCACTGGCCGTCCGCCTATCTCCGTGACATTTACCAACGGAAATGCCTCGTTTTTCCGATATCCGAACCCGAAAGAGCCGTTGAAAGGGCTTTTACTGGAGGAAATGAATATTACACCGGTGTAGCTGGCGTAACTGGCCAACGGGAACTCGGGTTCTGATATTACAGTCGCCCCGTTGCAACGAGAGACTAGCGGGAGTCAACAGCTTCGGCCTCTAGATCAACCTGCACGTATGAGATTCGAGATCTGGAGAGACGCGTGTTCCCCTGCGATGTCGTTGCGAGGCTATAGCCCGTTTGATCTGTAATCGACACTGGTTTCCTTGGAAATTCTGGTTCGATAGGTTGATTCATTTAGAGCAGCATTTTTGAAAATAGAGTCGAAGAATAAAAGCAACGATGGTTGGACGAAGGATGCCGACAGTAAGTGAATGTGACTGGATCGTTTTGGCGAATTTACATGATAAGAGGTAAAGAGAGAAAGAGACCAGAGGAGGAATCATGAATTATTTTAGAGATGTCTGGTATTTTCTTAGCGGAGACGATACGATTCGTTCGATGAAGAACGTGCAGAATTATTAACGAGGATGATGCGGTTTGACAAAGAACACGAATATTATCCGGGTCATTACGAATGGATTACTCTGTTCAAGTCAGATCATAAGAAGTTATTAGAGGGACGCATCAAGGGGAATATGATGAATTACTTTATACGCGTGTATGTCACTGTCGCAGCAAACGAGCGGTACGATATTCGCCGTGTAACGTGAACCACGTGGTCAGTTAGCCGGAAGCATACGACCCGATCGATTCTCAACGATAGACGGGCGCGTTAAGAGGGTCGAGACCCCAACATTGTCACGAGCATCTCAACGTGGATGATTGGCACGTTCATCTTTGATACGTCGGCCCGTCGATCGAATTCAGACACGCCACCTAATTCCTATATATCTGTATCCGACGCTGTCACTCATACTGTTTTCCACGTTCTGTGGATCTGTCGCGCTGCCTCGCGCTCCAAGCTTCGACCGGTGAACTCTGAACTGCACTTGGTCCGCGGAACTCACAATTAGCTAATGATCCCGGCTCTTGCACCATTCGTCACTCTCGAAAGCGCGTGTTTTCAGATTCACGGGAGACCCTTTTTCGCGATGGAGAAATTGCCTCGCCTGGTTCTCTCTCTTGAGTTTTTTCTTTCCTCCCCCTTTTTACCGTCGATAGAATACGTCAGGGTGGAATATAGGTCGTGCGAGAAGCAGTGTTTCGGTTTCAGCGATGGAACCAAGTGGTCCGTGGCGTCGTGTTTTAATTTGACAGAATTTTTTGTCTACCTCTGCACTCGAGTTTCTTTTGGCAATAGTCTAACGTTTCGACACGCGGCTGCTTCTTTGTCGGTATTTCGACGATTCAAAGAAGATCTTTGCTTTCGTCGATTGCTGACAGCTCTTCAATTTTTTAAATACGCGTGTAACACCTTGTGATCATCCGGTGATTGAAAAATCGATTCGATCCGTTTCCTCTTTCATTCGTCGTATTTTACATTCTTAAGAATTACAAGCGATAGAAGTATTTTATAACTTTGATTTTTCATTTGACAGAATTTTTCAATTCCTATTTTTGTAGCCTCTTTTCAATAGTATCTGGACGCGTCGATGTGTGTTTAGAACGAAATTTCAAGACAATAAATGCTTGCTGCCGCATTTTTTCTTCCTTTTACTCTCTCAAATCATTACGTTATATTTTACTTTAGAAATGACTTGGTTATATATTTCATTCGAGTTATTTGCTGGAAAGGGCGGATATACGTAAGCTAATGAAAATTGCTGTTTCAACTTCGTTTAAACCTGTTTTAAACCTTTTAACGTCCGGGTCTAAAACTGCAGTATAAAATAGTTAAATTAGAAGACCGCTTGTTTAACAGTTCAAACTTTGTTTAACTCGAAACCCACTTTCTTTCATTATCCATATTCTTTACGTTTCTCCAAATATTTAAACATCATTTTCGTGTATAATTTAACAGAAGGGGAGGAAGAACACCGTCATCCAAGTAATTATTCCACGTTTTCAAAGCCCCAAAGAATTTCATTAAAACGTTGATTCATTATAGCTCGATATATCGCCCCAATAACGGACGTTGATAACACAGAAAAATTAAAAACGAGTTCAAATATTCGTCCCACCTCCTGTATCAATTTCCCCAAAAAGTGGAACATTCATTACGTATCTGTAATTCGTTCTAACGAACAATAAAATCCTTTTATTTATCGCAACGGGCATATACAAAATCGAACCTAACCTAACAGTACAAAACACTTTTCCATCGTTCTATGATTTAACGTAGGATTTTTACTTATTTAGAATATTTTAGGATATTCAAGAGAATATTGTGCAAGTTTGTCAGAATGCAATGTAAGATCCAAAAACATTTTTTCAAATAAATAATTTATGAAACAAGGAGGAAGACAAAATAAAAATTATTTGATGTCTTTTCAGAGATTTACGAATATTTTGCATTAACTTACATTTTATTCTTCTTGTCCCTCTAAAATTCTTTCAAAACACAGAGAACTTTCGCTGAATCCACAAACTACAATACGCAATATTACCAAATCGAAAGAAGACGCGATCACAGTGCGTATAATTCACTGGAAAAGAAAACCATACGTTCGTCAACGCAACAACCATGGAACACGCCCATGGAAAAAGGGGAAAAGGGAAAAAAGCAGGCCGATCGGTGTGTTTACAAAGTAATTACATAGCCATCGGCACACACCGTTCAACAGACGCGCAAACAGCCCCAAATGGATTTTCCATGGGTGCAAAAACGCGAGGCAAAAATCCCGCATCCGCTTCGAATCGCGCGTTCAACTATTTAATCTGTACACACGATACGACCCAGAAAAAGCCAACGCAGCTTTCAAACTAGAAACCGAGGAACTATGTATCGATTGGTGAAAATAAGACACCCAAGAGTTTCTCCCCATCGAATTAGAGCAACGTACAAAAATTTCACTTTTCACGTTTGTCAACGTATACAGAGACTTTGTAGTTCCCCAAAGCTCGGTACGCTGTTCAGTGATCCAAAAATTGTCGTTTTCCACGATTTTCGAGCGAAACATCTTCTTCCCAGCCTTTTAGCGATTTCGACATTTTTGTTCAGAAAAAAATTGTCTCTCCACTTTTAACTATTTTATACCAGGATATTCCACTTTAATAGTAAAATGACGAAGAACTAAATACATGAAGAAAAATGTATTTGTCACATCGTTTCTTCGATCTTCTTATCTATCGATCCTATGAAATCACTTTTATCGTGTCATAGTAATGAATTAATGATACAGAATACAATGTTATTTTTTATTTGCGATTCTGTGATTACGACAAATTACGTTCTATCAGAAACCAGCAAGTGTTTTACTTTACTTTCGTGCAACGATGTATGTAAGGAAGGGAAGTTTTTCGTTTAGAGAGAAACTGAAGTCTGGCATTTTCTAAATTGAGATAGAGGAAGCGCCGTGACGATTTCGTAGCGTTCCTTCTTCGTTTCTTCGCGTCTCGTACTCGGCGAGCGAAACTCACCCCTCGCGGGATGCTTTCTTCCCTATTCCGGTACTCCACGCGCTACCGATCCGATTCGTTTCGTCGGAAATTAAATACACAGCCGAGCATCCCTTCTTTGGTAACCACACCCTGCTACTTGTTGAGGCTGCGTCTAAGAAATGTTTATTTCGTCGGATGGAATACGTGGCGAGCCACGATTCATGCACTAGGTCTGCTTTGCAATGAAAATATTTTTTAGTCGATTTCAGTCCAATAACAATAGAAAAATTGCAGTAACTTGTACGAGTCTCTTCATATTCTATGACAGGAAACAAATTTTCCTCTAAATTCATAAAGATGCAAAGATAAAAACCACATAAATCGTGCAGATTCTACATGTCATCCAAAAATCTTTTTGTAAAAGCAAACATAATGCAATTTACGAATTTACGAATTGTGATATTCTCCAGCAGTAGATATATTCAGCGAAAAATCAATATACAGCATGAATAGACATCCTAAATATATAAAATGAGACTCGCAGCGCATTTTAGCGCAACTTATGCACTGTTATTAAAGATTGGTGAAAGTATTGTCATTTTAGAATAGGGAACTATTTTCGTAAATGTTAGAAACCATATTGCCTCTCTGCTTACTAATTTCTTTTTGGCTCAAAGCAAAGTCGAGGATTAATATCCCAAGACTCTTTCAGACTTCACTCCTCCCATCGAGTCTCTCTTATTTGAATATAGACGAGGGTTAATTTTCCTGTCTTTCCATTGAAACAAGTCATTTTAGTAAACGAGATTATAACAGAGCAATTATTCGCGCCAAGCCTTTCCTAACGATAAGAAAAGGATCTTCAAAAAGTTCAAATTCGATTCTAAAACCTGATTCGACGAAGAGAACTATTTTACAGGAACCAGCAATTATCGAGCCATCAGGCTCGAAACAACGCCGCGACACTAATTAAAACGCCAAAAGGAAGGCCACGCTTTGACAAACAACGTACCCAACCCCCTTTCAGGTTCATTAAACGTTCCGCCATTTAGCAGCAATGCCGAGGAATTTATTAGACCAGCCAGCCTCGATCGTCTGGCTCGATGGAAAAACGAGAACGGCTAATTATTTGCCCTCCCTTGGCCCCTTGTCGATCGTGTCACGCACAAACCACCCCCGAGACCCTTCACCCTTTCTCTGTTCACCCACTCACGCGCGAATTTTGCGGAAATAATAAGGCTTCGGGCGATTTTCCTTTGCCACATTCTATTCTCTTTGTATTCTCTTTTTTATTTTGTTCTCCGACAAAACAAAAAATGAGACAAAGGACAGCAATTTTCCACCGATCGATATTTAACATTTGTCGTTTCGGGTACTCAAGATTAATAACCATGACGCAAATTAAGTTTTAATTTATTTCAATACTATCCGACATTCTACTTTATTGAAGTTTCGTTTAAAACGAAAGAATCAAGTTCTATTTACCGAGAATTCCAAGTTTTATTTTTCCTTAAACGTAAGTGAGTTTTTATATTAATATGGAAAAGTTGCCATTTCATTTCGGAGATATATAAGCTTTTATATCAACATAGAAAAGTTTCTGTTTCCGTTCAAGTATATACACTCTGTATTGATATAGAAAAGTTCCTGTTTCGTTTCAATTACACACCTTATCGAAAGTTTAGTTACTAAGTGCTCCATAGAAGCCAGAAATTAAAAAAAAAAAAGGTGAACAAATTTTCTCTAGCCGTTTTATTTCCCAAAAGGACACGGTGGATCGTCAAGGAGAGGGGGTGGCTCGGGGTGGACGTTTTCAATATCTGCTGTATTTCCGGCAGCATCGTTTCCACCCCTCTGGATATCTGGCAGGGGTAACATTGTACGCACCCCGTCACTACATTTTAATATTTCGGTATTCAATGATACCCCCTCGTCCGTTACTCGCCACCCACCCCCTTCGCTAAAACGCACGCAGATGTGCTCAACTTGTATGAAGAGTTTAAACGTGATATGTGGTGGATTTCAGGTGAATTTCAAGGGAACTAATTGGGTCTCTTAATGGTGGAGGTTTGTTGGAGGGGGTGATTGAATCATGAAGTGGGAAAGTGTATGTGATTTTAGGGGTGAAAAATGTGTGTCTGGGGGAGAATATTGATGGATGGCGTGCTGTATACGTTTTCCTTTTATTTTAAAACAGGAACATAGGTATTGAAGAGATTATACACCACTGAATTAACTTAAGGTAGACAAAGTTGAACTTACTGAATGGTTCATGGAAATTTTAATAGATAGTTGATATTATTAGTAGTATTTTGTTTAATATGATGTTAAACATATTGTTTCATCTATTCTTTATATTATATTTTTATTATAATATATAACAAACAATAATAGTAAAATTACCCTTAGGAAAAAGGATAATAAAACAAATTCCAAGTAGGATTTATCAAATCCATTGGACGAAAAGAAAGTCTGTGAAGTTATTTTTTAAAGTAACAGAGGTGAACGATTTCGTAGGGCGCAGAGGGTCGTGAGGGATTCAGGCGACGTTGTAACGGGACGATAATCGCATTGCTGATTAATTCATGGACGGTTTTGGATATGCCTGCTTCGATACGAATCACAATGGATTGTATCAAAGGGAATTATCAAAGAGACGAAACGAGCCTGCGGAGCGAAATTAATTCCCCCGACTAACCTTTATTTACAGAAACCGGAAGATGATGGGACGCCATTAGAGAAACTACGAGGTTACAATGAGAAAACGATACTACTAAAATTCCGACTAAACTATTGATATTTTTACGAGTTTTCCATTAATAATTCTACAGAATTTTCGTATTCTTTTCTCTTTCTGTTAAATATATGAGTCGTACTTTAAGCGAAAATACTAATGTTCGCGGTATAACCTCTTTAAACGATGAAAAAGAATCTTTATTGCAATCTCGATCACTTAACGGATCAATTAAAAGAGCACGTTGCTCGTCATTAACATAATTAGCGGCAATTAATGCGCGTAATGGCAGAAGGAAGGTGGAAAAAAATAAAAGCAGAATGGAAATTTCATTGCCGTATCGCGCGATCGTTCCTCCAAGTAATCACTTTACCTTCTATTCAATTTCGTTCTAGTAATTCCAAATAACACGCTCGAAAATTACACGACGACTATCACGTTCAAAGAATCTATACTCAACTACAGCCTAACAATACGTAGTTCGTGTAAGCACTAAACGCTTCAATTTTCAACATTTAAAATATATTATTATTCGTGTTTCTAAATATTCGTCCATGCGATTCACGTAAGATTTCTCCATTGTGACAATAGATTCGTCGCTTTATAAAATCTGCATAAGAACCGAAATATGTAAATGATTATTTTCGTGTGGAGTTGACAATTAACTTCACCACTGTCCATCGTCCATCAAGCATCTGTCATCCAAGAATTCTGAGCAAAATTTGAGCCTCACTGGCGGTCGTTATATAAAATTGTCGAGCGAACACGCGGAATTCGGAAAGGGAAAGGAAGCAAGCTAACCCGGGCCAGCCCAGCCTCTCGCTTTATAATGCACCCCTCTCCCATAACTGTATATTTCACGGATTCACCGACTAACGCGGCCAGAGAATCCCAGCACAGGCGTATTCAAATGCTTCCACTCCCTCGAATTGTGCGTTGAAACGTGAATTATACGCGCCTCGTGTGATACTTCGACGGGATTTCCTGCGGATTCCGCGCGAGACTTCCCCATAAACGCGTGCCCCTTGCTTGCCACCCGACTAGCAATATCGTTCTTTCGATGGAGAAGCATTTTTTAGCTGGACCTGTTGGGCTTTTGAGTCGAGATTTTGTTCGATGACTCCATAATATTACGAGTTTTTACGATACGACGTCACGGCGCTGTGTATTTTGGAGACTTTTACGAATTTGAGGTTAGGATCATAAGGAAATTTAGGGGATTGGGAAAATCCAAATACGATTTAATCTCCACCTACACGCGAAACTTCTATCGCCACTTTTCAGCATCCCAGAAAAAGAAACATCAAAAATAGACCCAGTCGAACTGAATATCAATAACGTTCCCTTAAAGGAAAAGCTCTCGATCAAGCTTTTACCACGAAGTGATACTCAAATGCCTATTTGGAGGTCGTCAATGCACCCCAGATCCATGACAAATCATCTCCACTTAACCTTTGCTAACACCTAAACTCCAGTTTCCACGTTCAACCACAAGAAAAACACGAAAAGACAGATCCAACGAAAAGCAATATTAATAGTTGTGCCTGCAAAGAGAAGTCTCAACCAACCTCCCACCACGAAGCAATCCTCAAACAGTTGGAGAAAGTCTAAACCAGCCAACAGGCACCTTGGTCAAACAAAACCACACAGAATAGGAGAATCGACATAGGTCGTCCAAACATGGTGGAACGTGATATTCCTCGACGAGGCTTGGAAATCCATCGGCAACTTTCATTAAGCCTCGCGTATTAGCGCCTCGCCACGGGGCAGAGTCGTGGTTATAAATAACAATAAGGGCCCGTGCGGACGGCAAACATCGTAAAACCTTTGGTAAACACAGGGGTGGCTTCGGCCCTGGGAGGAATAAGTTCAGACGTTCAGACCAAGGGGGTGGCGACGCGCCATGAGACCGCAGAGTCTGGGATATCGCTTCGTGGCCGGAATACACCGAGCTGGAACAGCGTGCACATGTTGAAATACGAATTGGGAAGCGTGCTTCGTCGCGACTCGCCGGGATATTCCGATTTAGGAGGGGGCCAAATATACGCTGGCTGCATGGCACGGCTGCTTTATGGGGAAACTCCAGGGAAAATGGGTTTGCGCCGGTAGCTGCCGGCGACTCGTGTCAATGGGAGATTGAGATTGATGATTCCGCTGTTTATAATTGACGCTGTGTAGTTTACGGCGGGGATAGACAGAAACTAGGTGGCCTGCACCTATGGAAGCTAGGGGTTTATTTTGTGGTGCTGAATTTTATGAGTAGGGCAAAATGTGCTCGTTTTCTGACGATCTACTAAGCAGAATTTGATAAGACTGGACATTTAGATAGATTTTTCAGGAATTCTTATTTTGGTTACAAGGGATTTCGAATATTTGATTGTAAAATTCCATTAAATGTTAGGGACTACTGACAGAACATTCACTTTCAGTCTGTAACTCGATGAAACCCCAAAATCTAGCAATCCTAACTTCGTCAGTCCTCATCCTCGCTAGACCCGTTCAAACAACATATCCTCCTGTCTTCCAATCCAAGTTTCACGAAGATCCACGAAGGTTTCATAACATTTTCCGAGTTACACCGCTGTTTAAAATTATTAAAATCGTAACAGAAGCTAGGGAACAACCCTGGTCCATCATAAACGAGACCAAGACACAGGCAATAACCTGGCCAGCTGAGCTGTTCCAGTTTTTTACGACATCGTGGATCGTAACAGAGGACCGGAGGAGTAGTGATAGGATCAAGTACGTCGCAGGTAAACTCGAAAACTGAAATATACACGGCTATTATTATTATATATATAAGCAATATCTTTGTATCTTTTGCTTTGTAGAGAAAGAGATGATTCAATTTATCACTTAATCTAATTTATGTTTTATATATCTACAGATATGTTTTATATATATATACAGATAAGTTATCATTATATATAAATAACAATATATATAAATTACGTTCCGTCAAAAATAGGCTGGTGTTTACTGTTGAGAATTAACTTGATCCCATCGCTAGACCAAGCTATTTTTACGATTGAGCGTTTCATCGGATCACGAGGATCGCCATGGAGAGCCTGTTTACGATGCACGCAACGCAACGACCAGAAGAGTATCGACTGTTCCGCTAATTTATGTGCAGGCTGTGCATACGCGCGCATGTTTACACTAGTTCCACGGCACTCGCCGGTTAGATGCCGGAAACACTGACGGGATTATCGATTAGACACTGGTGAATATGAGTGGCGCCCTGTTCAAGCGACAATCGAGCCATCCCGTGTCCCGGAAGCCGATGAAAAGTCGAAACCTAGCCGATACTCACTCGTGATAACGTAAACTCTCCATTATTAACAGATTATTTGCCGAGATACGGGGTTAGATTGTTGATCGAACACAAGTTTCAGGGGTTTATTAAGGGGGGATTAGTGTTTCTGATCGGTGCTTTCATCAGAAAGTCGTTAGTTAGTTGTTTAATAGCACCTGGTAGCTAGGGTAGCAGTAGTTAGTGCTTAATAATTGGCACTGATTTGGAATACATGATCGTCAAACGCGAAGCAAATTACGGGTTACTGAGTATCTGTTATAAAATTCGAGGATAGAATGATTTACTATTGTTAACAATACAACGTACTTTCGTAATTTTTGTAAATTTTACGAAGGATTAAATTTCTACTAGTAGTAGTAGCTTTGTAATTTTGAATATTGCAATGTGATTTTGTCATTTTTGGGAATATCGACAGAAAGAGGATTGGATAATCGATCTTCAAATCAAACAGCAATCACCTACTAATTTATTAGAACTTATCTAGGCTAACAGTAATTAATACCTAATTGACATGTTAATTTAGGCAATACCATCAATGGGGCTTATTTGTAATTACTCTGACATAATTATGTTAATAATTAGACGACAGAAAGCAGGAATTATTGCAAGCGAAGAAAATTTATTATTGCTTCTGGCCAGACTGCCAATATTCGTGCAAATTTCTAGGTAAAAATTTGTATCATTCATTCAATGTTATAAGGAATATTATACTTTGAATATTTTATATATTCTCCCACATATGCATTCTCTACGCTGTAGCTTTAAATTTCTCAGAAATGCATGAACATCTGCAGTCCATTGGGAAACTACAATTTTAAAGAAAATTCTACGGGTCTCCTCTTTTGGTAAATTTGTAGATGAGAAAATTGACCAGGAAAAAGAAATTTCAAGTCTTGGCAGTACTCGTCGAAGATTAATACATCAAAGAACAGAAAATAGAGTTGGCAGAACTAATTCAAAAGTTTCGAAAAATGCGATGAAGACACGGCTTGAAACGTGGTAACACCTTCGACAAGTTCTCCTAATCCTTTGGAGCAGCACGCACGCAAGTTGCCTCGGCTCGGTCGTGGCACGAAATCGGATAATTTCGCGTCTGTTTCTGCGGCAACAACGGTGGCAACTTGTTCGAAGCGTGTCAGACGCGTATCTCAGGATGGGAAAGCAGAATACTGGTTTTGCTTTTGTTTAAAAATAAATCGGCTTCTCGCGTTCGCGAGTCGCATAAATTTTGGTCTCTTTTGAAAATTAACGTTTAACGACATCGTGGAATCTTTCACGAAGACTAGTGAACTCCGGAAGCTTCGGAGATCTTAGTCCGGTTGACAGAATTGGAATTTGAGCAATGTTCCAAAACGATCATTTTTTAATTAGAGTTCATAGAATCGATAAAACGAATTATATTTCCTAATTCTATAGATTTTTTAAACCCTGTACTTCTATAGAAACTAAAGCATTTATTCCGCGAATTACTTCGAAGAAATTTTTTAACGATTTTTAAATATGCAAACAATTTGTTTTCTTTCTCTAATAAATTTCTTCTTATATTCTACATATAATATATAAAATAATAAAAATATAATACACAGCCCGGGAACAGCAGAACACGTAATGTTCGTGAATTAAAATTATAGGTTCGAATTCCACGTAAAGCACATTAATTGTCCTAACTAAATTACGATCGTGTTTAATTTTCGCTGTTTCGTCTAACAATATAAACTATGGGTTCCTCGGAAATAGTGCAGGATCAAAGCGTACACGTTATTATAATATAATTAATTCACGGACAAGCAAACACGTAGAAAACTTCGAATTGAAAATTCACAATCGAATAAACCAAGGCAAACAATTTGTTGCTTGTTACAAAGAACAATCGTGAATAGACAAAGTAGTCACTGAGGCGTTAATTTGCCTGAATTAGAGTCCGTATCTTGTTATAGTGCGTTTGCTATCCCTTTATTAAGGGGTGCAAAGGCGTGTCCTGCCGCAACATCCACTTGGTTAATTTGGTTAAGTCAAGTTCACTGTTCGTACGCGGTCGACATTTATAATATTCACTTTATGGTTGTGCGTTCACGAAGTTCTTGCACGTGTTATCGCGACGGGAATACCGAATGATTCCTCGCTCAGCTGCCATTTTGAATTCTCCAAATGCAATTTCAACAGTGCACCGTTCGACGTCTAACAAAAGTGCTTCATAGAAAATTCGTAAAAATCACAAAAGTATTTTAACAGTCAATTATTCGTTGTATGAATAAATCTCAATATTCAGCTGGTCTATATCGGTTCACGTTTTAGATATAGCGCGTGCAAACATTTCCAAATTTAATTATACCCAAAATACATTGATTAAAATGTGAATTCTTAATTTTAATAAATTGAGAACACAATTTTGTTATTAAATTCAGCGATTGAGTCAATTGCCAGTTTCAACGCTCCAATTACAAATTCTTTCCTGAATTTTAATCGAAATGCGCCGAAGATACTTAGAAACCTATGAATAAAGATTAAGAAAATTTGACTCGCAGCCTCACCAGTTGGAAAACAGAGAATCTCCTCGAGAATTTTATTTCTCCAACAAAACGCAATGATGCAAAAAGCGTCGTACCAACCCCGAATTAACTTGACCTAGCCCAACCCAAACGAAGTAACTGGAAAAATTAGAAATTTGGCTGCCAACCTCGCTAACCGGAAAACAAAGAAACTTCTCGAGAATTTCATTCTCCATTCAGGCACATAGCACAATGGTCGCAAAAAATAATAATTGCTGCTCACTGAAACGAGGTATAGATTTCTGCGTGTTCACGTTGGCTTTAGAGCGGTGTTTTCCTTCTATTTTTTTTTTTTTTTTTTTTTTTCTCACATAGACCAGCCGGGACGATTGTAAATTAATGCGACTAAAACAGCGGCGGCTCGGTAATTGAAACGCATGGAAAATTTCGTCTGGCCGTCGAATAAATTAATTAATACGTCGGTAAAAACGTGGCTTCTGGTTCGCCGTGCGATGCCGAAATATAACCGGCTCTTGAAAAAAAAAGAAGGGAAGAGGGTTGAAAAAAGTGGGATGGGGAAGTGATCGTTGCTAGATAAATTCCACAATTATACGCACGCTCCTCTGTATTCAAGCAAAAATAATATTCGCAATTTCGTTGTCCCCCTGCGGATTTTTATTACCCTCTGCGGGATTAAACGACGCGTTTCTGTGTTTACACGTGCACGCGCCGGAAAAAATGTCCGTTTTTTATGGACCGCCGTCACAATAGGAGGGATGAGGGTGTAAATAGCCGTGCGATTATTCTGCCGACGAAATATGGAATTTTGATGCGATTATCTTTATCGCGTTCGTCTGCTTGGCTAGGGTTATGTTAAATGAAACGTGTGTACTCTTGGGTGGTAGGATATATAGGGTGATTTGTATAACGTAACACTGGAAACTACAAGATGATTCTATGGACAAAAATTAATCGAATATGTAGAATACGGATATTTCTGGAAAAAGGCTTTTCGTTTCTCAGACGATCGTTTGCTTCTCAATATTCGTCGAAAACGAAGCGCCATATGAAACACCTGTATTCTACACTTTCGACTCTTTTTTCACCTAGAATCACTCTATTGCTGCTTATACCACGATCGCTGGAACATCCTGTACAATTTACGTTATCCTGCTATGTGCATGAAAAGACGCGAGAGGATAAAATTAGATATGAACGTATCACTTTAGTTTGTAGAAATATTTCGTTGTAATATAGTAGTAGAAAGTATACTTGGTTCAACTGCTATTTTGCAGCTTTAACAACTTCCAACTGCCAATTTCCCGCAGTATAATCTTCTCAACGATTACGACGAGCAATTTAGTTTACATCATTGAGTTACTCAACGTAACGCCGGCCGTTTGAATCAATCAAAGGGGCGCGTAATCGAGAAACAAACGGCGCCATCGGCGTAGCCAGGTCCGCTGATATTACGTCGGATTTCGTTTTAATTCAGCCGCGAACGAACAGCTTTATTGGACCGTAAACGTAACGCGAGGCGCGATCACCAATTACATCGGCGGGAGTTTCTTGGTATAAAGCCGCTGGGCCACGATGAAGCTCGCGTATATGGCCGATGCCGCTCATATCCGCGAGATTAAGGCGGATTTAACGAGCTCGTTAATCTATTAGCAACGCCATCGTCCAGGGCGATTCGAGGGCTGTGCGCGTTTCCACGAAACACGGAGACACGCTCCGGGCCATTTCCTCGTTTCACCACTGAAAACTCGGAGATGTTTCGTGCAGCATAGTCGAATAACGTTCTTGGAGAAACCATGAAGTAATCGTCGTACATTATCTCGACCTTGCTTTCGATGCGATATATTTATGAAAATACTGTTGTGAAATACTGTTTTAATTTTAATTATGCAAGTGCGTAGCAGGTATTGAACCATGTTAATATAATACTATTTTTTTATAACGGTATAAAAGCGTAACAGTACATATTTAGCTTCTTATATTTTACTTCTTCTTCGTGAGAGCGTAATAAGTTAATTGATATACAAATTTTAATTACCTTTATTACAATACTTGAGATTTTAGGTGTTTAGGATTTTCTTAATAATTGAGAGTTTCAGGATTCCGTTCAGGATGTATGAATAATTATCTCGATACAATATACGTTACCTACCTGTTATTACAAAAACATCTACAAATTTCAAACAACATAAATATCCTCCCATTGCAGCCATATTTCACTAAAAGTATCATGTTTCGCCGACGGTGGAATAACGAAGCTACTACAAATTGCTAAATTGCTCTAAAGAGACAAAATATTATTCGACTAAAGTGAAAATTCCTATCGACGATTATTTCCTCGGAAGACCAACATTTTACTCGGCTCTCTTAAATATTCACATCGTGGGAAAAGCACGGCAATAAATTACAGTTAGCCGTGGCCGGTGGCCCCAGTATGTTTCTTCCATTTCTCTTGCCTGTTTGCCCGCCAAAGACAAGCCAGGCATCGCGAGAGGACAACAGGCAGAGCGAAAAGAAGAAAATGGAGGGCGGGGATTTGAATCGTTCGTCCTGCGAGTTTCATGCACTTAGCCGGGCGGGGATCGCGTGGCGATCGATGCGTCTGCTGCGAATTTATGCGAGGAAAGATGCACTGCACGCAGCGAGAGAGAGATTAGAATGCATAAACAGATCGATGTACAACGGAGAGCAAAGTGGAGGGAAAAGGTAACGAGAAAAAGGGAAGCGCGAGACCGGTTAAATTTAAATTCTTCGGGAATGAATGGCTACGAGGGAAGAAGAAGAGAAAGAGAAGAAAGAGCGGCCCGAATCGAAATGGAATATAGAAGGTATTGTAATGCATTGTATTATAAAAAATATCAAGGGAGGGAAGAACGAAGAACGAAGTTATTTTAACCCTTAAAGGAAACATTCAAGTGTGAAATTCTTCTTTCTATATCTTCTCACGCGTTTTGCCACCCTCTTTTTCCACTTAAATAAGCTTCTTTCTTTGTGCCCCGGCGTCAAGTTTTCTTTCAGAAATCAAATGGAACTTGGCTTTTGTGCCACGTTATTTTCTAACTATGTGCAATTTCGAGAGATGGAAGTTGCGAGAGAACGTAAATAAATTGTTGAGGCTTAATATTCGAGATAGTTGCTTTCGAAAATTTGTATCCATTTTATGGTTCCGAACGACTGAAAGACGATATGATTGTATCAAATATTCTATTATAGTAGTTTATTTATCTTATTATATCTACATATATATATAATAAAATACTAAAATAGAATATTTTATACAATCGTATCGTTTTCCAGTCGTTTTGAATAATATACATATACATCATTTGAATAGACATTTCTTTAAAAAGTAGGACACTATGGCTGTACAATATTTTATTATTATGTATCCACTTGAAATATTCAGTATAAAACATTTTTAATTAAAAGAGAAAGGAATTTGAAGCACCAAAGAAATTTATACAACATATTTTAAAATACAATATCGTCACGAAACATTATATGAATAAATTATTTATGGATATCCTATTTTCTATTCAGTGTGCTAAAACCTTGAAGTCGAATCTGACGAAAGTCATCAAAGTTCGTGCCTTTTGAATGGAAGGAGTCATTAAAACTCTAGTTCTTCAATTAAACAGATTCTAAGTGTTTGCCCCATTTCGCGTCAGAGATTTTGAATTGAAGCAAAAAAGGAAGAAATTACTTGGTCAAAGAAAAGCAGCGGCTAAATCTAGAATCGTATGTGATTAACAAATTGCCTTATTATTTAGGAAAACTGTTCTACATTAATTTTTAACCTTTATAATAATTTACATACACGTATGAATGTCTCTTATATAAATTCCATGCAACAACTGATATTCGTATATTCAATCACGTTTTATACCAAATTCCATGGTAATTAATGATCTACTTTGAATAGAGTTCATTTCATGAGGATATTAGAGAATGCTTATCAACTTAAAATTATAAGGAATTAAATCTTGAGTAATTATTATATTGGAAGTTTTCCACGAAAAATATTTCATGGTTTTAGAAAAATCTAATATCAGTAAAAAATATATTATTAGTAAGGATTGTTAATTAATTCTCTACTATCTCCATGGGGATTTCTTATTTAATTTTAGTCCAGCGTGTCTCAGTATTTCATTTTATTAAAATCACAATAAAATATTTTCGTAAAATCTCATCCAATTCTATTCACTGTTAATGCTTCCATTTTCAAGTACTCTAGTCTACTTTGCAATATTTTATTATCACTGTACAAAGTCCGAGTTCGACCTATAACCACAGTCTAAAATATTTTACAATACGTTATAACCCATATCCAACTTAATCCTTTACTTCCTTACTCTAACTACTTGGAATTATATTTATACTTTATGGAAGTTTAAATCTCCTCAATCTGCATACACAGAATCTTTTCATAAACGACTTGGCTGAATCCAAACTCAAACATCTATTTTAATAATGCATTCTTAGACGAGGTCAATTCGATCGTCCTTGTCTGCACCAAATAACCAGACGATAAATTCGGAGAAGTATTGCTCGCAATTAGACGAATTAAAGACAGCAATTAAACAAAAACGTCCATCGGGACAGTTCGAGGGCCTTACGTGTCTTTCGCTACTCGACGAAGGCTGTTGGAGTTTGGTTGGAATGTGCTGCCACCAGACGTTGGACCCTCAGATTTCCACCTATTTAGTTCATTACAAAATTTTCGTAATGACAAAAAACTTTAACTCTTTGGTCGACATAAAAAATCATAATGAAAAGTTTTTCGCCGGAAAACCTAAGAGGTTCTGAAAGATGGAATGTTCAAGTTGCGTGAAAGATGCAGGAAGGTTGTAGAACAAAACGTCGTATAATTCGATAAATGCATATCGAAATTGAAATATACCGCGTTTGAATTTTCCTTAAAAATCGGAACAAACTTTCCCAACCCAATAACAATTAATTCTCGTCGTACCTAACCTCAACTGATACCTGTCGAACAACTAAACAACCATTTCTGTGCCACGCAGAACCACTATCTAAATTAAAAAATTCAAAACACTTAGCGAAAAAAACTCGGCCAGTATTCCCTTTCGAACACGCGAATCAATCGACGATTAATCTTTATTCTCTTCGACCTAACCTAGTTTCAAATCATATTTACATCATCGGGAACTTTACAACGTTGGAGACCAACATAGAAAAGACGACCGAGCCGATACTCTTCTTAGAAACAACAACTAAATGATAAATCATAAATCCGAGCATCCGTTCGTCGGTGTAATGGTTCGCCATTAGTTTCAGCTGGTTTTTTTCCGTCAGTTTTATCATCGAACGCGGCCTAACCGCAAATCGAACGATCGATCGATCTAGCCGCAATAACGAGCAGTCACCGCTTGGACCCGTGGCTGGACCAACGCAAATCGTTCGATCCTGGTAACGAACTCGGCCTGGCAATCGCCTTAATCAAGTTTACAGGATAACGGGTAAACGCACGGTTAATCCCACGGTTGGTCCTCCATAAAATGGTGGCGCGTGTGTTGCCAACGTACGTGGATCTGATCCAACGATACGCCGCGCGATGGCTCCGCTTATGAAAAACCGTATTACTCACGATGGCAACATGAAAGCGAACGCGTTTTCCCTGCGTCCACTTCCGGAGGACACCGGTTCGAGCACCGACCAGCGATCGATGTCCATTTGCCCGGCTTCCGATTGATATTCGATGGAACCGGTTTTTAGCATTGCAGACGATGTACAGAGCGCCACAAAATATGTGGCAAATAATTTATAGAGTCGATTCTAGATATCAAAACGATGAGAGAAATTTGTGTATGAAAATGGTGTTTCATGTCTTTTTCGGAAGTTATACTTGTAATTATATTACGTTCTGTGCTAGAGATATAAGGTGTCTTGGTAGTCCTAGTGGTACACAATTCACGTGAAAGAAAAGATAGGAATGAGTGTAGGGAATTTTACGTTTTTGTCTCCCTAGTTACTTTAGTAGGATAAAAGGATGGAGTTTAGAAACGGATGAAATGTATTTTTCAGCCTATAAATATTTCTCTCGCATATTTTGTGCCACCCTGTATAGAATGAAGCTGAGGGATGGGCTTAGAGGGATTGGCTGCACTGGTTGCGAGATTGGCGGAGGTGCTTTTACTAGATACTCCTCTTTCCTCTGGTGGAGAGGCTCGTCCGAATATTCTTCGATGTGTTTGATTAAATGTTACGGACGAAATGGGTCGAGAGTTGTCGAGAAGGTTTTAGAGAAATTTGGAAGATTTCTAAATGAATGTTTCAATGGGTCTATCTTTAATCCTTCGGCTTCCATATTGTATTTTGAAACATTATACGCTATAGAATGTTCTTTAAATTTTTATTCTGGATAATAATTACTATACTGTAGATGCTTATGCACTAACGAGAAGTATATAAATGCAAAAATAATACAACATCCTAAAATGTATAAAATATTCAAAATATCTCGTAAAATAACGTCTGGTAGGTCGCACTTTCTTCAACTACGTTTATCAAAATTTTAATTTCCATAAATATCGTACTCTAACAATTATAAATTACATTAATTTTCATTTTGTATGCGTACATTAGAAATTTCCTTATCTATATTGCCTCCGCTCTATAGGTTCAGTCATCAATTTCTGTAGAGATCTAATTCTAATTGAATGTTTCTTCCAACCTTATCCTACTCAATCTTGGAAATCATTTTTATCCAATACTCTACTAGTACTTCCTTTTGATTAGACGAGAAGATAATGGAAGCGATCAGTCGATCCCTATGGGATTTCGACCTTCTATATACAGGGTGACACATGACAAATGACTCAGAAATGTTAGTAGAGAGAGTTTACACGGGTGGAAAGAGGAACGGAGCCAATCATTAAATTTTTATTCTACTTTCAGGCGATTTGCACCCCAGCGAGCATGGCCGAGTCTAATGATGATGCATAGAGGAAGATGGGGGTTGGGAACACCAGGGTGTCCTCCTAGGGGATTAAATGGGAACGTTCGAATATAAGAATATTGGACTTGTGCTTTATTTATTGTATTGGGACATTGGGGTCTCGAGGTTAGAATGCTTTGCTCCCTTTTTTATGATGTAGATTTTAAAGAGACTTCCGTTTCCTGTTATTTTGGATAAATATGAGATTAAACAGAGGAATTTATAGCTTTAGTCATTTTAATGAAATACAGAATTAGGTCAGGAATTATTTTCCTTAACTATTGTAGTCGAATATAGGATTCGAAAAATTGTTAATTCTTGGAGTGGAAATTTTTCTTTTTTAATTGTTTTAATTGAACGCACAATCAAATATAACGATGTTGTATTTTTGGATATAGAGATTCTCTTTTTTCTGTTATTTTCGAAATACAGAATTAAAGGTAAGAAGGGCTTTTTGTTATGAAAATTTTCCCTTCCTTTATAATTATTATTCGTATATTTTGTAAAACCAGAAAAAATCGTGTACATTTGAAGAAGATATTTTAACAAAGACCTTTTGTTACAAAATTTTTTTGCTACTTTTTCCCTACGAATTTGTTTTACTAAAATACAGAATGAAACATAGAAACGCATCACATTTTTTAATACAAAAATTTCTTTTCTTCTTGTTTCTTTCGTATAATTATTATTCGACAAGATTCACGAATTGTTTATATATAAATAAATATAAATAATGTTTATCTGTACGTCAAACGCTACACTATGACGTAGCAAAATATTCATCTTAAATTTCATTAAATTCAAATAAATATAAGTTATTATTTAAAATTTAATTACATAAAAAGACGAAAAGATTGCTTTATACTGACAATTACAACGGAACCTTAACGAAATCTGTTTCACCGTAAAAACATTTCGTTAAACGCCGCGAAAACGAATTCGAGATCATTTCACGGGCTCGATCACCGGTAGCCACACTGATGCAATTTCGAATTGGCTGTTTCCTGCTTAATTATCATGCTGCTTATGGATCGGTGATTCGTATGTTTTCGCGCATTTACAAAATGCAATTTTGAAATGCACACGACAAAGTAAATAACCGCTGTGTGACCGTGTAAAAGGCACCTGCTTCCTAGTCTCGTTTAATCCCATTTATTTAATCGCGAATCGATTCGATTTAATTCGACGCGTGTTGAAGGGTAGGGAATATTGTACTGTTGTTGTTAGACGAAAATGAACACGCGAAGAATTGACCCTGGATATGGAAATTTACGTGAATTAAATGTAAAGAAACTCCAAGTGAAATTAAACTCCGTTATAAACGAGTTTCACCTCTTCGTAGTTTCACGGAACCCTCAATTTTTGATAAAATCATTGAATAAATTTCTACAAAGAGAAATCACTATTATTTTAACCCTTCAAGTACTCGTACATTTCCATAAATTGTTCTCCGTAAAAGTAAAAAAATGTCACCACTAAATGCAATGAAATCATCGATGCATGACGTCGCTTATTGGCGAAAGTCGTATTTAAAGGCTTAATAGAAAATTTAGCGTTTTTTCTTTCTCTGATTGTAAGCAAAAGAAAAGAGTTTGTAATAAATAAGTAAGAAAAAGTATAATGTTCAGACTTTTCAACTGTATAAGCTGCAAAACCATTTTTAAAACCAAAAACCAACCTATCTTCAGCATGAAACGTATCAAAAGACGATTCTTCGTTTAAATTCGTTGCCCGCACAAACCAACAGCCAATGAAACCGGTAACCACGTGAAAAAAAACCTGACCATACAAAAGACCTCTCATATCCGAAACCTGTATCACCTTTTACCACCAATCTCTTGCAGAAAACCGCAAGAGGAATACCGCAAAGGATACAGGTGTACGAGAGGAGAAACCAATAACGTATGAATCGCAAACGACGAAAAAGAAACAAAATCAAGTAACTGAGCTCTAATAAGAGTTGCCAGAAGCAATTTTCTAGGTTGAAGTTGCAACACAGGTTTCAACCGCGTCTTCAATCTCATAGACGATGTTTAGTGATGGGTTCAGACAAACAAAATACTAGATGATGGTTTTTGTGTGCGAGCATTGACCGACTGGATTCGAACTTTCTGTAAGTTCACAGAGTTTCGATAAAAAGCAGCCGTAGACTCGAACCAAAACGTAACAGATTCGAACTACCTAACTATGAGGGAAGCCTTAGGCAAACTAACGATCGAAACTTGCTATCTTTCTGTAAAATCAACGAATTATGTTCGACAAAGTATGCTCGACGTGTTCTCGTTTTATCACTCGACGTACGATTTTTAAACAATTTTGTTTTTGATTGAAGTTTCCTGAAATTAATTTTTTCGTAGGAAGAACTAATGGGTAAAAAATTTGGAAAAAGGGGAATATTTGTAGGAAGATTCCAAAATGTTGGCACTCGACAAACAGAAATTAATAATAAATATTATTAATCTCGCGCCTGATATAAATTATGTATATTTTATTTCTTCAAACGGTATATGAATATGTTAATTATTTATTTGTTATTGAATATCGTCTGAAATTATTGAGGTTAGAGTAAACACATTCGAATTTAGTATCTTATTCGACACTAATTATTGCGCCTGCAATTCTTAATTATCCTCAATTTCCCTCGATTCCATTCATCCTATCCGATCGAATTCACCGATAAACGAACAAAGGACAGCGCTATCAGGCTGAAAAATTAATTAAACCATCGATGCATGGACGATTAAATTTCACAATATTTAAATCCATACATCTATGAACACTACCTTGAACGAAGCGAAAAACAGAGGAAATAAAATGAAATAAAAGAGGAGATAAAATATCAGCCACAACAGAATATCCTATTATCAAGCCATCAAACAAAACAGCAGTTAACTTACACATTTCCTTTAATTAAATTCTAAATTATACAAATATTAGATACCTAACTCTGTTAAACTATAAATTTAATGAATTTCGTATATTTTGAAGAAAGTTCAAATTTGATTTATGCACGTACTTGATAACGTAGCATACGAAAAAGACATGCAGTTTGGTAATTAACGAGCTTTGCTGTTATATATCAAATTCCCTCGCGTTTCTCGATTCTACTAAAAGACCTAAAGACTTTGAGAACTTTGAGTGATCGTAATTCTATCTTTGATCGAGTATATTCAACGATGGACGAAGAATCGATAAAGGAAGCGGTCAAACGAGCAAATAAAGGTCTTTTCACGCGGGTGCATCGACATGATACGCGGGCTTTTAATTTTAATAATGCCGGCAAATTAATTGGATATCGCTGGCGCAGTGGCGTGCCAATGACAGCTCGTACGCAATTTCCGCGTACGCAACACACCCCTCTTGCTGTTTCGCGACGTTCAGCAGCTTGTATGTACGACAATTACGTCGCATTACAGGCTTTAATGGTCGCTAAATTCGCTGGCACTGGGTCTACTGTCGACAGACGTCTGGCGACGGTGAAACTACTCAACCTGCACCCTGATCAGATACTATCAGATACTGGATGTTTATATAGAAATTTTTATGCCTAACATTCGAAACTATTCAATTTCTTGTAGAAAGATTACAGCGTAATTGGAGCAGATCATAATTTCAAAATCAATGGAAATGGAAAAGGAAATTCTATTAAGAGAAGTTAAATGAGTTTCAATAGTGGATCACGCGTTATGAAAATGTCCAGATGATTTTTAATTTAACTTCAATTCGATTAGTTTCATTTTCTCAATGGAAATTACAATTACATATTTGAACTATATTATAATACTAAAAACCATAGACTATCTTGAATGGAACGCGAACTTGGTGGAAAAATTAGAACCATTAATTGTTTATTCGTTGACTTCTGCACTGTTCTGTGTAAAATATCACAGGTAAATTATGGTAAAACTGTACTACATCAACAACCGTATTTATTATAAAATGGACACGAGAATGAAGGGAAGATGAATATCGAGGAGAAAAAAATTGGGGAGGCAGTGATTTCAGTGTGTATCAATAACGGGTAAACATATTTAACACGGGACGATATTTTCTCGATAAAATATTGCCCCGAGTGGCTGTCGATAAACGACGGAAAGAGGAACTCCGTGAGCTCGTATTTCCCTGTGCCCCTCAGGAAATTACGCTCCTTTCTACCAATTTCAAACCCCCTACCCCCTGCGACACCCCGTGTGTCCGGTAGTCGATTCAAGAGCAACGCTGCCAGAGAAAATAACGCTGTCATCGCGAATATCCGACTAACAATAGAAGTCAGACGGCTCGGATAAATCATATTTCGACCAGAAGGTCGATACGTAGGAGTGCTCAATTCCGATCGGTTGAAAAACAAACTTTCCATCATCAGTTCTGTCTTTTTGATTGGATATCTTCTTCCTTTCTTTCATTTTTTCCCCTTTTAAACAAACGGGATCGAGTTCGATGAATTTTAATATTTTAAATTATTCTCCCGATATTCTCTGATAGAATGGAATTACTGGATAGACATTAACATAACTTTAATTAAGGTAGAAATCGAACGAGAATCCGAACAATTAATAATTTGTAACGATTTGCGAGAAATTTGTACGTGTTTCGTACACATTTTCCAAGCATAATTTCCGAAATTAACCAAACAAGACGAAATACATATAATCTTTTCACCTGTTAACGAATGTTCGCGATCATAGTACGATATAATAAACTCGCTACAAATTGGCCAAAGTATCTGAATACCTCTGACCCGTAGTAAATGCAATATTCCATACAACCATGGTAGGAGAAAATGCAACGTGTAAGAGGAATTTGTAAATATTGTACAATATAGACAAAAAATTAGATATCTGCATAATTTATGAAATTAAGCGGGAAAAGACGGAATATACGTAGTCTTTTCAACCACCTGTGAATCGAATGCCTCGATTACGGTAAAATACGACACAGGATCAACGCAATCTCGTCTCCAACTTCTTCGAACGCTCCTTCAATCCCTCTCAATACCACATTTTCTCATCTTCAACTAAAAGCTCGTGCTGATTCATAAATCTCTTAGAAAGCGTAGCCCGATTTCCGCTCATTTTTGAATAAAGAATCGTTGCGAGGAAAAACCACAACCGAAACACAAAACACTTGGTGAAAGCCGTGCAAACGAGGCACTCTCCGCGAATAGAAATGGAAACGGGTTTCTTCCTGTGGTCGAACAAAAGCCAAACCCGATCATCTTTTAAGCATAGCCAGCTAAAAGGGAAACAGATGTCGTGTACGATCCTTCTTTTGGCCACCTTAATTGCTGGCGAATCTTTTAATCCTTTGCTGGCTTTTTCAAACGCGCGCCACGGTTGAATGCCCCGTTTCCAATTACCTCGTTACGCGTTCTATCAAACGGACGTTGAAAACGTTGAAGAGGAGGTTCCAACTATGTCGAATTACAAGCTTCATCGAGCTGAAAAGAGAGAGGGACCGGCCTACTGGTTTCTGGCCTACATTCGCTGGTCCACGCGAAACAGTTTCATGAAAATCAGCCATGAAAGGGCCGCTCGAACGACAGTGTCGTCGCTGGCTTAAAAGAGAGACGATCGGATGTGAAAGCTCAGTCACGTGCGAATGTAATTTCCAGATAATCGTAGACGAAACTTTGGCAG
The DNA here is from genome assembly GCA_014737365.1 of Bombus soroeensis. Lineage (NCBI taxonomy): Eukaryota > Metazoa > Arthropoda > Insecta > Hymenoptera > Apidae > Bombus > Bombus soroeensis. Next base: position 1,084,346 of record JACXIL010000164.1, on the reverse strand, counting down.
ATCTTATCAGATCGACAAAGAGGGAGGGGGACAGAGAAATAACTTCCGCGAGGAACAACTATGACGTTGATCGTGGCTTTTTTCGATGTCTTTGACGATTTTTTCAAAAGAAATGTCTTGTTGTTTTGGAGAAGATTGACGAGATTTAAACAGAGTTTGAAATGAAAAAGAAATACGTGGAATAGCCTTGTATCTTTCCTCTATCTTTTAGCCTTACGCTTACCTTGAACCCTATTTCTATTTTTAACTTTACCCCTATCTTCAACCCTACCTCTATTTTCAACATCAACCCTACTTTGAACATCATCCCTATTTTAAACCTTATATGTACGTGAACCACGTTTTACAGAGTTCTATCGTGTTTGAGATTCTAATTTTGTGCTCAGGGAACAAGTTAAGAACATCGTTCGTATGACATATTAGTTAGTTATATCATATTTATTACATTAGGTTGTCCAGAAAGTGTCTTTCTTTCGCGAACATGTTTTTTACAACGATGTACCTTCATACAAACGTGAAACCAAGTCTGTGAAATGTCGCGGTGTTTGTCTCAACAGAACAAAATATATCGTACGTAATTCGACAAAATAATATAAAACAAAGAACGTTGTGCGTCTATTATTTCCTCATAAAACGAAAGAAACTTTTCGTACAACCTAATATTTATTATTATATCTATATTACTATATGTGTATATTATATTTAAACTGTATTATTATATATCTATATTACATTTAAATTATATTGTACTATTAACTATAAAATGGCTGCTATTATCATTACTGTACATTTATAATATAAAATTATTTTTCTGTACCTTTCGCTGCGTAGATGAATAACGTACCGTTGCTGTGGCGTCGAGATCGTTCCATAGCAATCACAAAGCGATCGAAATACACCGAACACAAGTCACGTAAACAATAGACGAGACGGAATCATGTTTATGTCACGTTCGTCTCTCGAAACGTCGCTCTAGTCCTCACGCGTCGAAAACCGAAACGTAACTACCTGATCTCTCTTCCGATTTCCGCTTATAATGAAATAGCGAAGGAGTGGGGGTATATTATAATACTCCGTCTGTGCAAGTTTCAGATTAAATTGTTAGTTTTCTTATGGTTTCGTGTTGTTTTTATTATTACCGTTATTTTGTTTACTGTTATTTTAAACAATTATTGTTCTTATTATTTGAAACGATTCTGGCTTGTGTGATACGCGGTATAGAAAATATAACGCGTGATTCTTACTCAGTCATAAAGATTTCCAGTTCAGTAACGAAGCACGAGTCTGATTTCGGAAACTGGAAGTTAAAATAGCGAAATGAGAGAAGTTAAAATTAAGATTAAATTATATTATAAGAGAGAGACAGACAGAAATAGACAATCTGCTTTTATTGAATCAGAACTAATAACCCGTACCAGAAATATAACTCAATCTTTATTATATTTCAATTCATAATAATAATTTAATTATGGAGACGTGGATTACAGTTGCGAATAATATTATAACTATCATAGCTAAACCGCGGGTTTTTATGCATTTATAGAAAATTTGAATGTGCAAAATTGCACAATAAGGCACATAAAAAATATTCAAATCGCAGTGCCTTCAATAATAGTTGGTGGATAAAGCAAATTTCTGTCTTAATTATATTCTGAAAAATATGAATTTGTCTAATACATAATTTGTAATATATAACATACGATAGAATAATTTGTCTAATTGTAATTACAAAGTACTATGCTTCAGATACTTTGCATATTTTCGCATATTGTGAGTACTCCGTATTTCTCATAGCATAAAAAATCCGAAGTGTATTAGCAAGCTAAGAAATTAAAGTTTAAGAGCTGCTTTTCCAATTCACTCAAATCTTCAGTTCCTCCAAAAGCGTAAAATTAATCAAGTAGCGTAAAAATAATTAATCAACCGATCATACGATCTGCATAATATTGGCGTAATAAATATTTGTACAATAATTCCTTCGAAGGTAGACGTCTTAACCCGAAATCCTGCATCCCGAAGCTTCCGAAATATCGTAGCAAGGCCTGAGGATCTTCGTCTCAACATCGCAGACCCATCGAAAGCGTCCAACTCCTGGATGAAACATCTCGACAGACACGCGTCAGGTATCGTCAGAATCGAGGGCAGGGGATGCTGTGAAGGCTCCGGTTCGAAAGTTCATCCTGCTCTTGTCATCCCCGCTAATAGTTTAAAAGGGCTGGGAGCTGCTTTCATCGCGACAGACGTTCGCCATCCACCCTTATTCTACCCGTGCTCGAGTTTTCGTTCCCTGGCCAGTCGAATGAATAAATAGAATGAATTTAATTTCCCTCTTAAGGCGTACATTCAACGCTGAGAGGCCAGATAGCCAGGTTGTACCGACGTCTGTCGTAAATACCGGCTTTGAATAGGGGATCCACGGGTGCCTGTTCGAAAAATCATACGGAAAATCACGGCAGAAGGGGGTTGAAAAACACGATAATGCCATTAACAGGGAGCGGGGGCCTCGTGGTTTAACCTGGCGAATTTATCGTAACTTAAGAACAATTAATGCGCAACTTTTGACGCATTGTTTCGACTGTTCGTGGGTGGCATCCGGCAGAATGCTGTTTTCCATCCTACCCCCGTGGTTCTCGTGCCCCCCGCTGCGTTGTTCCCCACCGCTGTCTATTGTTTGCCCTGTTCCCCGAGCTCTTTTCGCCATGCTGGCAATTTACAGTGCCACTTCCCCGCCAGCAGACAACGTTTATTGCCACTCCTTTCTGCACTGGAATTTTCCTACTGCGGAGCTTCATTCTTTTCTCTTTTTTTTGGTTCCCCGCTGTTTTTGGACTTTTTATCGTTAGCAAGTTAGGTATCTAGGATATATGAAGAATAAATAAATAAAACAAGGAGCAATACCTTCTGTTTATAGAGTTCACTATGTTAGAGGATAGTTGAGCCACTTACTTGCCCAGTTGGTTGACCTCGTAAAACGAGAAATAGAGAAAATCGAAGAAATCTAAGAAACGCTAGAACAATCACGTTCCATTGAAAATTTGACTAAATGTTCTATATATAAATCAAATTAAAGTGGATATATCTATGTAATTATATCGCTGTTTAGATAGTAATCGGTATTAACTTTTATGAAAAATTGAAGTTCTGAAATCCGGCAAAACAACGGATTTCGTAATTCTAATCTTAAAATAAGCATCGATCGAAGTGCTTCGGCGCTAAAATTTCGAAATCATTTGCAGCATCGAATAAAGGCACGTAAAAGATATTACCTTATAGAAGAAATATAATGGAATATATAAAAGATAGGTATCAGCAACAGTAGCGATACATTACAGAAAGAGGGAGGGGCGTAAAAATGGACGCGTGCACGCGTGCGTTCAACACGTGTCGAAGAGGACACGCGACAATTGACGCTAAAGTGCATACGGATCACGGATCAGAGGGTCGGCTGGGTCGATCGATGGATACAGGTGAATAGATTTACCCGGCCACACGTGCCGCGTGAAAGCGCCGGCCGTGAAGTGGAATCAAGTGGTATGAGGTCGAAAGTAGTCAGACATAAAGGTACGGCGACCTGACCCCAAGAACGAATCCATCTTTCCTTCAAGTACAGCTCGAAATATAAGTTAAGAGATTTTATAAAAAATTTGTGGACCACGCGTAAACGAAATTTTATATTATCGAGATAATATGATTATACCGATTAATTAAGATAGCTCGAAAATCAATCGATAGAGTACTAAAGTAGAATTCTATTAAGATCCAAGGTCAATCCTTATAATTTTTCACAAAATCTTTCATCCAATCTGATGGAAAGTGGATACAGTCTTTAAAATAACTTGAGCTGGCTAGGAATTGAAGTGAAAATATTTGAGACTGAGATAAGATTGGAAGAAAGTACGAAGTTTGAATTTCAGTTGTCTGCTAAAATAAAAATCTAAATTATCGTTCAAACCACTTCGAATTTTCCTAAATTCTATCATCCGCTCTGTGATATTAAAAACAAAGGAATAACTACAATAATAGATAGAAAATAAATAAGAAATGAAGATAATAACAAAAACAATTTGGCGCCATACAGCGTTGAACTTTAAATAGTTTATTGTTATTCTAGGCTATGTCCATCTTGATCCCAGACAAAACAGGTTCAGCCTCTTTTTGCGAAAATAGAGAGACAAAACGGGGCATGGCATCGTAGTATAGCTCGGTACTCCTAAATTATTTTCCCCTAGGAGCGAAAATTATTCATGGCCAAGCAGAAATCTTGGACCTCGTGATTTCATCCTGTCTTTCCAGTCCTTTCCTCTTGTTTTGCTTTTAACGTTCTTTGCATTCGCCGCTTCATGTTCTTCGGCTCGTTAACCATTGCCACAAGTTACGTTGTTTCTTTCTATTTTGTCGCTAGCTAGACGTCCGGTTGAATTATTAACCACGTAAGCCTCGAGCGTGTTTGAAGCTGCACTAGTTTAGGCATCAACGTTTGAGCTTGATGAGCAGCTTTCGCTTAAATGTGGTCAAAATATAAATCATACAAACTCCTCTTCTCTACCATGCGATAAAAAAGAGACAAACCAAATTTCAAGTTCACCCAAGATCGACATAACGAGAACCACAAGTACACAAACGTGAAAGAAAACGTGCATCGTCATAAAAATTCTCAATCCTCCTCAAATTTTCTATTAAAATAGAACTTCCACGTCCCCTTTCTCCGAAGAAATTAGAGATGAAATTCTAATCCTAGCCAAGACAATGAAAACCATAACTCAGCAGACCTACAACCAAATCATTATCATCACCGCAGCTCCTGATCCTCTTAGAAATCCCAAAACCTCAAAATCTTCCTCCAGAACAATGAAAATTCTATTATCTTCTCTTTTTGGTTTAACAGAAAAATCTGATAATTTCCACCAAGTGCAATTTGAAATAAAAATTCCGGTCCCAAAGGGATCGTACAACGAATTCGTAAAGTGAAAACGACTTATATGCATAGAATATTCTCTATGACAGTGGATAGTGCCCTCTGAAAACTAATAGGATTCAGAAGCAGAAATGGCGAGCTTTTCATCCAGGATACGCGTGTAACAAGCCGTGCCTGCCTCGATGTCCGCTCGAACGTTTACACGACACGAAAGCCGGGATTACAAATGGGCGCAGAAAGGTATTCCCGTTCAGCACGAATCCTCGAAAACACAACATCAGGGACGTAGCAATAATTGAACGGCTGTATTATCGCGTATTACGCGGCGCCGACATGTTTTTAATAGACCGATCCCATCAAATTTTTCTGCCATGACGATCGGTGATCGATGGCTGCCTGTTGATGAAGTTTCCGCCCTCTCTCGCGTCTATCCTCGGGTGGAAGCGCGGTTATATTTTAAACAATCGTCGAATGATTCGAGAGATTCAATCTCTGATCAGCTGATTATGGCCGCGTATAAAAATTTCACTTTTTCGATTACGATACTGCTATTACGAATTGCAAATTGTCTTTGGCTATCGAAATTATTATTCGATACGTAGACGCCCGCGTATGTGATGATTAATTTGTTAGTGTATAATAACATAGAGGCAAATTCATCACGGAGTTACATACACCGAAGAACGTGTCTGTATCCTCATGTGTAAAATCAGTTCAGCCGATTTCAAGGCCGTTGAAAATGTTTTGTTACTCGATTAAATTGTTCGTATGCTCAGCCCTGATCGCCGCGTTACGATTTGCATTTGAGAGTTTTTTCCAAAATTTAAGATGTTTTGTCAAATAATGAAGTTATAACCTAGGCAAGGGAAATATAAACGTATGTGTATAACACGTTAACGAAAAGTGAACGTGAATAAATTTATATTAGTTTAAAAAGAAAGAATCACAACTCAATCGTAACTGTATGGCAATTGACATAAATTTTTACGTTCATAATAAAACAGCTAAGAAAACTTCCGATGCATGACGAGACAGTTAGGAGATTTTCGACGAAAGTATCCTGTACACTATATAACACAACGTTTGCTGTTTGCAATGGAAGGAAATTAGTCAGTGTTAAAATAAATTTTTGTTCCACACACGTACTGTGTTATCACGTATCGAGTGTTTTCCCTTTTCTTTGAAAACAATTTCCACGTACGAATCAATTCTGGCTGGACGATGCAGGCAAAAATAGACGATCAACGGCAAATCCGTTTTTAAAATTTCGCTCATGCACATCCGATCTTCATCTCGAAAACATTCGAACACCGTACTCGGTATCTCAAAAAGCAAAACGGGAAAAAAAAAGAAACACAAAACAAAAAACAGAGAAAAAAGCACCAACAACTGGCCGAACAAATCACGCTTCAGGATTCTAGTGATTTCCATCAATCGATAGGCAAGTTGCATCTCTGTGGAAAACGCCGAAAAAAGAAACAAAAGGGACGAAAAACAAGACTAGAATAAGCCGTGGAATTTTCCGACAAAGGTTTACACGTAATTGAAAATCGAATACCGATATGCGTATGTATACAGATATATTGGAAAGCTGCGTATTATTAGCCTAATCAAAATTCACATACGTCATTATTTAAAACATTGTTTAAAGTGACTAAAATATTTAAAATAATTATGCAACATATTTAAATAGCATTACAAATAATCATTCATAATATTGAGATATTAAAATATAAATGATAATTATTCAAAGTATAATTAATCATATATATGTATAAATTATATAGTAAAATGATAAAACTATATTGAAATTGTTTCAATATAAGTTTCTTATTAATGTAAAACATTGATTTGGTGACATATAGGTACATGTATGGAAAAATTTCTTTTCAAATAACATCATGCAGCAACAGATGTGATTCCAGTGAAATTTATTACGTTTCACGAAAGTGACGTACATGACGTAAACTGAAAATTTTTATCCACAGCGTACAATTTATTCTTCTATTTATCTCAACGCGTGTTTACTGTAATTTCAGTAATTGTAATATTTCCTCATTTCTGGTTAAACGAAGTCGAAATTCGAGAAAATGGAAATTTGTGTTTAGCTTGTTAGGAAATTCGCGAATCGAGTGAACTACGAATTTACAACGTAAATCCGTGCTCCTCAACGCGAACTCACAGCCACATTATTAACTTCATTCGATCTACGAGTCCAATATCACGAAAGATCCTCATTGCACAACATGAAAATTCGCGATATAAATTTGTTTAGAATATAGACAAAGGTCTAGAAAATATTTCTCATAACATCGAACTAAGCGCCGTTTTATAAAATAAAAATTATATCCATATACAAAGTAATAACAATTTTATGTATAAATAGAGTAACAAAATGAAACGAAACACTAACGAGAGAAATATTTTAATTGGTTATTTCATAGCAAAGCAGGGTATTTCATCGGAAACGTAAATTTAGCGAACCTCATAAGCAAAATGAAACGCGTAAATATTCCTTTACCTTCTTTGTAGGGATTAAAACAGTGACAAGCGGAATTCTCTGTTACAAATTATAATAAATGGAAAATTTTCCCGGCTTAATAGTATCAACGACCAAGCGTATCGATGGAAATTTAGAAAGAAACAGAAGAAAGGGGAAAAGTTAGTATAATATTTTCCTGTTAGTTAAAAGATCTACCTGCAAAGCAAATGTTTATGAAATACAGAATTAACTTTCGTCGTTCGAATCTACCTTCACGAAGCATCTAAGAAGGAAATCATCAAAGAAATCTATTAAGCTAATTTTCAGAATTGTAAGAAACAAGTTGTTGCGAAATAAAAAGGGATGAAAGACCGTAATCTGGAATTGATCTAAACTTAATTCGAACCTAACCTCGAAAAAATCTAAAAACGAGAATTCTAACCTCTTAGAAGACTATGGAGCACAGCATCGAACCGTTGTTCACGCGAGCAAGACAAAACGAGAAGCGGCAGGGCGACGATTCCAATCGATGCCCGACAAAATGCAAATCATGCTTCAGGATTTTCGCGATTTTCGTGGAGCGGACAACCACGAGGAAGACAAAACGGCGAAAAAAAAAAAGAGAGAGAGAATAGTGGTGAGTGCAGGCCGATGGTGTCTGCCAGGCAGACGCGATATCACGGAACAACGATGCACACACATTGTGGCCAAGCTGGCTCGTTATTGTTTCATGCTGCAAAATATCGCGTTCTATTTACGCGCCGTTGCCAGCCACGTTGAAAATTCGCTGGTCCGCGGGATAACGTGCCTGTCATGCCATCCATCTTACATAGAACAGGGTTAACCATATGGAATGGTTACGTGGTAATTGGCGTGAGAGCGTTTGATGACGTTTAATTTCGTTTAGACTCACGATATGTAGAGTCCTTGGGGAGGAGAAAGTGGAAAATTAATTCTTAGGTTAGGAACGAAACAGAGTTAGTTGAGATTAGCTCTACATGCAGGGGTTTGAGGTTAGATCGGAAAGGTTTGACGAGGTGTGATGTAGTTTAGATCAACAATGTAAGTCCCTTCTTTTTTTTTTCTTTCTTAAATATCGTAAAACTAATTCTTGGATTAACAATAATAATAATAAATTGGTTAAAATTATTATGGCGTAGTAGTTAGTGCGCGCGGTGTTGCATCGAGAGCGTTTCAATAAATTTCATTTAATTTACATTTACAATATAAGTAGATCATTCCCTTTTTCTGGGAAAATTGAAAAGTTACTCGATAACTTATGTTTAGATTAAGTTTGTCACAAGAGGGGGCGCTGGTTTCGGTACCTTCCTTGAACTTATATCTCATTTCCATCAGAAAGAAAGGAAAAACATTGCCGAACGATTTCATCGAAGAAACTAATTTCGTTAAAAATTCACGTCTCTGGAAAATGGGAATCGTGGAAATAAACGAAGGGATAAGAACGACATTGCGAAAATAGCGTCGAATGCGATCCACGGCGAGGCAGAAAAGTTGGCGAAGGAAGCGGGCTATTTATAAGACGGAAGTGGCACGGCCAATTTGAAAACAGCAGGAAAGTGTGGCCTGGACTCGTTGGAAACTTCTCGAGAAGTTCCGCCGGATTCACCTCATAATTCAGGGGCTGGATATTCTTGCAGTCGTCTCGTATTTTCATCGAGCCTCAAAACCGCCGCGAATATAAATTTTCACCTATTCGCCGACTTCGACGAGACATCAAGTCGTTAAAAATGATGAAATGTCGGTGTGCGAGTAGTTAAACGCTTCGAAAAGAACAAGTTTTAATATTTGCGATGCTGAGGACCTAAAAATGCATTAGAAAGTATATTTTATGCTTTTTACTTTTACTTCCGATTTATTTTTCCTTTTAATGAAATTTCATATTTTTAACTCTTTTATTTACAGTCTTAAGTCGTCCGTTATTTATAGTAAACTGTTTTGTGGAATAATAAATGGAAGGTAATAAATTATAATAAATGACTATTATTAAATGCACAAAGTTGTGTATGGGAAATACGTAACTTTAATAAAATAAATGTTTATAAAAGAACGTTTTTAAATTCCTCGCGAGTGATGTTTTTAATTTTGGCAAATGTATAGGACGTTTATTCGCGTTGGAAATTGCCAAAAGTCTAGATTTAATGAAAAAAGTAGAAAACGAATGTGGAAAAGAAGTCATTCGAATTTTGCCATCGAATATTTTCATTTTTATTCACTCTTTTATTTTTGCAAATTAAATTTCATGGACACGCATTTTCATTAATATAAAGCACTGGATTTCCAAGAAGCGTATATCGGTTATCAACGTCCGTTTATTAAAGTCCAACGACGATAAAAATTGGTAGCAGTATAAATTCTTGCTATCCCTGTTGCTCGTTATATTAGTTTGCTTTTTCCAAGGTTATACATTTCTATTTCGTCCATTACAACATTCGTTTGCTTCGGTCCAAAACGAAGTTTGCTACGTTATAAATTCTTATTTCACTGTGTACAATGCTTCGTTTCTCTGACTTGACATACGAAATTTGTCTAATTATTTCATCTAGACGTTAGTTAGTTAATTATTCCATCTAGATGAATCACCTCGCCTTCCATTGGCTCTAACATCGACCAACTCTCTCTTAATCATCATCTAACTCCTTTACTTATCCAGCGACTAATTATACAAATAACATTAACTATTGAGATAAAGATTATCGTCTAACGATAAAGTGTCTAACTTAGCCCCTTTTCATTTTTCAAGATACATCGAAATATTCGAAATTCCTCGTGTTTTTATCTTTTAAATAAAATTACATTGCACGAAGAAAAGATTGAAAAATGTTGAAAATCCTGAGTGGCCTTAATTCGATATCAGGGACTGTGAATCGACAAGATGAATTATTAAACGCCAATTCGAAACGTTTCTTCGGCAAAGTACCATTTCACGAAGGTTGGATGAGAATTTTCCATTTTGTTCCCCCACGAACTCACAGTAACTGGAAATTAAATATTCATAATTAACATCCGCGAGTACGAGAGCGTATAGGGTGGGCGAACAAACAAGCAAGGGACGGGCATTTGATCAAAAAGTCAGCCTCTTTCTCTGTTTTCCATGTCAGGCTGCGCGTCTCCGGCTGAAACAGGAAGCAAGGGTCCCTGCTATCGTTTGCTCATGTTAACGAGACCCTTAATTATGTTTACAATCTACGGCGAATAAACTGTTCGTTATTAATGGAGGTCAAACCAGGGTCTAACGACGATGCCACCGTGTTGCAGGTTACGACGCACTCGCATAATATTTGCCTACGGAAAAAGGAACCCACTATCGCCGAATTTTGATATTTTTTCCCCCTTCCACTCTCGCATGATCTTTCGTGGATTCTCCCGGAAAATTGCATTCGTTTAGTGGTAAATGAAGCTTCTACGAGAATTTCTAGCAGACATCGGAGAAAGGCCATGTAAGCAACGTTAGGTTACGTTACATAGAAAGTTGAGCTTAGATCGTGGGTTAGAATAATTCGTGAAGAGTAATTTTTGAAATATGATTAATTTTAAATTCCGGATGCGTTTGCTATATCTCGAAAGATGGACATCTTTATACCTGATGTCTGTACCTCGACTATCATCAATTTCAGTATTAATCGAGTTTCAGCAAAAATATCTATACGTATCTATGCAGGTCGTAATATTTATAAAAGATCGATTGCACAGACTGTACTTCCATCCCTTAATTTTTTAACGAAGATGAATTAAAATTATTACAGGTACTCTCTCATTTCTTCGTAAAGTAGCAACCACCGTCGACCAGCGAATAAACAAAGAAGTTGCTGCAATATAATTAAAAGCTATATTCCACTTCTCAAACGTAATTAAATATAACATTCCAATTTCTTAACGGCGCTTCAAAGAATTTCAATCTTCAGAATCCAGTTACCCAGCTTTCGTCTTCGGCATTAAAATTGCTCCGTTATAAACTTGGAAAAGAGCAATACCTTCATCAAACAAACATTAACAATCGAACAAATATTTCTCCAACGATTCTACGGATCCACTAAAATCCTTTTTAGGAAGTTTATTTCTATGATGTAGAAAAGAAGAAACAAGGTAGAAGACCATTTCTACGATATAAAAGAGAAAATGAAATTACTTAGAGCCAGATGAATGGAAAAGTCATTTTTCATTCTAGGATCGTCTATGCTCACAATTAATATAACTCTCTCTCTCTCTCTCTCAGGAGCAAATTTCTTGCGCAGGAAAGAAAGGAAGGAAGAAAGTGGTCGACACTCGAGGGAACGCTAATTAAAATCGCGAAACAATCGAACTCAATGCGAAGCCATTTTTCTCAATCAGGAATGAGGGGAAAGAGGCGATCGTGCCGCCATCAACGGAGGTAGCGCGCCTCGTAATTTCATTAAGTCCACTTTAAAACGATCTTAATTCCAGATTACAGACCCGCTTTGGAAAATTCGCGGAATTTCCAGAAAGACGTAGACGTTAATCGATCCTTCAACGCGGCACAAAGGCGCCATTTGTCTCGAGATATTTCATTCCGGAAACGAGTCGAATTCTTTGCGAAAATTTTACATCGAATTTAGTCAAATCTTTTCTTCTTTTAGTAAATTTTAACGTTGCGTTAATTACACTCAAAGTCAAATGAGATTTTTTCAGCGAAATATTACGCGTCTATCCAATAAGTAATATAAAAATAGTATGTAATTTTATAATAATATAATTATAGTCTTTGATGTAATTATAACAAAAGAGGTAGAATTATTTTATATCATTTTTAAAAGATTTTATGGAAAAATCTGATGCCCGATATTTTACTGAAATAAAATCATATTATCTTTTGTGTTACGGTAATGTTATTCTGCAAAAGTAATTCCTTTGATAAATAAGGGCCTGGATTATTAATGAAAATTTGAGTTTGATAGGTTTTTCTTAACCCGAGGGGCGAGAGAGAAAAGGAAAGAACGAAGTTTATGTTAATTTGGTAGATTTATAAATAAAGTAATGCCTCGTGATCGACGAGCAGGGCTTTCCTCGTCAGCGCTTTCGGTATAAATTTGAATATTAATTTATGACTGCTTTCTGAAAAAATGAATGAACCGACAGCACCCTATAAATATTCAAGTAACCTCATTCTTCATTCTTCCATAAAGCAGAAGGCTTCCAGCTGTTAACAATAAATAAATAAGCACGTGTTCAACGTAATATTTTTTCCCATATTCCGTCTCTGTACGCTTTATGGTGAAGCTCGGCTGTAATCTACATTTACGTAATTTACAAAATTAGGATGCGTTTTATGTTTCAAAGAATTCCAATTTTCATTTATTATCGCCCATTTGATCATTTCAACGTCTCGTTGGATTTCTAAATTTACCGTGAATTTTTTATCGATATTTCAAATTCTATTTTCATTGCTCTCTTGCATTTGTCAGGGTTTCTGAAACTGCAAATGCTTCTGTTTTCTTTCGCTTCTTCTCCCTTCAAATTCTTTGGCACTTTGCATTTCGCATAAGAATTTATTTCGTAGTATTTACAGGTCCTTCATCTTCTCGGCTCCACGAACGTCGAGGTTTCTCTTAATTCCCTGATGTTTCGTGAATTTATAAATTTATTTTTTCATCTCGAAATTTTTGTCAACATTTTGATCTTACTAGTCTCCACATTTTCTTCCGTTCTATTTCTTCTACAAACTAACGATTTCCTTCCATTTTTCTCATTCTTCCTGCACCTCGAATTTTCTGATACGTCATAGAATTTTCGAAATTTGCCCTGGAATTTTCATTAATATTTTATCTCTGTTTCTACAAAGAAATAGCTTTCTTTCATTCCTCTATCATACCACCCTCTAAAAATCTTAATTTCTCTTTCTAGAGCCCCATGCTCTTCCTTTGTCTTCATTTTCGCCCTTTCACCGGCCTGGCCGTTGTCCCACCCCCGTTTCTTCTCTTCTTTCCTCACTTTCCTACGCCTCAGTTGCATCTACCGTGTTCCCAACTCCTGATAGGTCCAGCCTCGTCCCTTCGAAGCTGCAGGCTGAACAACAACGCACGATTTCCGGCTGAACCCCGTCTCAGTTCCATTACCGCGCGCGTATTATTTCACATCAAACGACGCGATGCAAAATAGCGGAGCGGCGGAGATTCCGTCGGGTTCCGCGTTGAATAATTAGACGCGGTTTTGACTTGCAAAAAACGCGGCACACGCACACATGCACGTACCGAGTCACGTCACGTGATACACTCGCAAGAGCAAAGTAGACACGTGGAGATGCCACACCGGCTATTCTGTCCGCCACCTTCGTCCACGGAAAATCTAATTATCCCTTTCGGAGAAGCTGATAATGCGCCTGGACACGTTAGAGGCACTGGAGCAGGTTGGAAGAAGCGAGAGGAAGATGAGGTGTTTTGGTGTTTGACGCGATACGAGCTCAAGGGACTGATGTATTGCACTATAGCGTAAGAAACTCGTGTAGTATTTATTGCAATAGAAGTGTAGTATCTTAAACGTGTGGTCTAGAGTAAGGATAAGGAAGGATGTTCCATTTAAAGTGAAGTTTAATTCTATTTTAACAAGTAATACCGAATACAAAAACTGACTACAATATCTTCTTACGTCTTATTCTAACACTGGGCTCACAGCTTCTCTCTTCCCAGGTTAAAAAATGCTGACCCTCAACCCTCCTACTCTTCTCCCACTCCTTTACTCATTTAGCTTTGACGTCACCAAAGCATACACTCTCACTTACACACACTCTCTCTCTCTCTCTTTCTCTCTTCCCCAACACTCGTACGACTCTTAGTTTATACCTTAAGCTCAAACTTAAATATACAGACCAAGCGTATACCCCCCTTTTTCGATACTACAGAAGGGACTGATATGGTGTTGATTGGTAGCTTTAAGAATTGTGTTAGTGCTGAACGTGTAGTCTGTAGAATTATAACGATATAACATGATGAACGCGCGGTTGAAGAGTACAAGAAGATAATATGAGCTTAAGAGATCGACGTATCGTTTCATCGGCTGCAAAGTATAGGAGATTGGTGTGATACTTATTGCAGTAGAAGAAGCTGACATTGTGATTGGTTGTTATTTAAAACTGATTTACTATACCGAATGTATATACAGGATTGTAATCGAACAATATCAGGAGTGTGCAATTAAAAATTACAGGAACTGAAAGATGTTTGTGGCAGTGTGAATTTAAGAGCCTGATCCATCGTTAATTGCGTTGTATAGAAAGTTGACATAATGCTTGATGCATACTAGAAAATCAATCTAACTTACCATAGGAGTTCTATAAGCAAACAGCACATTTCGTTACATTTCGCGCCACCAATAACTACATTATACCTTCACCTCTATAATAATAATATTACAATGCGAAGCAAACGTACAATTAGGCTTGAAACAAGAACCAAGTATAACCTACATATTAGTCGTACCTAACCTACACAACACCTAACGATACTGCTGCAAACCCAGTGAACGGTTGAAATAACCTACAAGTTTCGATCGAAAGACCGAAATATGGAAAATGGAAAAAGAAGAAAATGACGGAACGCCGGGACGAGAGGAAGAAACGCACAGTCTGTTCAGAAGCACCGTCTCGCGGACGAAGAAAACGAGACGACGGAGACCGGAGTAAAGCGAAAGAATATAGGAAACGAAGTTAAACATAAAAAGGATGGGGGTCCGAGACAAGGAGAATGAGAGAAGAGACAAGGAGGAGTTCCAAAGAATCCGAGAATGGACCGCAGAAGAGGAAGTCGAGAATCTGGCCGACGCGAAATCCGTTGGTTTGCGCACAAATTGGATGTTATCTCTCGGCAGCTGGGGACAGAGGGCCACACAAAGGCAACCGGCAAGTCGGTTGCTGTGTAACACACGGTTAACGCACACAGCCACGATCCAGATATTCGAAAGCTTCTGAACGAGAAGCTCCAACGATCCCAACCATCGAAGTCCAGAAGGAGATTTAACCGTAGAACCGTGTGCTGTAATACTTAGTACACGATTTCGGATTTTCACCGGTTGGTTTACATCTTCTGTAACAGGGATCGCTAACAGGATCTCCTCGAATTCGCCTGCACACTGTAAATACACATTTAGCGTATATCTTTTAAATAGACGTTTTTGTATGGCGCTGGAATTGTATTAGACCTTTTGTACGACGATAATAAAAAGTACTCCGACATAAGCATCTATTCCAATGAAGCGTTCCTTCTCATTCGGTTCTACGTTTTATTTTCACAGCATCAAGTTTCTGTAGTCGTATGAAAGTAATACCAAGGAATGCGAAATTTAATACACTTGGGTCTAATTAACTCCTTGACGTACGATTTAACCGAGACCAACTCGTCGTTGTATGCTTTATATTATCAACAGCGCCTGTGTACTAGCATGGCAAATAAAACTAATCGTTCGAGAACAAGGGATGGATTAGTATCTAAAAGCTGTAACAGATACGATGGTGTATCGATACTATTTTTAGCTACTACAAATATGCTAAATTCCTGCAATTACAATATTTTATATTCTCTTTCCAAACAGTGTATAGATCACAAACGGCGTTTCAATCAGAATATCACTACTCTAGACAATCAAATACACTGTTATTCTCGCGATACTCTATTAAACCATCTGAAATCAGCAGCATCTGAATCAATCGCAAAGAAAGCGAAACGATCGCATCATCGACGCTTCGTTATCGATACGCGACGCGTCCGCCATTGAAGGCTCCTCTCGTCGAACACAAATGTACAATGCAAACGGCCATGCACAATACTAAGTGGAATTCTCTTTGATGTCTCTCGATATCCTCCAGGATTTCTCTGTTCTGTGGACCTATGCACGGGATTACCCACTCGTCTTCTGATTTCGATGGACGCCTCTCTAGAGCCGTCCCATTCATCGACGGAGAAAGATAGGAAATAAAAAAGCGAACGCGCGAGAAAGACAGAGATAGAGATGGAAATCGCGTCTCGACGCCAATCGAACCTTTCTCCTTTATCTTCATCGGTCGCGCGTGTTTTATAGTGCCGGCAAACAAATCGTCCTGCGAGAAATTATTTCATTTAGCTTTGGTCCTGGAAGGAAGAAAATTCCCGGGAAACGGGTACGTGTGCACGCCATGCCCTTTGAGCCGTTTTATTGCATCCATTTCGTAGCGAGACAGTTTTGAGCGGATTCCGCGTCTTTCTCCATTTGAATTTTCTCCGAACGAGCTTCTTTCGATCCCGGATTCCATCCTTCCTTGTCACGATCAATTGGAACCGTGTTTATTGCCGTTCCACCGAGTCTTGATCTTTCTTTGAGGTTAGGTTCGGATTGGCTTTCATGCTGACGTAATACTGTAAGACGCGCCAGTTTTAATTTAGACTGCAGATGATTTTAGTAAATCGAATTCGAATTTAGTTTTGTCGTTATCGAATGGCAACTTGATTTTGAAATTAATCTTTTAGTAAATGCGAACATGTATGTGTATTTCTACGGTGAATATTGTAAATGTATTGATTTAGTAAATAATATTTCAAAGAAATAAAAATATTTTAATGTTCTTATGTTGAAACACTTAAAAATACTTTCTTCCCACTATATATATTTTCTTTCCATTGAAATCGTCTAAACTATGATCCTATCGTTTCAAAACAACATTAAATCAATAACAAAAACATTTCAACATTATACTTACGTAGGGATACTCTGTATAACGAAGCGTGAAACTTTGAATCGTCGCATTTATTATTTCATTCGAACAATGAAACAACTGTCATCAATGAAATTACGCGAATAAAAGGAAGAGGAATTCCCAAGCAGCTCGGTGTTCGTGAAACCGCGAAATAACCGCGTTGAACGAATTCGAGCTCTTTATTTCATCGGTGATCGCGGACAGTTTAATAAAATTCCGTCGGGGAACATTCGAACGTGAAATCAGGCGGAGGGAGAGAAGATCCATGGAGGGGATCAAAATAAAAAAAAGAAAGAGAGAGAGAGAGAGAGAGAGGCGGAAATGGTATTATGGAACGCAGAAATTCGCGCCTCGTCGATCCGAATTACAGCTTACGGTCGATTTTAACGATCCATCGAAGCAGCTGCGGCAAATCGAGCTTCCTCGTGCCACGGATTCTCCGCTGGCTGCCTATGTCCGAGGGGGATGATTGTTTGAGAACTGTAAGGGGTGGGGAAGAAATGGAAGGGTTGCAGGTGGAGGCTTAAGCTCGCTCTTGCCGCTGGAAGATTGGCGAACTTCTCGGCGCGAATTTAATTGCGAAATGTATTTCGCTTGATTATTTTTTAACCGTAATCCACGCGATAGTTGTGGAAATTTAAATTCGATTTAAATAATAAATTATCTCTCATTTATAGTTGAACATTCGCGATAACCAAACAAACCACTATAATGCCTGAGAAACGGAGAAAAATAAAAATCAATATATTATTGCGACTAAAAATTTGTAAAAATTACAAATTGGAATTCACGTTCTCCCAACATGTCCTCGTGTTTTGAGACGATCAGTCCTAAATATTGGTGAGAATAGCGCTCTACATGCATAGATGGCGCAAAATATTTCGAGATCGATTTTTTCACAAAGGACGACACACCTTACGCAAAGGCATCTTTTCACATTTTCGATTTGATTTTCCGAGACCATAAACCACCCATTCCTTGTATTTAACTATACCAAACAAAATCGTAAAGAATCCAAGCGTAATAAAAGTTGACGAAGATCATCTATCCTTTGGCTTTTTTTATTGCTCCGAGAGGCTAATAAAAAGCAATAATAAAAATCCTGCTTGGCAATTTCATATGAGAATCCAACATAATAATAAAGGATCACGTAAAGGACCACGACTTCATATCGGGATGAAAAGCGAACGGCGAACCGTAGGAAAACACGCAGCAAAGCAATCATGACGTTTCATCAGACCAACGAGAGTAGCGAATCATTCCGCACGTCGGGTCTGCCAAACAAGCACAAAAGAGGGTATCGAGAGATCTCGAGCTGCATCGGAAGATATCGAAGGAGGGCAAAGAGGATCCGCGTTTTCCCATTGTGTATCGAGATGTAACCACGCACCCTCGTCGTCTCGTGCATCCGCCTACGAGAGTCATCAAGATGTTTATCCGTTTATAAGGGCCACCATCCGAATATTTATTCGTCCAGAGCTTGGTCTGTCTTTAGTTTTAACGCACCACCGTTAAGTCCTCTTCTCTGGATTTATTAGTCCATGGAAATCTGTTTTTAAATCTACCTTTTTTATCTGTCTACCAGAGATAGATTCCTGGGATTTATTCTGACATATTTATCATCTTATCTTTCTATATCTGCAAATTAATAGTTCATTCCTACATTTTCTAATCTGTCGAGTTTTCAAAATTTATTTGTAACTCTTCGTGCGCAATTACATTTGAAGAAATTTTAATGAATTTCTTCGGAGTTGGATTGGAACTTGGTATTTGATTTAATCTATCTTACACTTAGTTTAAGCTGCAAGCTTTATTTTACGTTAAGTTAGGTTCAAGAATCTTCCCGATTGAACGCGGGTTAAAGGATCCCACTGGAAAGTTTCATTTTCGCTGTAACGACGTAAAAATGTCTAAACAGAGAATAAATTGAGAACTATCGATTTTACAAGAGGAAACATGATTTGAAGGGCTGAAAGGGTTGAACGAATTAATTGCAACGCTGCCTTGAATTCTCGGCAACAATTCAGGCAGCCGGTTTCTTAAGAATTTGGCACGGATATCTTTCTCAAGAAACGTACATTGTTCCCTCCAGTGAAAGGGAGGGAATATAAAGTGCCCACCCGGCTCCCATTTAAGTTGTTTTCGAGCTTCAACTCCGGGAAAACACGAAATTTGGTCGTGTGAAAGCAATTCCAGGGAATATCGTATTTAACCTGGCCGCGGCGTCCCTTCCACGGGATATCCCGTAATTTTTCTCGCTAAGAAGAAACCCGCGTAAGACACTCCCTCCGATGTTTCTTCCACATAATCGCGGCTAATTTTTCACTTATACGACTTTTTCTTCTTGACTCTGTTTTTATTTCTCTGTTTTTTTTTTTTTTTTTTTTTTTTTGAAAAATATAATTCCGTAATCTATGAATATTCGAGAGGATGAAATAGACACGTATTTCGCATTTTTAGGGAATTATCAGAACTATAGAAGTTCAATAGCATTTCAATAAAGTGCTCTTTTCATTGATTTTTATTGGTTTGAATGTACAATCTTTACATTTTTACCGCGAGGTCCTGTATTTTCCATTTAGCCTTTTTTTTTTTTGGTTTACTTTTGTCCAGCATTTTGTCATTTATAGCTCTTGGCAATCTACTGATATGGACAGAACAAGATTACGCTAATAAAACTACACAAAAGAAATACAAAACACTTCACTGTATTACTCTAATTTAAACCATACACAATAACCCAAATACGTCGATGTCGATGGAATATAGTTCAAACAGCACGCACTTCACCGCACAGCCTTTAAACTCGCCGATCAATCGACAACACTCCGCGTCGCACGTTGGAATGAAAGGGTTGAAAACTACGGCGGACCTGAACGACCCTCCCGAAACCGACAGGCAGCAATAATTACGAGGTTCTCGGTGAAAAATCATCAAGGGCAAGTGGAAAGCCGTGGAATGAATGGAATCCAGGTCGTTTTGTCATCGATAATCCATAAAGCGGAACGACGAGGTGGCACGGTATCAAGGCGTCATTGAATAGGGGGCGCCAGTGAATCGAAAGGATCGCCAAGACCTATTATGCGATTGCTCATTATTGTTTTACGATCCTGGCAAGCCATCCAGCCAGCTCCATGGGTTGTGCAGCCGATAATAAAATCAAAGTACCCCTTGATACCGGTTGATTCTTTCATCAGAGGGTAGAAAGAGGGGAGGGGTGAGTCTTGAAAGCTTACGATGGAGTGGGTAATTACACGCTGGCTGGACGTGTTAATTTTAGGCGGAGCTGTCGACTTCTGTCCTTCTTGAACGTGGTTCCCTCACAGCTTTTTGTTTCCGACGCTTGGCGGTTGGTTTTTGGGATTCCGGTCGCGTGGTTGGGGTTCGTGGTAATTATTCGAAGGGTCGGACGTGGTGAGAAAGACAAGCTCCTAGTCGGCTTTTCGGCAATAATTATTTTTATCGTGAATCATCCGGGCACAATTGGACTAATATAACGCTTATTACTTATTTTTATATATTATTGTACTTTATTTCACTAATACTGATATTAGCTTTAATGTACATTAATAACGTATTTACATATTGATACGAATGAACGAAACAGCAGATTATTTATTTATTATTGTTATAATAAATGCAGAATGAGGCTTCGATGATCCGTTTTTTTAATTAAATGGTCTCCTGGAGCCTGTCGGTTAGCGTGCAACAAATTTAATGAGGGATTTTCCTCCAGATTCAGATAATTCCTCCATCTATTTTTCTTTAAATGGAAGAGTATATTAATTTGTTTGAAAATGTGCGTGAGTCACATGGAAGCATACTAATCGATTCCGACGAGATTTATCTCTCAAGAACTAGACGTCTCGTTTGATGTAAAATCGTGAAATTTTGAAATCGAGGCCTGTAAAACTTCGTAACGTGTCAATTTACTAATTGGTGAATTATTTCGTGCGAACATTATTTCATCAAACGAATCTTCTGGGCTCGGTTGGTTGGATGCGTATATTAAAGAATTTCTTGTGTATAAAGTTTCAAGAGTTGGAAGCAATTGTGCCAGCAGGTAGTTCGGTGATGTATTATCTTCGTAATTTCATGAGGAAAGCTAGTGAATTTAATAGAAGGCTATTAGTGTCTTTAGTGCGACCTCAGCTTGCGAATTCCATTCAGCTTTCAGCAGTAACGGTATCTTGGAAGCATTTCCGCCGCTATCTAGTGGCCATTTTGCTGCGGCAGTCATTAGGTGTTGCACCGTTACATGGTCACGAGACTTGCGTTAAGATAATCCAAGTACCTACTGCCACCTGGCAATTAATTTCTTGTATTTCTGGAAGCTTTGCTAGTTCGATGCATCCGTTTTGTTAATAGCATACACTAATCCACTTAGTGAGGATCTTTAGTAACCTACTTGCTGGCCCGATTTTCATTTGTACTTAGAAATCTTCGTTGGTCGCTGAATATCGCACAATGAGCATTTGATACTGGACACTAAGTATTAAATAATGGATACTAGATACTAAATATCGGATACTGAAAACTAGACATTAGACACTAGACCTTCGATACTGGACATTGCATACTCAATGTTAGAAACTACATGATATTAACAATGATAGATACTGTATGATGCTAAGACGCGTTACTGAATACTAAACGATATATAATGAATACTGAACACCGAATACCAGATATTGGATACCGAATATCGAATACTGAATATCACTCATTACACACTAATTCATGAATATTACATATTCGTTACTGGATAATATTCGATATTAGACACTTAATCTATAATAGATAGGTGGTCAGCAATCTCATAAAAGTTTCTTCCTTCGTCTGACACAAACCAATATAAAAGGAACGATTTATTACACGATAGAGTGATGTCGATAAGAGAGAGAAGGAGAGAGAGAGAAATCGTTATAACGATACTTATCCCTAAACAAGCTGTAACGACTATGTGGCTAGAAGCTTCCAGTAATATTCCAAAAACGTCTCTGCTCATGGTAGTAGTTCCGATATACTAATCGTTATACATCGTGACATTACACGACCGCGAAGCCAGCGTTAAGATAACCCACGAATTCTCATGAATAAGTGGCCTTCTAACATCGAGAATATCCAAACGATCTACGTCTGTTTGCGCGCACGCACGCAAATAAGCATTTTCCAATTATTAATGGGATCCTAAACACTTCGTATTCGAAAATATTCCAACACGATTCGATATCCAAATTATATCGAACATCTTAATTGCCTTCGCAGTCTTGAAAATCTTGACAGACTTGCAAGACTTAAATATAGATAGGTCTGGTGAAAGCTCGATCGTTTCTATCCAAGCAAATTCACTGCGAATTTCATTCACATGAAATAATTGGAGAAAGTCTAGAAAGTTCGGATTATCATAAATACGAGACTTTCGAGAGATTTTCGAGAAGCTTGGATTCACGTTCCAGGTGATTTGAATTCGTCGCCATATATGTAATACTAGTTTCGATTCCACGCCACGAGATAGGAGTTTTAATCGTATACAGAGGGTGCATGTGTAACCAGGCTGTGGAGCGAATCCTTCCTGCCGGTTTTACGTCAGCCACGTAAATATATAAATATGCATCGTACAAACCGAGCTTGTCGTCGAAAGTTTACCTGTGCCGCGATCCTGAAACGAGCCGACACGCAAGTGCCAATTGGAACAAGGAACGCTGACGAGCTCGTTGTGCTTAAGAAATTGTGCCGTGGTTTTGAATTTTCTTTTCTTCGAGAAGCTTTAGTCCTGAATGATTTTTATTATTCTGAAACTTTTTTCAAGTTATATAAAATATAAAAATGCCACTTTAACAGGAAGATCCCTAGGACCAGTAACGGATATAAAATTCTTTCGTTAAAATGCACGCTAGATGCATGTTCTCGTTCAGTTGCGTATTTATATTCACGGTTCACGGGATGGTTTTGGCCGTTGATAACGCGGCTTATCCACGCTCAGCCAGCATAATATACTTTTCACCATTACGCAGCTTAACGGTGAATCCGATGATGGGGGCCACGTCGAAAGGCTTTTTAATATTTGAAAAGTTTATTATGGCGTCCGGGAATGGCGTTTACGCTGCATTTATCAGTGATTCGTCAGGCTTGTGCACGCGTGTCTATGTTCGCCCCATTGAATTGAACGACTCTAGCCGCAAATTCGCAGATTTACTATTTTCAAATGATTTCATGCCAATAACACAATAAAATTATTCTTCACGTTTGAAGCTAATTTTATGTAAAAATATATGGATATTTGTTCCTCAACTTGGATAACTCATAAAATTCAAACGAACGTAATAATACTCATCTTAATTTCAGTTTTAATCCGTGAAATGTGCACTGCAATATCATAATACTGAGTAATCAGGTACAATGCCGAGTAATCTCCCTTTTGAATGCAAGCATTCTTTTACAGAATTTATTTTATCTCCTTCTAAAATTAAAAAAATAATTTTAATACATCTAATGTGATAATTTCATAATAGTAGATTTGTGATGAAATAATTCTTTTATTAATAAAATTCGTAGTAGTAACAATAATAAAGTGAAACATTAGTAACAATTATAGCGTACAAATACTTTTAGTAATGAAAATTCTCGTGAAAGGCAAAGATACATAGAAAAAATCAATATTTTCGTTAATTATACTAATTAATAAATTAAAATCATTCTCCGACCAAAAGAAACCATTAATCTCATATAATAAACACAAAGTTAATCTACGCAAAGCAGATGGTAACCACAGTATAGTCAACCTACGTTTTGAAATCCTCTACTACCTTTAATCTCAAAGATATTGAAACGAACCTTTGAGGACACGTACTTTTTAGAACGTGGAATGCATTAAGCTCAATTATTTCTTCCCAAAGCATATTTCTCCAGAAATAAAATACGGCAAACATTGTATATTTGAAGAAATTTCGATTAACGATTACGTGTACCCAACCGAGTTGCACGGTAGAATTTTTGGTTTCGTTAAAAGCAGCATTTTTCCATTGCCTCTTGGATTCAGCTTTTTGCAGGTTAACGACACTCGATCGATTTCCCGGTGAAATTCCAGGGAACTTCAGGAATTGTTAATGTATCGCTGCCTTTGAGAGTTGGTCGTTTTTAATGTTTCAGTTTTCGTTGAAATTCCGAATTGCTGGTTATTCGTCTCTCTCGAGGCCGAAGAATTATTCAAGTTTTTCGAGAGGTTTTAATGGTTCGCCTGTTTCGCCTCAAAGTGAGCCGCTATTTCCAGGAATTTCTTCCTTCGTCCGAGCCGCCAGGTTAGAATTCATGAATGCTGCTCGACTGGTAAACCACCCGAAATTTATCAGTGTATAAAAATTCGTAAAGAACCCAGAACGCGGGGACTACCGTCGACTATTTGCTATTTCCTTTTATATTATCCTCGCAAATTACCTAACCTATAAACAACACGGAAGTTTTTCACCACTCGAATTTTCGGTATACAAATTGCTATGCGTACTAACGAAATTGGGGTTAGGTTGAAAGAAATATAGGTTATAATTTTCAACATTCGGAACGATTAATATGGGTGCTATCTGCTCTATACTTTAACTCTAATTGTAGAGTTTCAATAAATGCAATACGAAACAAATAATATAATAAATTCTGTCTCAATAAACAGACACGCTTCCAGTTTACTCAGACACGCTATCAGCTTACATTAAATTTTAGGTTGGTAGTACTTTGGATTAACTTATTCAAGTTATATATTATACATATTCAATTAATTATAATTATATATACAGGCATTAAAGCAGAGTGTAGACAAGTTTCATTTACAAACGAATTCCTAAAGAACCTAACCTCTTTTCAAATACAAAATTCAGACAGGAAATATAGTTTGGAAACTAAATAGACACTAGCGCCATCTACGTTGCCAATATCCTGAATTTCCTTGCAAAATAGCGAAGAAACATGTAGAACGGATGTTATTGAAAGAAAGAAGAGTCTGAGCGTCGACGATCAGCTAATTAGGACGAAAAAGCAAGTTCGACAGGGCGGAGAGAGGGCGCGAGGCTAGGATCTTCGCTTCAAATTTCCAAGTGCACACATCGCTAACTAGGTTACGTAATACAATTAGCGCCTCCGCTAATTTCTCAGCGCCGACTAGGCAACCCAGCCAGGATGGTAGTTCACTATTAATGGGCAAATACAAAGCGTCGACTATCTGGGACGGCTGTTCTCTCTCCTCCCCTGACCCTCTCTCAGCCTCTCCTATCAGCAGAGACAGTGTTCCAGCACGGTTTACACGTGAAATTGCGCTCGCGCACGCGTCTCACGATGCGTTCACCCCGCGTGCACTTACGTTTACGAGGAAAACTATTAAGAAGTGGGCGTGACTCCGTGGATTGGGCGCGAATCGATGTAATTACTGGAATAGTGTTGGTTGTTTGACGTTTAATTGGAGCATCCACGGCTCAGTTTTTGTTTATTCTACGGCGAATTATTGGTTCCAGAGTATTTGCGCTGGCGTTCGGTCGCTTTCAAAGGCTGGGTTGAGGATAATTGCCTCTAATTGAAACTTTATGCATCGGGGACTTTCGAAGTCGTACAACTTTCAGATTGCTGATCGTAATAAGTTTATATCGGTGCGTTTATGAAGCAGAAAAGTCTGCAGGCTATACAGGGTATCCTGTGATATGTGTAACTCATTTTAAACATTGATTTTGTGCCTGGAATGAATGAAAAAAGTTTATATAAATATACGTCCTGCTCAGCTTCACACGTGACTAGTTTCGTGTTCTTTTATTTGAGATATAATTGGCCATTCTACATTTCCAGGCAAGCTTGAAGATATCCTATCTTTATCTAGTTACTAGGCATTTCTAACAACAAATCGTGATCCCTTATGTTTCAGTAATAAATTTATCCACATATATAGAAATTCCAGTTTATGAATTCAAAATATAGAATTTAATAAATACAGTTGTTCGTCCACTACCGAAAACAATCATGCATCATTTATATTCCCAACTCATTTCAAACCAGGCCAATTTTTCCCAGCCACGTTACAAACTACCCGTCCCACGCTTTTAGAGAAGAG
Source organism: Bombus soroeensis (assembly GCA_014737365.1). NCBI lineage: Eukaryota > Metazoa > Arthropoda > Insecta > Hymenoptera > Apidae > Bombus > Bombus soroeensis. The sequence goes on along the minus strand of JACXIL010000164.1, from coordinate 1,058,164 downwards.
AAACGCGTCCTCACGGAAAACGAATAATAATAGCAACAGTAAAATAAAAAGGAGCAAAACGACGGTGAAAAAAAAAAGAGGAAAAAAGATGCAAGTCCAACGAAGCGAAATACCGTGCCGCTGCTGTTGAAGGCTCAGCGCCGACCGAGTTTTTCAGCGTGGCATTACCGATTTATATTTTATATATAAATCGCCGGATTTACCGTCGGATATGTGCGTTTTTAGTGTATATCCTTGCAGCGAGAATGCACTCCGTCAAACGTTCCCTCGCTCGGGAGAAACATGGAAAAACGTGGCCCGTATTTTCCGCCTTTCTGTTTTTCACCAATCCCATCCTCTGCTCTTTCCTAGCATCCCTGCCGTTTTTCGTTCCCCGCGCTCTGTTTCTCCGTGCTTTTTGCCGTGAAGGGTGCAAAAGCAGCAACGGGGATGGAAAGTGTTTCAGGTGAGTGGAGTCGAAGCGCAAAAGAGGGTGTGAGCGGTGATCGGTGAACTTTTTACAAGGTTTAGACTTTTATTAAATCGCGAACACACACACACACACAGTTCGAACCAAATAGTGGTTTCTATTTGTCTCATGGCTGAAAATTTGCCTAGACGTTGTCAGGAAATAATCGCTAATGTTGGGCGCTGGAAACGTTGTTAATTAAGCGCGTACTATTTTTTTTTTTTTAATGTACTTTCCATCTGTACAAAATTTTTTACAGAAACAATTGATTTTCATAGAGATACCGCGACCATGTTCTTGTGAAACAGACTGTATATAAGTGTGGTAATTAGACAGCAGATTTTTATCTGTTTATAGGGAATTTGAAATTGCAAAATTGCACAGGATGCACATAACGTGAAAAGGTATGCAAAATATCCAAAGTACAGTAACCTTCTGTTATACTTGGTGGGTAAAATTATCATCCACCGAGGTTCTACTTTTAATGATATTCCAAAAAATATGAATTTGCATAAAAATTGGCAATTCAGTTATATTAAATACAGTAGCCTGCACGTACTTTTTGTAACTATTGTAGGTACCTATAAGTGACGGTATGTGCCTGAGAAACGATCTCAGCTGCCACGTAGTCAACGTTCGTTCGAGGAAACTCGGAACTCTCTCATCGCGTACACGACCTTCAACCTAACCTAGCGTGCGATCGAAAATTTTCCAATTATCTGAGTAAACGCAGATGGCGCGTCGCTCGCGAGATCATGGCGTGCAAAATTAATCGGATCGGCTCTCGTTCGTTCTCGCTCCGCTCCAAGCGATCCGAGAAATCTTTTTGCACGATCCAGGGAAAGGTGAAAAGGAGGAAAAGAAAAGGGAACGATATGTTTCTTTCTTTCTCCGGCGTTCCAGAGGGATCCACGTGCAGGGTTAATCAGAGTCGAGGTAAACAAGCGTACGACCAGCTCGCCTGGTAATTAGTAAGGTCCGTTAAAGTGGATTCCGACACTAGCGCCGCAAAAAAGGAGCGACACGAGGACGATTAAAAGCCTGCTCGACTTGGACGAACCTTTTTCGTGTTTCGTCCCCACTGCTGATCTTCGTTTTCAATTCTGATGACAGCGTTTCACAGAATCCATGTTATTCGCGTTTTAATTGGTTTTATTGACTCCTCGTTTATTTTGAATTTGGTGATCCTCGGTTATTTGGTGTATTGTTAGAAGAAGTGTGATTGGAGTGGATGAAAAATTGAAATGCTCTGACGTAATATTGTATGTAGTCTGTTTTTAGATAAAATTGGCAATTGGGCAGGTGGATGTTATAGATTTCATTTTTAAAACTTCGAGTGGGTTCCATGTTCGAAATGGGTTTGATGTTTTTGTAAAAGATTAATCGGTAGGTTGATACTGTAGGGGTTTTGTTCGAAATATTTTTTTCTATACTACATATATGTATTATATTAACTATATATATTAACAAATATATAACGAAATGTTATTTAAAAAGAATCAGATGATCACTTTGATCTTTTCGTCCATTCCTTGCATCTACTGTCTTTTTTTACTAATTTTGTCAGAGATATTTTTCGTATCAATGTGGTTTCGAAACATCTCAGTTTCTAAAACCGAGATCTATCTCTCTGCTACCGCAAATCCACTAAAGTGTCAGGATACTTATGAGGGATGAAATACGCCGTAAAAGAAACAGGATCCAATCTTCTTTCGTTCCATGTCTGTCTACGAAATTTCAAGGTATACTACCAGACAATTATTACCCTCGTCCAAGGCAGTTGGACTGAAAAGACTACAAGCGAGGATCGCTGTTGAAAATCGCTTCAGAAGCTGTTCATTCACGGGCAAGGCCGCTCTCTCTTAATTCCCTTCGAGATATCCCGTCTCGTCGAGCGAAAGAAATCCGATTAGCAGGCCGCGGCGGTGCCCCTGAGCCCGTGAATCATAAAAATACACGGGATTACAAAGGGGCTGATGATTATCAACGGGGGAGCGCCGAGGATGTTTCACCTGGCTGCACCTTATCTCTCGTACACGTGTTCTCGTCTAACCAAAACTGGATTCGACGGTTCAAGTGAATTTTACCATTACCTTTATTAATGTTTTATGCTATTTGTTGAATATTAAAGTATACTGTAGTCTACATTAAAGTACATCGTTAGTTTATGGTTGCCTACAACTATAATTAATGTAATAATAAATAACAAATAACTGATATATTGGACTAACTAATAATCTGTAGTAGACTATATTACGTTATAGTGGCATACTATATTTGATCTCAATGAAATTATACGATCTGCAAGCAGAGAATGAATCCGAACGATACGTAGAGGAAGGTCGTGACCACGACTCCTCGTGTCCACCCTCTGATTCTTGGTTTCACACTCGGTCGAGCGGGAAAAGGAGAGGGTGACAGGGTGACGAGGCTGGATGAGGCCTAGTCGTGCGTGCAACCCTACATTGTTTGCATTCAGAACTGTTCGAACGACGCTGAACAGAGATAGAGAATGGCAATCTGTGTGAATTATCTTTGGAAATGGTTAGAAAAGCATCTTCCTGCTTTGGGAACGATGATCATAAAACATTTTTATTCTAGAGATATTAGAGAAAAGTTGTCGCCAATACTTTGTGCCATGGTCTTAGTGTCAGTAATAATTATTTAATCTGTGTACGAAGACAATCGTGCAATCTACGTTTTAGAAACTTCCACGTTCAAAGAGTTGGAGCTTCTCAAGATAAACACATTATCCGCCAGCGTCACGCCTTCCTCTCAATTTATACAACTCGGTCCACAAAAACGGAGAATCGCGTAAAAGAGGGAAGAAAAGGAGGTCGCTAAATCTTCATAGTGTTTCAATTACCTAATTGAATTCTCTCGCGTGCCAAGTCAGTCGCCATCGTGGCGTGAGCCAACTGGCTTCCTCGTAGGTTAAAACACGAGTAAACATTCTTAATTTGGTCGACACCATTAAAAGGTAAATAGAAAAATAAGAAATGAAATTTGCGTATGTTTTCATTGAAAATTTCGATTCCATCGCACGTTACGTTTATCATCGCTATAAGAATATTTGGTCGCCTTTGGTCGTCTTGAACGAACCATCATAAAGGCTGTGATGACGAAAATTTATAAAAAAAAAAAAAAAAAAACAGGCAACAACAAATACAGAGGAGCCTAAAAATTGAAAGTCGAGTCTACAATATCTTCCAAAAAATATTTTACATGTATACACGAACACTAGCAATCTCTAACACAAACTCCTCAGACGCCAAAATCAACTGAAATATCGAAGCCTAAAGTCGGAAGTCGAGCAGCTTCCAAAAACATTTCACGAATGTATCAAAAGAAAAAAAAGATGAATGAAAAAATGAATCAAGCACGAGTATCCAAGCCTAAAAATCGGAAGTCGTGTCTGCAACACCTCTCGAAAAAAAGATCTCTCTACAAGAGCGATTATCTCGCAACCCATCGCTATCATTGCCTCACAAGCCATTAACCAAAAACGTCGGGCACCAAGGATCGTCCGCGTGTAACGTTAATTCCGGAGGGGCACACATACGCGCGCATGGATGTACACTTTCGTTGGAAAGTTACAAAACCGCCAGAATCAGGGACGAGGTACGAACGAATTCAACGTTCCGCTTCGGGCCATCGTCTCTCGCTTTCTCTCTCTCTCTCTTTCCCTTTTCATCCTGTCTTTCTCCTTTTCCGGTCCCTTTCCATGGCCCCGGCCACGGTCTGTAAACGTGCATTTTCATCGTCGCAAAATTAGTTCTCTTCCGATGAAAAAGCTTACTTCTATCGGGGGAGAGAGCGCGCGTGCAACCCCCCTTTTTTCCCCTGTGTAGATTGCTTCAAAGCAAATACTCGCCCTGACCCCCCGCCCCTCGCTCTCAAGGTATGGCCCCACGAGGAAATTACGGCAACCGGAGGTAAATCTAACGAATTTCCATTGTAACGCGATGCAGCCAGCCAGCCTGCAGGCTTCATCTTGATTTTTCGAGACAACGGCAGACTCTTTCAGCCGTGGATGCTGTATATCGATCCGGTTACCGACCATGGGTCTCTTGTGTTTTCCCGCTGTGATTCCTTCGTCTGTTGCGCGTAAGTGCACGCGTGTGAAAATTTGATCGAGGGATCGATAGGAACGCGATAGGAATTGGAGTGGTCGAATGGTGAAGATTATGTGCGGATTTTCATGCCTTTGTGAGAAATCTCTAATACCTCTAAAACTAATGTAATACGCAGAAATATACAACAAGCATGAATTTCTTGAAACGTTTATTCAGTGATTCTGGTGGAATCATTGCAATTCAGGAAATTATAAAACAGTGGCTGAAGACAGCAAATTCCCGTAAAGGCAGTAACCGAAGAGACGTTTTTATTGTTGCATCCGAATCAAAAGACTGAAAATCGTGTTCGACATTCTCGCCCATAGCCATCCTTTAACAGCAAGTCAAACATAGACTAACATACAACAAGCACGAAATCCCCCAATTATTTCTCTAACGATCGCGGTGGAATCTTCCGCAGCGGCGATCGAATTATTTGTCAGAGCGTCTCGCAAAGCGAAGAAGGCTCAACTCCGCAGAGTAGGAGAGAAAAAGGTCAACAGTTAGTTCCAGTAGGATCGTGTCGCGCAACCACGTCGTCGACAACGGTCTTTACATCATTGTCCCACGGGAATCCATACCATTAACGAGTTTCGAGCTTCTTACTTTCCATCCGCTGAACTCTCGGGGCGATCCTCTGAAGTGTCGCCTAGGCGATGTGCTTCAATCGACAAAGACGGCTTCCGCGAGGCTCGAACCTGCCAATTAAGGTAGTTATCAAATTCAATGGCTCAAAGGGAATCGCTGATCACGGGAACTGAATATAACCAGGGACATCAGAACGCCAGGACTTGCTAACCTTTTTTACGCTGTGTCGTCTTTTAGCCTGTTCCACTTGGAAGATCGATGTAAGAAGCTTCGAGCTTCTTGGATCGCGCCTTATAAACGACTCGGAAGTCGTTTGTGCTTGTCGTCATTAAAACAGCCTTTGCCTTCGTCTGATCGCTTCTTCAGACGTTTAGCGTACTCGCCGATGCTTCCAAGTGTGGGCTTTTCGCTGCTTGGCAATACAAGGAGTGAGAAGAAAAAATGATTGGAGGATACTCTTAACACAAAGTTATTACGACAGTCCTGTGTACAAAGTGTGCTCGTGAGGATGATATAATTTGCAAGAGGACGAGTTCAGATCTTTTCTCAATGAATTTCTAAGCAACACAACATAATAGTTAACGTTATTGCTAACAAGTTGTGTCCCAACACGGTGAGGCTATCTTTTCTGATAAATTCTTTTTTGGAACAAAAAGAGAGAGAGAGAAGAAAACGGTAAAAGCTTCAGATAGTAGAAAGAGTCAACTTGATAATATTTTCAGACAGCCACGTCTCATTTTCAGAAACTGGAACGCCTAAACTAACCTTCGTATTATGAAATGCAACGAAAGAAGAGAATCGGTCAAGCGTTTAATGTGTCTTCTTTTGACGTCGTTTTGTTAACCAATGGCGATCGTTCGTTGAAAATTCTCCAAGCGACCGTGATTGTCATCGACGCGTGAAAAATATGTAAGGGGTTGAAAGTTACGGCCAACAATGGACTTGGAACAGAGTCCCAGCGTCATTGTTCTCCTGACGGCCATTAACAAGTTCGTAGCTACTTAGCCGACGTCCGCGAGTTTGCAAAGCGATGGCGCTTCAATCGAGAAGCGGCAGTCTTTCCGTGTCATCAGTTAGCTGGAAAATACCGTGGCACGTCAAAAAGTGAATCATTAACTATTGCAGCGTTCTCTGGAACGCCGAGGCAGCCTGTTCTTTTCCAATGTTAGCTTGTTCCTCTCGGTTCAACTCGGTCCTCCTCGTATTTGTCCTCCTTGTTTTTTCCTTTTAGACATTATTTATTCAAAGATCAATGGTTTCTAGAATCTATATGACGTTTATTACTTTTGGACTGCCTGTTGTCTTCATCATCTTTTTTATTTTAGATCCCCAAAGAGTCTCTTTTCAGGAAAAATGTACAGATTCCTTATATCTAAATCTATCTATATGTTCCTCTCTCTCTCTCTCTCTGATCTATATTTCTAAGGATCGTCGTTTTTGTTCTCAACCACCATTTACTAAATCCTTAAACCCTTCTCTAGATGCGTTTTTACGAAGACGGAGACTGGATTCGAAACAATTACTCCTCGCAGAGGGTGACAGATGGGTCGATAGTCTTTTCCTGCATTCTGGCACGCGTTCCAAGTCATGTTTCTCAACCCTTCCACACTCGATTCGCCACTTGTCCGGCGGTATGCGACTCGTTTAACGTCGTACAGGCAAATCTTCGTGACAATCCCTTCGTGTTCATCGGTCTGGCAATTTACAACGCGGTCTCCAGACACGCGGACACTGTTCTCAGGGCCAAAGTGCAATCACCCTCTGCTAGGTTGCTAGAGGGGCAAAGGAACCGCATCGGAGAACTCGACGAGACTTTCCCCTTTCGACTTAATTGGCGGCTTCGAGACTAACGGCGCCGGCCGTCTACGTCGATTGAAGTGCCGCTTTGGCCACGTTCGTCGACTAAGAAGCTGGAAACTCGTTAATGGTCCTCGCGAAACAATCGATCGCCCCTCCGGATCTCGCTCATTTCCTTTTTTCCTTTTGTTTTCGAATGGCTACGAGAATTGACGAATTCTTTTGGATAAAGTGGAGATTCTAATGGACACGGCCTCTATCGAAATTGTAATTCGATTTCTAAAAAATTCTACGTTCCAATTGCTCTCTTCTCGGGAGCATTTTCCTTCTCGTTTCGTTCATTCGCAACGATACTTGCGTTGTTTTCTAATAAATCGCCATGTACATCAGTTCTGTTTGCCACGATTATGCAAAAAAAGGTTTAGCAAATTCAGGTTTGAATAGAAATTGATAAATGGACCAAACACTGTGAGCAGAAGAACAACGAAACGTGTGCGGTTACTTAGTCCGATGGTGAGTTACGTATGCGCTAGCTAATTGCGGCGATTAGGTACGTAAGTACCTAGAGGACTGGACTGGGAAGTGGGTCAACATGTTTCAGTTCGGTGAGTGTCAAAAACCGAGTATCCATAGTTTGAAAACCGTCTGGGCTACATAACAGTTTACGGAGATGCTACACTGTAGCGATTCTGCAGGTTACGTATAGAAATTTAAGTAAGGGTCAGTTAGGTTTCAAAATTTGCGCAAGGTACCATTAGGGGTGAAGAGTATTTTAAATTATAATCGAGTCTGGCTAAAATTTTAAGACACGGATAATACAAAGTCAAAATTTAGGAATTCACAAAGCAGAGAAAAAGATGGTTGAAAATATGGTTAATCAGAAATGCATAACATCCAATATGATGCTTGATATTTACCATAAACGATTTTATAAAATATCCAAGACTGCATAATTTAATGAAAGGCACTTTCCAACCATCTGTTAGAAGCTTAAGCGAGACTTAATGTGACTAACAGACTCTTACGAGCGAACTAAATAAGTTTCACATGAAACTATGTTGCCTAGCTGCTGCACTGGAATCGGCCACTTTTAACGATAGTAATAAGCTACGCTAAGGAATTTATTACACGCGCGACCAGCAGATATAGCATATTCCTAATGGTGCATAATGTCCCGGAACGAGATCGTAATCCAGATGAAGATTACCATTTCGACCATTCAGAACAATTTCGTCTGCTATACGATTACGATCCTTTAAGCTGTTTATTACCGAAGTTAGCAGCAGCCGGGAAATATTTACGCGCTTCCGGCTTATCTCCGACAGTTCTTTTACGGTCCATTCACATGCAAATTATCCGTATACCACTAGAATACTACGTAACGATAGAAATTCGACGTTCCTTTGCTTAATGTCTGTCAATCGATCAATTGACCGATCACTACCCACTTTTCCTTCTACTGCTTTAGTTACGAACTTTCGAAGTCACCTTTCCTACTTCTACGTTAGCACATTTCAGGATCGATACTTAAACCAAGAGCCAATTTTAATATCGTTTCCAATTTGTTCCGGATGTTCCTAAAAATATTTCTAGCTATTTCTATTCATTCTGGTATCCTATTTTCATATCGTTTCCGATCTATTCTAGGGCCTCTACTGTATTCTCGTGATCTTTAAAATTTGTATAAACGAGCTGGTGCTTCCCAGAACTTCCTCAAATTATTTTCACAATGCAATCGCGATCACACAATGACATTTTGAAATATACGTTCCATAAGCTCTAACAACTTTTGCACAGATCGAATGGCGTCTCTCCCAACTCTTTTTAGCTGTTCCTACAAAATAGAATAGTTACATGACCACGATAAAACAAACATCCAATTTCCTAACTTCTATCCAGCCCTAAAGGGTCGCCGTTCGATGATTAATTACGCAAGGAATAAAAGCAATAAGAACAACATGTTCCCTGCTTTGGTATTTCCTCCGGAAGAGAAGGGACGCGAAGTATAATCATTTATCCGAACACGCGGTGCCTGCATGAGGACACGATTAAAGCACCGTACACACAGTGCGAGGCCTGTTTCCGCTACGAATATCGTACATAGAAATGCAGCAGATTGCATGATATACCGTTGTGAAGATCGTTATTATAAAGCTTCCATATTCCTAATTCTTATAATTTCATCACCTTCACTAACCTAACTCCAAATTTTTTATAATTGGAAAATGCACATTCTAAATATCCTAACCTAGAAATTAAATCGAAAGTAGATGGAAAGTGCACAGCCTATAATTTGTCACTTGTCTAATATCCTATTTTATAATTAAACATTTTATAACTAATATATTAACTACTATACTATTATATAATATTTATTATAAATATTATATAATATTACATTGGTTAAATTCTGAGGCAAGAAGAGGCAGACCTGGAGTTATGCAATGAGGTATGAAAGTATCATCGTATGCAGAATGCTCAAAGATCCGTGGTTGGATGTGGGTTAACTCTAAGGGAATGATCCATGCCAGCCCGCTATATTTCCACCAACTATAGCAACTCATCTTGTCCTGGTGTTATTCTCGCGAACGTTTCACGCCAGACTCCGTGCAACAAGGGGTGGATTAAGGTCTTTTGCGCTCCGTCCACAGCCGGGCCAGGCTAATAGAAAGAGGAAAGTGGATCCAATTCGACTGTTTTTCTGGCCTGGATGCCCCGTTTTCACGGCTCGTTGCACGAAACTGAGGGGTGGCATGGCGTGGCGTTCTGTTTGCACCCTTCCATCCACCCCCTTTACGAACTGTCGATCGACGGGATGATTTACGACGCTATAATAGCGGCCGGAAATCGTGGCGCCGGTTTTACCGTCCGGTTCAACCCTTTGACGACTTGTGATGCGGTCGAGAACATTTATTAACGAGTCTTTCCTCGAGTGATCGTCTTGTTACCGTTTTTCCAATTTGGGGATGTTGGAGAGGAGAGATTTATGGATCGCTAGAAAGTGTGTTTTTCGGTGAATCGAAGGTTTTCGGGAGTTTCACAAGGGTATCAGTCTAACGTGGCAATTCTACGTTATGGGACTATAGTTCGATATTCTGTGTTTCATGTTTCGTGTATGATAAATGGAGTGCGAATTTCAAGCAGACGTATTAATTGTAAATTAGGAATTTGTCTCCATTTTTCTACCAGAAATAGTTATTTCAAATTTATTATACTATCATTTTAAGAACACCGACCGAAGCTTCAAAGAGCGTACAATTTTTAGAATTTCCAATATTTGTTTGTCTCGTAAGAAAAATTGTTCTACTTTGAAAATTTCAGAAATTGTTCAATAGATGGTGAATTTTGTAGGTTAAACGGCGAAACAGGGGGTCTATTTCGAGGATAATGGAGTCGAGTATGAAAAAGGAGCTGTACGCTAATTTATTCCCCGATGGCAGCAAGAAAGGTATTCATCGGCCTGTCACACGGTCGATGCGCGGAATAACAAGATGATTGCGGACGATATAATTTATTCCGCGATTACAGGATAAGAAACAGCAAGAATAACCACTTACAGGCATGCGATGCACCAAGGATGCACGAATGCGGCAGCAGAAAGCAAGTCAGCACTAATGGCCACTTCATCTTCGAATCTGAAACAGTAAAAATAGAAAGAACCAGGTCAGAGATCATCTAATATATTAATAACAACTCCTTAAAGTCTCTCTCGACGTACTTTTAAATTTGTATTATTAGCTCGCAATTTAGTATGTACATGGAGGCAGATACAAGATTCTGGTCGTTATACAGTTTGGTAACTTACTCTGGAATTTTTCTCTCCTTTGCAAAAAAGAAGATATAAAAATGCGTTCCACTTTCAAACAAACATTCAACATTTCAAAATACATTTTCATGATTAATTTTATTTCAAAACTTTTACTCGAGCGAACGTGATGCTTTCTTAAAATCTTAATAATTGCGCCAGGAGTCGTTAGAAACGTCCACGCTTTAATTAATAATGTCCGCCTGGATCTTGTCAGATTCGTCTTCCCAAATTCTTGTAAACACAAACCTCAAGATTCCAGCGATTGCATCAACAGCTATTATTATATATCGAGAGTGTAACAGCTAAGTTTCAGATACTTAAGAGCCCAGAAACTCAGTTACAAACTGCCTCCCCCAAGGAAAAATAGTCCATCACCGAATTTCCAACCATCTGATGCATCGAATGCTCGGCACAGGGGTCATTATCCAGTCTCTGTCGAGCGAAAGAATGACCAATGGAACAGTTTTGGCTGGAGTGGACCTTCCCCTAATTGCAGGCCATCGATGTTTGGAAACGAACACGGTGGTTCACATTAATTCGCCACGAGTGTGCTGTTTCTCAGAGTTTCGTGAGGGGTTGTTGAATAAACCGTACAACCTGGATAAGTAGAAGGCCAAAGCTTGATATTAGGCCGAACGTCTGCTCAGCTCTCTCCACTCTACTTTTCTGTCATTTCGAATCGATCAGCTCGCCTAACTGCGGAAGCAGTTAGGCTCCAGCAATGGCAGGCTTTTTATAAGCGACGTTAATGTCTAGGACGTGTTTCTTGGAAATAGGTAATTAGAAAGGGGAATTTCAGACGTTTGCCTTTGGGGCACGAGGCGATTGGCAATCGCGATGAGGTTAGGGGATTGCGTAGGTGGCGCTACTTACGATTTTCGATCAGTTATGGTTAGTTTATCGACGCATATAATTTATTAGTAGTCTTAGCGATCCTTGGATTTCTATATTTCTATGTTAGTTTCTATTTTGGCAAACAACAACAATTTTTTAACGATCTGGAAGGATATTTAGATAAATTAACCACATCATTGTATCGTACGTGTTGGCGATTACATCTTACAATTCGACAATTTTGTATTTCTACATGATAGTGATTACGTCGAAGACAAACTTAATAAGTCATGCAATATCGTTAATAGGGTGTAGAAAGAACCTTTTTGTAATTTGTCTCAGCAGTTCGAGTACGGAGTCATCAAATGAAATAAATCAGGCGAGCTCTCTCGGCCCAATTTCAAAGTCCTAGAAGCAGGCAATGGAACAGGGGTATCGTTCGTAGGAATCCAATTCAATGCAATCGAGCGAGAGCGACGCGAAACAATTCGCGACGATGGAAGGGAGATCAATGTTTCAGGAATATCGAACCGGAGGGTAGCCATAAATTCGCCATCTCCTCGAGATCCTTGGAAACCGCGTCACGAACAAACAGTTCCATCGCGTCCGTGGCGCATCTTCCATCTGATCTTCCTTCCTTTTGTATTGAGAGAAGAAAAAAGACGCTAGCAATGAGGACATGGAGAGAAAGCACGAAGCTAATATCCACGGGCAAGCTTTTATTTTTCTTTATTAGTTGGATATCATGAACGACCTATCGACGATCTCTGGTCTCTTGCAAACTCTATTCTCCAGCCACATTCTTCCGTGTGTGAAGAAATATATGTGTTGGATTAGCGAGCGATTAAAAAATACGAATTTACTCAAATATCTGCAGATTGCTAGTAATATTCACGTCTGTTTCCTAATTTCCAAAAAGAAAGAAAAAGCCAATGCCATTCTTACGTTCGAAAGTCCGAATTATACTAATCACATCGACACCCGCTTAACCCATCCTGCCCACTTTCTCCCACCTAATCAACCCCTCTATATTTGCCCGCAATCTCTAAAAAAGAATCCACCAGTTTCCAAGAACAATACCAGAAGATCAGCCAGAGGGAGAACAGAGGGCTATCCCCGGCAAAACATTGCTCGCAGAACACAACGCGGTGGAAGAGAAAAAGACAGTGTCATCACCGCGAACAGCACAAAGGGACGCGGCTAAGTGGAAGAGAGTCCGGTAATTTGCTTTCACCGCGAAGAATAAAAAGGGGACGGACGATCAGTGGACGGATTAAGGAACGCTGAGATTTTCGAAGCAGCGGAAGCTAGCAACGCGGAAACCGGACGTCGAGCAAGGTCTTTCCTTGCTCGTAAGGATAGAAACGGACGGGAGGAGAGTGAAGCTAATATCCTGCAGGAAGAGGAGTCTTTATTTTTCTTTATTAGCCCGGCAACAATGGCGGAGTACGCGCGCCAGTGTCAATGGTCTGGCTTTTCGCAAGCTCGAGCAAGCCTGTGAGCCAACCAAGCGAATAGGACGAGGCCGCATCTGCGGATTCCCCCAGCCAGGGTGGTTCCCCGTAGTCTGCGTCAGAGGAACACATAGCTAGTGGCTACAAGCTGGAAAAGAGTTATGGCAGACCCGGGGAACACGGAGTGGAATGATATTAAAAAACCGAGGGAGGAATTGCGTGGCTTCCACGACACTGTATCACCCGTCGAATTAATGTTGCAGTAAGGACACCTGCTTGTGGCGGATCAGACGCGGGATGACTGTTCTTTGCGATAAACAGCTGGGTCTTCGTATATCTGATTCTGCTTGGATTTTGTGGTTGAATAGTTTTCAGGTGATTAAGGATAATTGAGGAGATTCGCGAAGCCAGTTTGCTATTTAGTTGGATTTTGCGTTTCTATGGTTCTGGAATATTTGTCAGTAACCGAGGATGTTTATTAGATGAGTCGTATACACAGATGGATTTTTGGTTGACTGTTCTTTGAAGCTATACAGCTGTGGCTTGGTACATCTGACGATAGTTGAATTCTGTATCTACACAGATTTTGTGTTTGTATGGTTTTAAGATGTTCGAGGATAACTGAGAAAATCCGAAAATGAAAAACACTCTCGCTCTAAGAGAGTCCCTGAAAAGTGCCCATATCAGAGCCAACGCACCGAGCGTTATCTGTAATCAATAGCATCGCGTCTCACAGTGGCAAAGGATGATCCCACAGCGTCGGAAAACGAGAAACGCGAGGAACGTGTACATAAGGACGCGAAAGCGTACGTGGCGAAGACGAAGTCGGAGCAGAAAATACAGTACAAAGAGAAAAAAAACTGAAAGAGGAAAACAGGGAAAGCGCGGCTCCCAATGTACGCAGGATAGAAAAAAAGAAAGAACTGAGAAATGGAGGCAGGCGACGAGGAGAAGGAAAGAAAAAGAAGCTGGACGATGCCAGTTAGAAGAGAAACAGACCAAGGAAAGAAGAGAAACATCGCCTAGAGCGCCTGTTCGTGCGTCCCCCTACTGTCTGCCCCTGGTGGCTAGGCAACCAACCTCGCTATGACGCTCTTCGGAACTCTTGCTGGTTTCTTCTCTCCTGAACTCTACCTGCTAGCTCCTTTAAACAGCCGTGTGACGCTGTCAGCCACCGTATTACATTCCGTACGCGCTCACACGGTTTTCCCTTAGCGCCTACATGTGTAACAGTCGTTCCAACCATAGGTGCATCCTAATAGTATGATCTTATTTTTTACCAAATATAGGGTTTTAAAAGGGGACGTATGAAACACACCGTTTATTTCTTGAAGAAATTTTACACGATGACGAATAGACCGTGGAATTTTAGACATTTATGGGGAATTTAAAATTCCCAAGGAGACGAAAACCAAACTAAATAAGAAGAAAATCTCAGTAACACTTTTGCTATTGATTGACAACTGCTAAATTAAAAAACTGCTCCGCTGTAAATAATAGAAACTTATCGTATTGCTCTCCTATAGTATTCAGATATCATCAATTCTAAAAACAACGAACTGATGATATCTCATCCGATAAATTTAATTCCGTTGCCTTGAGAGATTTGAAAATCGTGATCTCATTTGCATGCATGCACATGGAAAGAAATGCGTTGGAATACGAATCCATTTGTACGGCATCCTGAGGGACGCGATACCGAATAACACGATCCCCTGTGTCGACAACCCCATAATCCAGCCATACACTGTGCGTGCCGTTGCTCGCAGTCTGCGTTATGATACGCGTCGGATTATGTACGCGGCTTAATGTCCCTACTGACATGGTCGATCGTTGTAACGACTTCACCAATGCTACTACACTTGAGATTGAAACATTCCAAAGAAAATAATAGTAAGCTGTATCTAAGAATTACTAGATTGCAGAAGGTAAACCAGTGTCCCAATATTAATGTAACGAGTCAAATTCAATCCTATCATTCGTAGAAGTTTCTAACGGATAGGCGAGCTTAATTACATCAAATATCTTCGAATTTGGAGATTCCACTGCGTGTAATAAAGAATTCTGCAGCTTCCAGAGTAAAATTCCATTCCTTTCGTAGATTTTACATTTGATGTCACTTATTGCAATAATTTCATCTGCCATAAATTCGTGACAAATGTAATGTTACAACGACAAATACATTATCTTATTCTACTTCTCTTGAAAATATACAAATTTAAATAAAATTCGGTATTGTGTAGCAGTTTAAAGAGAGGCAGAGTTTTATGTAATATTTCCTAGCACAAGAAGTTCTCGCGTTTCGAATTTAATATAACGTTCATCGCATTGTTGAACTTACCCCTTCGAGGAGTAAAATTTAGCCTCGCAAACCTGCACATTTAAAATTTATTACACAAGTCGAGAATGTCTGACGTGGGTGGGGAGGGGGTGGTTGAGGGCGGTGGTAGACTCGAGGAATTTGTAATTTAAAGCAAAGTAAATTCCGCGTAAACGCCAGTTTATAATTCTAAATAACTCTCTCTGTACAATCGATGTTAATTCGCGAATAAAATCTAATTAACAACAATGTGCTCCGCTCATCTCCTGAATCAATATATTTTTATTTCATTTTTCCTGTATCTAATTATGAAATTAAACAAACCAGTGAAACGAGGTAGATTATGAAAATGCAAAATGTTGGACAACTTAAAAGGTTTGCTCGGATCTTCTATTGTCACCCATAGATATCTCGATAAAATCACGTTACAGTAAGCTCTGTTAGGCTTCTCGTTTGTAATAACAACAGATTTGACGATAAAACGAATGAAATTTTACAAATGAATTTTACAAATAAATTTTTTCAAATTAGAAATCATCTTGTACCTTCATAAAATTCACTAATATTATTAGCTGATAAATTACTGTGCTAGAGGACTCAGATCTGGTAAACTGGCATGCCCATTGGAGATCTGGCATCAATAACACAAGAACTGCAGATGTTACTAGATCCATAAACCTCACTAGACCTCTCCACGTCATAACTGATACAAAGTACCAATACATACAAGCTGTTAATCCCAGCAACAGCTAAGAAATCTCATCCACGTCATAAATCCACTTAAGGGCCAGGCTGAATCCTCGGTAAAGCCCTATTCCAGTCATAAATTCGCCGATAGCTGGCTGGCTCATGTATCATTAGGGAAATTTCGCGATCAACGGCTAACGCCATCGGACAACCGATTACGCTAGTTTCACTTCCCAATCAACCAATTCACGATTGCTTTTAAACGGTTCAAAAACATAATAGCCATTAAAAATATTAATAGGAAGCTTTATAATGTATCAATCTTCTCATAACTGTATTCTTTAATCCTTTAAAGCTACGAACTCATATATGAGATTTGAAAAATTGTTAAATATATTATGCGTTACGCACTGAGTCTGTTAGACAAAATAGGAATATTTAGTTATTCTTTGTTATTTTCTGTTATTAGGAATAGTTTTATTTCGATATATAGAATTTATTAAAATTTTTATTTTTTTTTTAATATTCTTGTTTCTAAGCGCTGCAGTGAAAGCTTTCGACGGGAACAGACATTCTAGTTTGAGAACGATATCGGGATGAAATAGCACGCTTCGATGATGGCCCTGCTTGATTTCACTTTTTTTCGTCCCATGAAAACGCGACGAGATATTTCCACGACACGAAAATTTCGCCAATAACATCGAATTCGCGACGTCATGTCACCGTGAAATCATTACAGCTGGTGATCGTTAAAATTAATGGACTCCTGCGTCCCGTGCTATATTTCCATCGTTAATGAGACGTACCCGTGACAGGAAATAAACGATCGAGCATACCTATCCATCGAAATGTTATTAAATTCGGTTCGCTTCTCCGCGTGATACTTTCGAATCAACGACTGATTAACAATTATACTACCAGTCTTACTTTTTATGGCCATAGACAATTTACGGTCATTTTAGATGCAATTTTTCAGTTTTATAGAAATACTTCTTCAAATTTGAATACATGAAGTTTAGAAATGCCAAAATTCAGGATATCAGACACAACAATTTCTGTAGAATATAAAATATACCTCAATTTTCGAGTTCCACTCTTCCATCTGTGTTTACGAAGATACAAATTTACATAAACATCACACAAATTTCACACGATCATATTTGTCTTTCACCCCCCTCCTGCAGCCTCAAAAAAAGAAGAAAAGGAAAAAGTGAAACTAGAAGTTCCGGCTGTATCGCACAGGGACAACTCGGCTTATTTTCTCGCTGCCACGTTCGCATGCATCGTGTACAGATTGAAATCCAACGAGGCATCGATCGAGACGCGACGAAATTCCACGGAACGGGGTCGATGGCACGCACGAGGAAACCTGGCTGCTCCTGCGAGCAGAAATACCACCGTGGAATCCTGCATTTTTTCTCGTCAGATATGGGGCATAGCTGGATTAACAATTAATCTCCGCTCTCGAAAATCTATCTTGTGCACGGAGCGCAAGAAACATTTTTCTCGCGTGTAAACAACGATGTTTCGTGATTTTGGTCACGTGATCTGTGAAAACAACGGCATCATAGTAGGTTTCCTTTGATCGGATGACTTTATGACACAGAATGATCACTTCAGAGTAGGTTTACAATTTTCACCATTGAACTTATTCGTCTGTGACAACTGAATTTATTATTTTATTTACCGCAACCTTGAAGAATGTCTGAGAGCTTGATTTTTTTAATTTCCGACGAAGTTTAATGCTAGTTTCAATACCGATTCAAATTTACTAGTAAAGTGTTTATAGCTTTTTAAAACAAGAATTTTTAACTAGATATCGACGGAAGAACAGACGGTCGAACGATTTATTTCCGCTTTTACGATTCGTTACGTTCTACAATCGACTAAAGAAACCTGTAAATACAAGAACCAATGAAGTATAAAGCATAGGGCTACTACACTATACACAAAATGTGAGAGAAGTTGGGGAAAGTAAAGAAAAACAAATGGAATTTCTTGAATAGGAAGTCGGATGATGCCGGTGATTCAAAAGCACGAAGTGCAATATTTTATCGTCGTCACGTTTCCTACTGGCCCTTGTACACGTGTAAATAATTCACGTTACGGTTACGTATGTGCTTCGCTCTTTTCTTTAGCACTTTTCCTAAAATTATTGTACGATATTTTAGGGATTATACAGTTTCACAGACTGAACAATTTTTTTATATCAGTATCATCCAACTTTAAGTTTAATTGTTTCATTTATATAATTATATTATTCGAGGATGGAATACAAAATATAATTCGAACGACTTTAATAATAAATTGTACGAGGCAAAGGAAACGGAAAATGATATAACACGGTAGAAGGAAGGAAGAAAATCATGCTAGATACGAAGCTCGATTTGCGCTAACAGCCAAACTGCAGCTTAGTCAAATATTGCTCAATGGCTTTCAAATGAGCCAATGCATAGCCCCGTTCACGTTCCAATCATGTACAACGCGTTGAATAATATTTGTCGTTGTAGTATGAATGAGGCATCCATGTAAATAGTCGGAACGAAATTACATTTGAATAATAAATTTTCCGCCGGAATAAGTTTTTCTACAAATATTTTTATTCCTGTCTCGAACTGGTACACTATACAACCCAGACGATGCTATAGACACGAAGGAAATCTTTAACCTATAAATATTATAATCCGCCTCTCCAAGCCTCTTAAAATATTCTTAACAAGCCTTGCAATTCATTTCGCAAAATGCTCATTCCTCTCTGGAGCACTGATTTATAAATAAAAAGGAAGAAGGGAAAAGAAGAGAAGAGAAGAGGAGAAAATATAAGAAAAGTCCGTTGCCCTAGGACCAATTACGAGCGAAACCTTGACAATCGCTGTCAAAAGAGACCGTAATCCTCAGAAACGTTCAAACGAGCAGCGTTTCACCAACGACGCCATAAATTAATGCGCGACAGAACGGGGCGACTTCCCCCGAAAAGCTCCAAAAAATAACAAAGAAAAATGGAACAAAAAAGAGAAGCGATCCAGTTATTCTCCACGGGGCCGGAAATTTCCGGAAACACGAATTTTCATTGTACCCCGAGCGGAGGTATCCGGAAACGATAACAACGAGCCACATAACCGTGCGGATAAACAATAGTCGACAAACAACGGGCGAGAATTCTGCATTTCAGGGGCTCATCGTGGCCCGCCAATAATGGACGCCCGAACGGGACACGTTTCTACGTTGAAACAACTCTGCAAGCCCATCGGGATCAGGAGAACTGGAAGAGTGGCGTACTCGCTACAAGATACGCTTCTATGCTTCACGATGCCGAGGTGGGAATATTTTTCGTGGCACTTGCTGTTTTTTCCCAAGGGATACGTTCCAACGTTCGGTGTGAGATTTGAGATTTTTATGTGCAAAGGAGCTTTTTGGGTAGGAAAACTTGGATTTTAAGGTTAGGTTTGCATAACAGATACGCAGCCACGCTTTCATGAATATTAGCATAGGTACTAAAAGAATTTTTGCAGAAATTTTGTGATAACGTAATTTTTAAGAACTGCTGTAATTTTGCTCGAGAGATAATCGTTCGTATTTCTCAATGGGAGAGAATCTTTGGATTAAAAGAAATTCGGAGGTTAGACCTGCGTAACACGTACACAAGTATTAAGGTACTCTTAAGAGAAGTAAAACGAACGAAAAAGAAGATTATGGAATTGTCTAAACTTGTACAAATTATTGGTCCATTCGCAAGACCGTAAATATTTTAATATCAATTCTTTTTCTCTCTCTCTCTCTCTCTCTTCTATATCGATATGTTTCTGATAGATACGATTGTCACATAACTAGCCATAACTAGTTCTAAGAAAAGTACATTTAAAATTTCGAGAAACTATAATCGGTGTGAGGCGTATTGGTATAGTGTAGCGCTAATATAATATATTATAATACAATAACGTCAGTACGGCTCGTTCCTCATCCGTCCATCTCTGTTTATCATGAATCAGCGCCCGATTCTGATTAAACCGAATACCCATAATGGAGCCTACATGTGTAATCCTAGGCTGGGTTTATAAAAACGTCCTGGCGCACGCTGCCGTAGGAAACGGGGGAAAAGCGTACAGACTCGTTAACTGATAATCGATAATCCTCATCCGTCTGGTCGGTCCACCTTTCCCTCCCTTTTCCCCTCCATGTTGAACGTACAACAACGGACAGAAAATATCGACGCGATCCAGTGAGTATTGTGCAAGCGATATTAAAGCTTTTCCACGGAACTCAGTGAACTTTTCGCGGCAAGCAGACTGTTGTAAATCGACGTAGGCAGAGGTCTGCGCCAACCTCGACGCTGGCCAAATAGAACAAAGGATATCGAATGTGTCGAGCGACAAAGCAGCGCCACGACGGTGGATCATGCGAACCATTCGCTTGGCTAATCACAATGGAGCCAGAGGTAATATCGTGTTACTTATCCGACCGTGTTCTTCACCGGTATTTATTCTGATGAGTCTGGTTATCTCTGTTTGAGTAGCAATTTTAGACAGAATGATGATTAACGTATTAAATTTAATATTACTAAAACGGTGCTACGGTAGCCTGCGAATGTACTTGAACACATTCTAGAGAACTTTTACGTATATAACGCGCGTGTCATACGATATATTTTGAAATTTCATTAGCAATGAAACGAGACACGGCTGTCGCGATCGTGTCGATGAAATTTGCAACCAAACTGAATATACAAATTACACTGTATCTGTTATAAAATTAGATTTCGTGAAATATTAGCATACAGCATGAACAGCCATCTCAGGCATTGTGATTTCCAAACCTTCCACGCTGAAAAGTTAATTTTGCTCTTTTATCATTTACGATATCTATCGCTCGAAATCTGCAGGTTATTAAATTTATCGAAAATTTCATGCATTTCTACATCTACAATGATAGAGTGAATTTTCAAACCTACAATGATATTCTAAATTTCCAGACCTACGATA
Organism: Bombus soroeensis; assembly: GCA_014737365.1. NCBI lineage: Eukaryota > Metazoa > Arthropoda > Insecta > Hymenoptera > Apidae > Bombus > Bombus soroeensis. The sequence goes on along the minus strand of JACXIL010000164.1, from coordinate 1,037,134 downwards.
ATACGGTATATCTACATCCGCAAAATTACTGATTCGCTGGAAACTCAATAAAAATTTCATATTTAAAGATTTTATTTCCATCTAAATTGCCACCTAGTATATAACTATGATCTTCGATGTCACTGATATGGAATCAGACATTTCTTGAATTTTCAATTCATCTAGGTTGAAATTGAAGCAAGACGCCGGTTGGAAGTCGTCATCGTGCATTAAAAAAGAGAGAGAGAGAGGAAAGAACGCAGAGGTAAAAATGTCGGAGGTAGTTGGTATTCCTACCGGAGATGTTTTCGTTAAGTTCCACCTTCATTTCTGTAAAACGTTTGCAGCACGTGAATACTTGCTTTCAAGCGTATTGTACAACTCTTAACCGCAACTAGGTCAGAGCAAACGTATATGCTGGATACTTTAATCTTTTATGTGATTGTTACGGGAATACTTGTGCTTCCCTATGTAGTTCCTCTTTGCATAGTTAACAACCTTCTCGGCAGGCACACGCGTACGCGTGAGCTTTTCTCACGAGAACTGAACAATCCCTATTGTAATTAGTGCCAATATTTTCTAATTAATGAACTAGGACGGGCTATTAATTCGGGAATTTTTTGGCTCGTTTAAAAATTTTAATTTTAGCAGTTATGCCAGTTTCAAGAGATTATGATAGAATTATACAGGGAAATATAAATATTTGTAATTAATGAAATTTTAATAGAAAAAAAAAAGGAAATTCTTTAGATGCTCTTAAAGTTTCAAGGCATTTTAGGTATCATCTGGTGCAAGTTTCAAAAGATTATAAATATTTCACTATTTAACTTTTTGAATTGTGCAAACTACGACTAATGAAGCTTCATTTTCATATAAAATTTTTAATAAACCGTATCATGTTGTAAAAATGTATCATTTTTAATTTATGGTATTCTTTCCACGTTGATATAAGAGAATTCCAGTTTTCCATTTCTGTAAGCCGTTGAACAAGATTAAAGATTTACCAGAATATCTTTTCAAGCGAATATTAAATTCTCTCTTCTATGTTAACCATCTGAATTAATAATAATTCTAATAATACAATTTTCGTACTACGCGATATTACCACTTCATTTGCCAATCCACTCAAATTAACTACCATATTAATTTTAAAATTAGAAACATTACCACCTATATTATACCTCTTTATAATCGAACGATAATGTTAATCAACAACCTCGTTTTCATTGTTTCAATCTTGTTTCTACAATACGTTTCTATGTTTCATATTCATTCCCTTAATTTTGCAATAACTTCGTTCGAAACGTTCATTAATTCTCATAGTTCTATTGTAGCTGAATATCATTCATGTTCTTTTATAGGAGCTGCTATAGTAGAATTCTATTTATCTGAACATACCGAGGAACAAACAGATTATATAATCGGAGTTCATATAATACGGGCTCTCCAATTATCCCCACTACCTAATTATTGTTCGCATAATAGGAGCTCATGTTCAGATAAGTGAACTTAAGCAACAAAAGCATAGTCGGGCATTGATGAGAATAGAGCTTTGCCCTATTGTACTTTTACAACCAAGGGCCAAAAAAGAACACGACCACATCCAGGTAATTTACTTCAGCTCGATATTACAATCCCCGAACAAACTTGCAGCTCTGTCTCCGAGTCGTCGCCAGTATCTACGGTGTTTAGATTAGAACTTCATCGTGATGAGGAATGTCTCGACGTCTGGGCAATTAGGAAACCTTCGGATCGGGATCGGCGAAATGGCCAGGTGACCGGTTTTGCTACACGCGTCCATCCCCCGGGGAAACCCCTGAATTTTCGTTCTTCCGCCTGCAAGCTCAACTATCCGTGTAACGTTGCACTGTTCTCGCCGAAAGTGTAATACGGGCCGCGGAATCCAACCTCGCGATTATCTCGTGCTGCATTTCGAAAGACGACGTGTGCCTTTTTGCTTCCTGTTGTTGCACGCTTGCCAATGGGAAATCCCAGATCACGGCGCCTAATTATCGCTGCAATGCGCGCAGCGTTACGACAGTTTCGTTACACGCGCGTCTCTCGATTCGCTTGACGGTGTATCAACAGGGTGGAACGTGGAATTAGAGAAGCTCAAAGAGAAAGTGATGCAAGATTTTGACTGTATGCAGGGTGTTGGAGAAAGGAAGCTTAATAGTAAGGTTGAACTCTGCGAGTTCGTAGTATTTTTTCGTTTCATTTTTCTTCCTCTTTTTACGTTTGTCTTTACTCAAAATACTTTACTCGATTTTATTTAGATCGAACAGCCGACAGAATTAATCGAATAAACAACGAATAGACGCAGAACCTATACGTTGGAAACACACTTGTGCTACATCAATGGCCACATCTTTCCAATGTTATGAAAGCCTGAAACCAACACGTGACAAAGGTATCGCGACAATTCTACATTGTACATCAATGACAATTTGCTTTATTACACCGGTGACGCTGATAGCTAATCGGCCTCGTACACAACTGCCTATCTACCCGACGATGTATCGTGGGCTTGTCACTGCATCGTTACTTGCACGACTACAGGAATTATTTAACCGTGGAACACGAGGCTTTCGCTTCGTAGATAACGCTTGGCGATAGGAAATCGGCGTTCAACTATGTTTCTCGTGGTGATTTCGGTCAACATTTTTTATAAATGCTCGACAGCGTCAGCCAGGGAAACGTAGCCGATTGAATTACAGAGAATAATCTGTAGAGACACAGATGGTCGTGTAAGAGGGGGATAGAAGTTCGTGTTGAATGAGATTAGTACCTCTAATAGCGCTACTTGAAATATTCAGAGAGGAAAAATGAACATTAATGACGGTGTGTTGCGATAGTGATGTAGGTTGATGTTAGGGAACCTGATAATAGACGGTCATCGATTTCGTGGAACTTTGATAAAAGGTTACTTTATTTTCCTCTATGTATGTATATATATATATATAAAATTTGGCGTCGATATTGCTATCGATATTTTATCGAAAAATAAATGTTTCTATAAAATAGTTTCAAACAACTGCGCTATTTATGGATATTTTAATACTTTTTACTACATTATTGTTTTTTCATATGAAACACGAAGAAGTGAGAAATTCATATTTTCCGCGACTCTTATAAAGTTACATTTACTTATCCACTTTACATGTAAACATATATAAAATTAGAAAATACGTTGGTTTATTGGAAAATAAAATTCACCTCCCGTTACAAGCTAACTGCCATTTGTAATATTCGCTAAAAATTAGAAACTAAAAGCTGGAAGGATGCATTTTTCTCCAGGTGCCTATTTGTCCCAACAAATGCACGGTGCACTCAAGACAGAATATAAACGTAACGCGTGGAATTCATTAGGGCGCGGCTAGCTCAATTTTCTTCTAAACGTGACTTACTTAAGCCACTTTAAAGACAATTGCCGCAACCGAGTGCGAAAGATACGCGTTTTAGACCTCTCGTGCTTAATTGTACCCGCTCGAAATTAAAACCTCCCCCCACCACCGACCTGCTCTCTTCGCAACGCCACTATTTTTCATGTAACCTCTCCCTATTTTTATCCATTACGCCGTGTTAGAGGCAACGAGAATTCCACGTTAAAGCACCTACAAAGCGTTTCCTTGTATCGTACACACGGCCCGATTAATTAACTGAAATTAATTAAAACGCGCACGATAATGCGCGCCCCCGCTACGACCGGCAAAATTAAAACGCTTCGCTGCCCTAATTCCCTTTTCGACTTCTGGCTTCGTAGAATACGATAGCCCATGTCCATTACACTCTACTTCGTTGTTTAGTTCTACTTGTTCGGTTTGCAAGATGCAAATTTGATCTTTTTCCATCTTCGTGCTCCGAATTCGTGAATTTTGCGATTTTTAATTCGACAACTTTCATAATTTTCTAGTTCGTGAATTTTTAATTCCTGAATATGCGAACCCTTTCAATCCTTGGTAAGTATAATTTTGAATTTGTAAATTTGAAATGTATGAATTCTTGAATTACTGAAATTCCGGAATTTTGAACGTCTAAACGTTAAATTTGCGGATTTCCGTAACTCCGAATTTCTCGAACCTTCGATATTTTCCGACCTCCGAGTTCTTAATCTTTCGAATCGCTAAATTTTCGAACTTTCGTACGTTTCACCATTCGAATCCCCTAAACTTTGATCCTTCCACTTGCTGAATTCTTGAATTCCCCAATCTTTCAAACTTTATATTTGTAGATTCCTGAATCTTTCAGTTCTTGCCGCTTCAAACTCATAAATTTTCTACATCCACGTAAAAAACGAAAATACCAAAAAGATCCTTCAGCAAAAACGCCAATGTACTAATTACACGCGCCATCGTCATTACAATGTAACTCGCGCAACTATTGGTTGTTGACACGACTGCTAATCGATATTCAAAGCGAGTTCCCTCGAAAACTACGGGAACGTGCACTCGACTCGAACAGGGGCAGAGGGTGGAATCACTTCCTCCTCGACTTCGGCGTCGCATCGATTAAGTCGTACGAGTGGCAGCGTAGTGGCCTGATATTCAACCAGAACTAAAGGATTCTTCGGATCGAGATCAATTAAACAAATTAATCGAGCACATCTCGAGCTGATAAGTGTCGTTCGCGATACGTCTTCATTGCCAGTAGAAGGGCGCGTCTGATCGATGCCAACTAATTTGTCTTTTCCCTTACTCTCTTCGACTCTCTCTTGTTCGAGTAGCATCTTTCCTCTTCTAGCTTCTACCTATAGACCTTTCTCGACGTGACAGATCCGAGAGTCTGGCTCCATTCCGTCTTCAAGTAATACCGGGATTAAGGATAAGTAACTTCGGCTGAAGTGCAATGGAAACTTTGCGGGTAACCTTACGTTCGTTGCCATCCCAGGCGTGCTCCTGATTCCGGAAAATATTTCGCGTCTCGGCTCCATACCGCCAGCTTTCATAGTAACGCGATATTAACCTATTTGGCGCGGAACGTTATTAAGAGTGGAGATACTTATTTTTTATACGTCTGTTTAATTGGTTATTTCCAAGGGAGTATAATTAAGGGCAAAGATCAGGGATAATCTTTTTCAGGGACGAATATTATTAAGGATAAACCAAGATCTGTTTTTATATATTTGTTCTTTTCATCTTTGGAGGATAAGTGCTATTAAAGACAGAGGAAACAGGGGTAAATAATTAACCGATTGTATTTAGGGGAATATTATTCAGTATAAAAACAGAGAATTAGTCTTCTCATTTTTTAAGGATAAATATCGTTAATTATTAATCTTTGGTGGTCGAACTATTATCAATGACAGAGGTTTTTATTATATATTTGTTCGTTTTATTTCCTGCAGGTGAATATACAAGAATTAAATTGTGTTCCCAATATCCAATTTACGATGACTTTATAATTATTAACGCCTTATAATTGAACGCGTTTAACGTACTTAATATTGGAATGGTAGTAGTAGACTTTTATTGGTTAGTTTGCATCGGACAATGGATCTTATCTAACAATGATAATCCAAAGCTTTGTTTAGACAATATTATTGTTTCGATAGGGAACAATGAGTTCCTGTAATTGTCTTGGTATTGATAGTAATCTACTGACTGTTGCAATATGATAATACGGGGCCAAGTGTATGTGCAACCTATACAATACACGTCCCATATACGCTATCTCTAACTTAAGTACCTTAACTCATTAGCTGCTACAGTCTCCGCGTAGAAATCATACAATGAAATTTATTCACACTTCGCGCGATCTAACGTGCAATTTTGCAAATTTCCAACATTCACAGCATCGAACATATGCGTCTGATGTACAAATTCTTTCGCAAAACCGGGTCTAACATAGAATTTTAACGTAGAATTTTGAACATTCGAAAGTTCCATCAACGGATGTTGATACCAGCGTTGGATAAAATTATAGACGATATTGCTTGAAATTAATTCCGTCAGAAAGCTGTTTAAACTGGTATCCGAAGGGAATTAATACGATAGAAAATATAATAAGGGTTAAAAATATGGAGAGATTGATTTTAACGCTTGACAGCGAAAAGCAAACGAAAGCTTCTCGAATCGGAAACTAGTATAGTTGCCTGTACGTCATAAACTTTACACAGTTGACATAATAATATTTGCCGACAATGAGCAGCGCGAGCAGTTCAGAAACCGGAGTATTATCCCGAGCCAGCATTGTTAACATCACTGTCACGTGTCCATTATCACGATCATTGTTTCCATTCCATATTATTCCCACTATACCCTCATCATTATTACCATGGCGTCGCTATCCACGTCGTATATTACATCTTTGAAATCCTAAACCAGCTCCTTTTTAATTCAATTTCTATCTAGTCTCTAATATTAGCTAATCCGATACTAGGATTTAAATATCCATTTATTTTAACGGGTTTAACTCATTAAGAGTCGACCGATGGTTTGCCATAATGTTATATGTTGAGGTTGACCGATAGAAGAACGAGTGGATGAATTTGTAATAGAAAAATATATTGAAATAAATAAAGGTATAAGTATAGCGTATAGTGTATGCTGGTCCAGATCCTCACTTTTACGCTGTTACAATACAATAGAAGAAGCCATCATAGGAAGCACGTTCATATATTTATAACGAAGGACATTATGAGAAAAGTTAACCTTGTAGCTCTAGCTAAAGGCTACAAGAGACAGCAATAGAAATCTACTTATAGCTCTTTTGTTTCTAGACCTTGTAACCTAAAACATAATTTATATTCAAGGGCACGATGATATGGACCTCTCCTCATTTCCAATTTCTTGTTTCACTAAATTTTATTCTCTTCGTAACAGCGGTCTGCAGGTCGCGGATATACAAAAGTAAAGATGTAGAGTTCTTCTTGAAGTAATTACTTCAACATTATAAATTCATCTACTTCTTTGTATTTCGTACAATCGTAAAGTCAAGATGGAAGAAATAATCAGGATAAAAAATATCAAAAATATCGATACTAAATATATTTTTAAAAATATCAGATTTCTTTACACTATCCTCGTACCTAGAAGATATCATTATATATATATTATTTTATTATAATAAATCGTTATTATCTGAAAATATAGCGATCTAACTTCGCCAATAGCGTACTTTACATCCTACACCGAGTCAAATCTCAAAGTAACCAGAACACTCACGAGTCTAACGCACTCCCATTAGACGTCCCTCTATTCTTCCACTATCGCTCCATCATCCCTTCAGACAGGCCGAAACTCCTCGACTATTTCCTCTTTAACCCTTCTTACCCGCGAAAAGCATCCCTTTCGACATCGCCAGCATTTTTCCATCATCTTCAGCTCCCTCAAACCCCCGAAGAGAGAACAGGGGTAGCATTAATCCGAACGATCTAACTCACAAGACCTTCCACTCCTGCCAGAAAAAGGGCCATGTAATGATACATCATCGTATATATATCATTCGACTCAAACAAACGGCTTGCATACAGTTAAGCTGCCTCCACGCGATTAATAATATCCTTAATAATATTTTCTATTTCCTTTTAACTTCTTGTGACCGCATACGATTACTATTAACGACGATATATTAATCTTTTGAGACGAATTATTTTCTGACCATAAACAACATCATGTACCATTCTCTTTTCTTGCATTCTCTTAATAATTCACCAATGCAATTATTCATTAACGAATAACGTCGATATTCTGTATCATTATTAACATATCCTGCAAAACCTCTTATCTCTAGTATCTGTCCCCAAACACGCCTGAATATGGTGAGCAACATTCCAGTAATATAAGACACATCGACGACTGGGACTACCAATGTGTCAAGGCTTCACGACGCAAAACACATATTTTTCCGACGGTTTGGCGCGAGAATAATTGATCGAGGTATTTATTGCCACGGGATGAGACACGTCGGGTAATTCGAGAGCCGCCATCGTTGCGGATCCTATTCACACGGCAACCCGCCAGCCAGCGCCTCACGAGTGGTTGCAGCTCTGAAGCGTTCGCAAATGACAGATAGAAAGAGAGAGAGAGAGTGAGAGAGAGAGAGAGAGAGAGAGAGAGAGAGAGAGGGAGAGAGTTTCGCGCGCGGTTCCACGTTCGAATCCGCGCCGATACGCGTCCGTCACGCGGAGGAATCCGCTTCTGAGCGAGCAGACCAAGGGGATGGGACGAAAATGTCTGAGGGGCGAGGCTCGTAACGCGAGCCCGTGTCGCTTCAGCCAGTGTCAATTCCATGGTGTGTGTCTACGTACGCAAGCGATGACACCTAACCCTGTTGTCTATGGTGCTGCCTCTTGTTCGGGAGGGTTTGATGGACGGGTTCGATCGGATGAATACGTGATTTAGTTCTTTCTTTTTTTTGATTTTGTTGTTTTATAGCATACTGGCGATTAGGGGGTTGAATAATTATTACAAGATATGTCTCTTTTATTTGTTTTATGGACTATTGGGAATTCGGGGGCTAAGTAATTACTGTGCAATTGTGAAAGAAGCTACGGATTATTTTTTAATGAAAAATATAACGGAAACGACAATGAGAAGAATTGGGAGATACTTGATTTCCTTCTTTCTTCTTATGATTTTGTTGGTTTATAGAGTGCCGAGGGCTAAAGCTATTGCAATCTATAAGATGTATAAAAGCGTTCGCTTGAAATGTTTTAAAATACACAAAATTTCCAGCTCTCGTTCCACGAAATAAACTCTCATCAACGAAGAAATAAACTTGGACCAAATTCTTGACAACGTGATTCCCTTTGTCTGTCGCCTGCATCAAGATCGATATGGGGCCTCTGTTAGAAAAATTAGGATTACGTCCAAGGTCAGGCAGCAAGAATCCCTCACCAGGGATCATTCCCAAGGGGTTAGGGTGGTCGGGATGGCTGGAACGAGGGCAATGGATACAAGGACCCGGTAAGTGTTGTCTGGTCGATCACTTCCGTCCTTTCGACGAAGCGTGACCAGTTGCTTGGCAACCACCGGCCACCCTAACGTTACTTTCACACCGAGATAGCAGGGAGCTTAATGGATACATATTGATAACATTTATGAGCCTTCCAAGCTTCGCTACAGCTCTATCTGGTCTTCTTCAGTGGGATAGAACGATTGTTTCGAGTAAGAACGATTCATATACACGGCCAGCCCAAACCGATGATATCGGTTTAATTGGAAATTGATATATTAATCTGTGTTCTTTGGTAGATTATATAGGTCCTTCTTAGACGTTCAAAGGTTTGGATAATTGAGAAAAGCGTACTAATCTTGACATTTATTTACGAGCGAGTATACGTATAGCTAACTTGCATTCATCACTAACCATAGCTTAACTCATTCAATGACGTATCGTCGTGCGAACGTTTTCGGAGTCAGCCGCGTAAAAATAACCTTTATTACGTTATGTAATCATTTAGTAAAAGCAATTCCGCTAAAAGCCTGGGGTAGCCTCCGTCGTCTGCTTTTGCATAACCACGACACAGCTCGACGTCCCCTTCCTTCATCGTTCTCCTTCTCCATTCCCTTCCTTTGGTTTAGCAGCAATTACTGTCTCTCTGTTTTTCGAGTCTTACGCTCAAGATAATAAGCGTTACGGCAGCGGCCAAAAGGAACTTCTTAATCTTACGACGGCAGTCTTGGCTGCAGATTTCAAATTGAAAGTTTACAAGGGACCCGTACCCACCTTTTTGCCCCGTGGACACGTTTCGAATTAACTTAATTAACTCTCTGAACGCCGCTGAAAACTAGCGTCGTAAGATAGAGGGACAGCGGTTAAGATAGGTTGGGTTACAAAACGGGAAAGACAGGTCTTTGGAACTATTCACGCGTTCAACACGCTTTTGCAATTGTTTCACAGTCGGAGATTAACTGGTGCCCGTTTCTCATCGGTGACTGGGTCGTTTGTTAGCCCCCAGCCAGAGTGGCGAGTGGATCTGTTACGAGAGAAACTGATGGATCCTCTCTAAACGACACTCGGCTCTGGACTCTAAACTTTTTGAAAGCGGCTGACACTGCGAGTTAAGTGGTAGAATTGAGGTATCTTTGTTTTGCGATAACCTATTTCGTGTCTTCGAACTTTGTCTAAAATTTAGATTTCCTATTTGGTCCGTTTCTGTTGGTGTCTGATGAACCAATTGCGCTTCTAACGGAAATGTATATTCCGAGGTAAATTCAAAAATACTTATTTAGTATATTTTTCTCCAAGAAGAAAACGCTACAGAGTTTCTAGGAATCTGGGTTTGGCGGATTTGTAGTAACAGTATGAGAATTTTGTCAAACTGTACGAATTAGTAGCAACGCGTTACTCTCCTAGAGAGTTGGTAGATTGTGAATGTAAATTATTCGTTGAAAGCTTGCAATTAGCAACAAATTTAAGAAGGTTTGTAGCATCTTCGAGGGGTATCAGGTGATCGATAGCCAGTTTTACAAACAATTGTCTCGTAACATAATACTTCTGCTTATGGCCAGTTAATACACATAGTATACATAAACTTTATCAGACGCAACAATCCTTATAGATAACGACGGCGAGAATTCGCGTCATCCATGAGTTTCAGAGTCAACAAGTTCAAAGTCCAACAGGGAACAATCCAAAGGTTGCCGCCATTCTCGGGTCCGAGTAACTCTAATATCGCGCAAGTTCGAAAATTACAGAAGTTCCGCGAGTTCGAGTACTTCATTCAGAAGCTCAAGAAATTCCGAAGGTTTTACCGTAGCCGTGAATCTTAAACTACCCTGATCTTACCTCCTACGAACTTTATAGAGAACTAAGCTTACAAATAACCGTGGAGTATTGTCTCAAAACGGTCCAATCAGATCTATCTCGTCACAATTACTATTGGACACGTTGTAACAACGAATGCAGACCTTACAATCAAGACAGTACACTTGCTTCTAATATTTTTGTCTTTTCCTCTGATTCAGCCAGATGTATTTTAATCGTATTCGTAAAAGTGTTTTTTTTTTTTCTTTTTATAACGTTTATTCACCAAGAAGATAGATATTACACGAGTACGATATTCACAATAAACAATGAATTTCGGTTGTGGGGTGGATTAGGCAAAAGTACCGATACGTGACGGTACATCATAGCCGTACAATATTTTGTGTGTAGGAATTACATTTTTTAGCGTTTCGGATTAGATTTAAGTGGCTGTAAAGCGGTGCTTATATACTATATTGTATATTCGTAAAAGTGTGATCGTAAAAGCGACAGTCTATGGTCTGACTAGCTTTCGTCCATTCTAGAAAGCCAAAGTCTACCAATCGCACTTCGTATACCTTTAAAAGTGTACGCTAGTCAGAAATCTAAAACTAAATGACCAAGGAATGACGCTGTAAAGTCTAGAAGGATCTTTGTAATCAATGTTTCAGGTACCACGGTTAGAAATAAAGTGGCAGACCAGGCAGGCAGCTGGTCAATGACACGGATGGGGTACTCTCGTTGCAGCGTAAACACAAATAACACGATTATTAATTCAGCAGCGGACTGGAGCACACGTTACGCGTCGTTTGCGTGGTCATTAGGCACACAACGAGTGCGGATCGATCGAGCCACTCTACGTGTATGCTAGCCGCAATTACTCCACCGTTATATTAGCTACTCTGTCCTGATAGATTACTCGACAAACCAACAAGTCGATCCCTTCAAGATTCGATAATGATTTATGGCCATTCGATCTCCTTCCTCTCTTCCCCTTCCTTTCGTTCATTCTTCGGTCTCGTCCGAAACGTGACTTCGTTGGCTGTCATGGACGCGATATATGTCCGTGTCATTTTCGATGCCTCACGATAACTGTTCGCAATCAGGATAAAGTGCGTGATGTCTCTGGGGCTAGAAGTTGCACTGTGATGCTTTCTGCGGTTGCTTTTTCAGCGAATCTTTGTATCGTGATTGATGCGGGAAACAACAGATGTAGTTTGCGATAGTTTTGTAGAATTCTGTTTAACGAGGACTAGGTATTTGTCAGGGCTGCATCGAATGATGCACGAGATTGCGAATGGTTTCAATTTTGATAAAATGCAGTGCGGTGGTGTAAAATCCAACTAAGTGAAATAAATTCTACTGGAAAAAGTTCGTCGTTTGCAAATTCCACGAACTGCCAAAGTAGTCCGGCGAAAGATAAAGCTGCACGATCCATCCTAGCTAGTTATACTCCAAAATGGTTACTGGTCAGGTGTTTACGGATACTGAACTAGTTTCATGAAAAATCGAACCTGGCCGTACACGAAACGCGCAAGAACAGCGTAAGAAACCGGTCTATTTCCTGGTGGCCCACTTCACGTGCAAGGAACCCATTTTCAAAAGTGACTAATCCATAAAAATGCATTTCTCTCGGCACAAAGGATGGATGCCCTGGTATTCATACTTGCATCAGCGACGTCAAAAAGATTAATGCCCCGCTCGCGGTGAGGATAGCGCCGTTTTTTTTTTCTTCCTTTTCCGCCCTCTTCTCTCTCCTAACTCCTTTATTTTTTTTAATGTAAAGGATAGGAGAAAACTGGCATCCAGAAAAAAAGCACTCTCCACCGCGAAGAAATTACATTCTCGTCTCTCGTTCTCGCGGATTTCTTCTTCGTTTGCATAAAAATCTTGATAACAAAATATTGTAACCCGTATTTTCTGCCTGTACGTACAATCTTGCTTGTCCTCTTCCCGTGTTTTCAGAGGATGAGACTGAAAAACAGCGATGAGCTGAAGCACGTCGCAAATACAAGAACAGAATATAACAGTCGCGCTATAATTTTCAAACTACAGCGAAGCTTCATTATATCTTATAAGCAGCTGAGCATTCTTATGCGTCTATGAAAAATTTAAAATACACAGAATGAACATAATACATAAACAATATGTATATAAAATAACCAAAGTACGATACTTTTCATTCGTGATATGTATTTGTTGGTATTTTATTATTAATACGTAATAGATATCGCAATTGTCTACCAAAGTATTTCTAATTAATTATAACCAATTCTTTTAATTATATTCGTCAAAGTGCATAAATATTCGCGATCTAATCCGTGAACTAATATTTCAACTCTATCAAGTAAATCTTAGATACTGAATTTGATTCGGATTTATAAGTGGATAATGCACACGATCCCATGTCTATGAAAAAAGGCTGGTTCTTTCTGTCTCCTCCTCTGAGGCGAGAAATTCCGCTGCAACCCTTGATGGATGTTTCAGGGGATATTTCCGTGGACCACGTTTAAATTTCTCATCTGCGAAGGGACTAATGTCAAAATGTGTTTCAGCTGACGAAGGTAGGGCTTTTTTCGAGGAGAAATCGCCAGACCGAGGACAGAAATTAAGATTTCTGCCCGTCTCCTTCCCAAATTATATTTCAGAACTTGCCTCCCTGTATCCTTACGGCGAAGAATTATCGATATTATGTTATTCATAATTTTAGAAGAAATTCTTCTCGCAAAATAGAGTTTAAAGCAGTGTAGACTCTTATGGACTAATATTTCTATATGAACTAATATTCTATATGAACTAATATTTAAAGTTGGAAGATTGAAGATTTCGCGTTTGAATATTATAAGCTTCAAATTTCGACGATGATCGAAAAGGAATATAAACTATCCCAAAAGATCTCAGAAAGTATCAACTTTAAGCAAATGTACAAACTAAACTAACTTTCTTTCTGTCAGACTATTCGCGAAGTAAAATTCCAAGTAGTACAGGTCCTTAATAAATCCACCGCAATAAAAGCTCAGAGAATAAACATTTGCAGTTTGAATGTTGAAAACTTCAACTGTTGACGATAATTCGTGGAAAAAATATATAAATTACGCCAAAGATAAGTAGGGGTGAGATATCGAGTTTCAGGAAATTTAGCTCGTGAACTAAAATTCCAAGTAGTATAGACACGCCATTGATCAGCCAACGCCGAAAAACGAGAGAAACCTTTATATTTCCCGTGGATATTTAAATTTCCCGGAGTCTGCAGAAACATTCTGCTCATTATGAATATTTATCTCGGCGATAGCGGAAATATAGGGTCGCTTTCTCATCACTGAAGGGGGATCATTGTCATCCTCTCAAAGTTAACAGCGAATAACCGAGAGAGAAAGAGAGAGAGAGAGAGAACGGCGGATCGCTTTTCAGAGGAAATTGCGTGCCGTTTTTCAGCGGAGCCCTTATGAAATTTAAAAAACACCTTTCGTTCGTTATGCACTGAACAAGCCCGACACAGTCGGCACTCTCAAAAATATGCGATGACCTCTCTCACTCTCTCTCCCTCTCGCTCTCTTACTCTCGCGCCTTTCCTCATGAATATTTAAACTGGATATTAAAGGCGCACAATCACCGCGGCTCCGACCACCTCCAGTCTCGAATTTCGAGACAATCGATCTCGAAAGTTCTCTATTCGTTAGCTGCGCGAAACGAAGAGCATTTCTGTAAGCTGATAGAGAAAAGAGTCTCGAAAGCTGCGAGAGGTAGGCTAATGTCTTCGCACGACGAATTTTCCGAACAAATAGGAAAAAAGCGAGGTGGGAAAATGCATGAATCGTATCGTTCGATTTTGTTAATTTTATCATTGTTTCTATTGGAAGTTTATTGGTTCCTGATAGTAGAAAAGAAAGAATAGAGTGCAGAACGCAGACTCGCTATTAGGATATCGATTTCAGAGGGTGTGACATAAAACAGTAGACCGGTCGGAATGGAATTTCGGCACTGGTTACACGTCAGGACGACGCGCGGACGTGTCAAAAACGTGGACAAGGAACAAACGCGTGGAACGAAGATTTGCTTTTAAGCCTGACGCGCATGGAACGCGTGGCTCGTCGCATTAGACATTAGTCAGCCGTGTTTATTCTGCCTCTAGAACTTGTTCGCGCTGTTGCGGCAGTGGTACGCCGACGTGGCCTAAAATTAGATTTCATAGGGACAATGGACCTCTCTCTGTACGGTACCTGTCAGTCACTGGACGACAAATGACCTGACGAGATCTGGAGCAACGATACGTCGAAGAAGCGCTCTTCGTTGCAAGCTGTTGCGTACAATCGCAACTTAAAGACGCTTACGGTCTTTCAAAGAATTCAATATCGGAATTGTGCAAATAATATGCAAAAATCTGAGTATCGTTTAATATGTGCATAGAACGTAAGTAAAAATTAAACGAGTTTCGAATCTAGCAATAAAAGACAATAAAAAGAATTGCTTTTGAAGGACAGATAAAGTTCGTCAACTCTCGACACGGAATTACGGGATAGACTGCAAGACAACAAGTTAATTATCCACTAACCTACCTTTTCCGAATTTAAATTCAATTAAAAATAACTCCCAACAGTCGGAATCTCCTAATCTCGTTTAGAGATCTGCTTAAACTCGTCCAAAAAGTTCAACGTAGATCTGATCTACTCGAATCTACAAGATTCAGGTAAATCTGGAAAACACTTAAACTCTTCCGAAAACAAGAGAAACTGCACAGGAATCAGCAATTTTGGCGAAATTGTCAGATCGATAACAATATGCAAAATGCTTCTTCTTGCATGATAAAAAGAATAGTTTCGCATAATAAAACATTTCTACTTTACATAGTAAATATATCAACATATAAAATCATTGGGATCTTCCTCAACAATCCGATAATTAATTTCCATCGCGAAATCCATTGTCCGTGACAATTCACTGCATCAATCATCAACTCCTTTTAACCTATTTCCACCTCGCCGGGACACTTTCTTCGTCTCTTCTCACAAAACATCCGTAGAAACTCCAGATATCCATCATGCTCTTCACTTTTCTTTTTTGGCGGAAAAAGGTGAGCCATTAAAGGCTCTGGGTGACGATCTGTAGCGAGAAACGGTAACGATGCGTGGCTGATTTATAATCGTAGAAAGAAACGTGGAAGAAACGCGAACTAACAGCCGAAGAAACGTAACGCGTTCAGTCGGGATGGCCTGGCCCCTTGAAAACGCAACCCGGCTACACGAGTGCTCGTAAAAAACTTCCCCTTGAATCATCCTGGCCGCAGTTTCGCAACAACTCTCGTTACGATGTCGCCCCTGTACTAAAGTGGAGACCGTCTGCTCGAGCCAGCAGACGTTCTCCTTGTTATTACCACGAGGAGGTAAAAATAACGCGGGTCAGCTTCTTTCAAGCTCGTGTCCAGGCTGATGTGAGTATTTGCCTCTCTTCAAGGGATGTCGCCGTTTCTGGCATTAATTTGGGTAAACGTTACGAGGCGATTAAAGACGCTGATAAGGGAAGGATGACATTTAATTATTCGTGACGGTCGAAAGAAATTTTTACACGCTTTGACCCTGTGCAGAATCAAAATTTAAAATATTGAAACGAAATTGGCTCAGAGTCTAGTTGGGTACCTGTACTCGGGTTAGTTTCAACAAACGTTAAACGACGATTAGAGACACGAAAAGGAGAAATTACGTACGAAACTGTACATTGAATGTAAATATTTACAATAAAAATGTATATCATCTTATAGAAGAAAGGGTGGCAAAGTAAGAAGCGCACAAGCCATTGTTCTACCACATTCCCACTCATAACTAAAATTCTATTGTCTCCAGCATTCCCACACGATCTTAACCAAACCTCCGGAGTATTCAAATCTCAACCACTTTACTTGTCTCAGAAAAATCCACTGAAATCCCACTAAAATCCACCCGGGACAACCTGTACACATCAGAAACTCGAACCACTGGTCCAGCGCACCTGGGGACCGATCAGAAGGATCGATAACGAAGGCCTACAGGGTTGGAAGCGTCCAGCTCGTAAACGTCTGCAACCACGAATGCTTCTGATTCACGAGCTCGGCAGAGGATCGGTACACGCTAGGCCAGAGCGACGTGTCGGTGGCTTGGAGCGGTTGCAAATTGAAGAAAGCAATATCAGGGGCCGGCTTTAATACCTCTCAGTCAGCCATCCTGGGAGGAACCCTCGCGGCCCGGTTAATCCGGAGTCAGCTGCCGGAAAGGAATGGAAGCCATTTCGGTAGGCCGTGGCTGATATCCGCCACCTGGCAATATTTCAACGATCCAGCCAGGCTACCAAGGGATAACGGACCTACTCTTTGTCCGTGGTAATGGCGGAACCGACGATTCCGCCACCGGGCAATTAGAGACGATCTTCCAGGGGTGCTCTCTCTTTCTCTGCAGGAGGGCATCCCTGTTGCGAGAGGGATTGCGCCTGAACAGCGCGTTGAATTGGCCTTGGAAAAAAGTGGTCGAAGAAGGGGGACGACTAGCTGCAGGGAGAATTAGGTGTTTCAGTCCAAGAAGTTAGGGTTTGAGGTGCAACCCTGTCTGGCGAGCGTCTGACGCTGGATTTGGGGACTACAGTGATTGTCCCTTTTTTCGTTCTTCGCATGCGATGCATCGTGAATGCTTTTTCGTAAAGCAGTTTAACATATTACACCGCCAATCCTCTGATTGTCAATTTTAAGCAATATTTGTAGCAATCGCACATAGCTGTAAGTACAGAATTAGAAGAGCATTTTATTTCAACATCTAGCGGCCTCTAGGGACATCTAATAATTTCTATGAAAATGAGATTTGAGTTTGTAGAAAGGATATCCTGTTATAATTTTCTAAAGATACCAACATTTTTTTTTTCTTTAGAAGAAGTTGGTCTAAAAAGAAAGCAAATAGTTTTAACTCAAAAGTTTGAATATGGAATGTAATATTTGAAAGTACAGCGAAAGTTGATCCTCGCATAACCTCAAATAGTAGATACGACATAGACAAGTAGGACTTGGGAGAAGCGATTATGCAAACGAGACTTTGAGAGAACGATTGTAATGTTGATTCAGTGTCGAACAAACAGTGGAAGGAAATTTTCAGCCGATGATCGAAATCTAAAGAACAGTTGAAGCCGTGCCAGCTGTCGAATATCGTGGCCACGCTAGCCAAGTAGTTTTATTTCTCTTCGGCACCTGCTCTCCAACTTACCAGCCATTCAGTTTTTCGTCGGGACTCTAACTACTCGCTCGTTCGAAAGCCCGTCGAAAGAAATACTCTCGTCCGATACTTTCAAATCGAAACTTCTTTTCCCCAGGAATTGAAAATCTACCGTTTCTGTTTCGCTACGATCGAATTTACTCGAATCGGTGCCACGCCCCACCGGTACACTCTGTTTCTTTTATTTCAAAGTTACCCTCCATTTCTTTTCTTTTAAAGCTATATCCTAAACGTAAAGTCTTCCTGCTATTTTTCAAACGAAAAACAGTTTCGATATATACCAAACGTATAGAATGGAAAAGAACTAAAATAAAACAAAGACTCCTGCTTAAAATCCAATTAATTTTCTATTTCGGTCTACTAATTAAACCGTAGCATCAAATCATAAACTTTCTTTCCAAACCCTCGACAAATGATACTATGTCTAACATAACCTATACATCCATTGATCTACGTACATATCCAAAGATGAACGATCCAAAAAGCACAGCATCTAGTATTTTCGTTGAGTAACAACAAACGTTCGTTAGCACGACAGGAACCACGAGCAAAAAGACACGTTTTCCGCGGTAATGCGTCTCCAACGTAGGCATAACCTCGTTCTAACCTCTCTGCTTCGTAGCTGATTCGCTGTGTTCGATGTAACGCGACAAAACATCTCGCGAGGAGAGGAACGACTGGGGACACGGAGACAGCTTATTTACCCTCTAAGAGGCGAAGAACGAGAGTTGAAAGAGAAAGATGCCGGGAGCAAAGTTTTAATTGTAAGGCCGTCCTTCCACCGCTTCCTTGGTCCAAGGGATTCCGAGACTACTTTGACGCAGGACGAATGGTATTTGATTAAAGGAAGCGGAGGAATACCGATGATATTAAAATTTAATTGGCGTCGAGTCGAGCGGACGAAATACAAATTCGGGCGCCCGGCCTTTGTTCGAATTCTCTCCTTCCAGCAGCGCCTTTTGTTCCGATCTGATGCCTCCTACTTTTAGTTTTCCGTCTCTCGGAAGGGAATTTCTTATTTTCCTTCTACGGGAAAAGAATTTCACCATGACACGCATCGTATTTAAGATTAACTACCGATGTTAATTCACAGACACCATCGATGAACATATCACACGTGTGCTGTACGAAACGTTTTGAAATTCTATTAGCACTGCGAAAAAAAAATCAACGATGAGTGTATTAATAGAGAAATACCAAAGAGATAATGAAGATTTTTAGCAATATTTTCTTCAAGAGAAATAAAACGACTATAAAGGCATGAATGATAGAAGAATGTAAATAAGTTGGAAAGTGCAGCTATATTAATCTATATTAATAGGAACGAATATTAATAAAGAAATATCGAAAAAATACCAAGTATCTCGGAAAATATTTTTTCGAAGGAAGAATGGGAGGAAGTAATTCGCGATGGACAACGGTTGCACCGAACGAACTGAGTGAAAAGCACTCGATAACAGGGATATCCAGAATTCCGGAAGCGGAGGTTGGCTTCGACGGAAGGAAAGCTCGTGTCATCCTTGTTCCTCTTCCCATCGGAACGTCGTTCTTTGGCCCCTCTATTGCTTTCACAGCGAAATTTCCCACGTGCTTGATCACGTCTCAGATTTCGTTGCGTCGTTATCATTTTCTCGATATTTTTTTCTCGTTTCTTTCTGCTCTCTTCCGTCCTCCGTTCCCTGGCTTTCCTTTTTTTTCTACCCTCGTCTCCTTTGCCATAGGGGAGGATTCAGAATGTCAGCAATGTTCGACGAAAGTGGACGCTCGGTGCGTGTGTTATTGGATACCTTCTAGGATACCTTTTTCACGACGAGCTGCAGTGTCGAGGAATAAATTGATTGAAATTCTTCTCCCCCTGTGAAATATCCTGGCGACGTCTTTTATTTAAAAATTTGCTACTTCCCTAGAGAAATATGGAGGATTCTCCTGTTCTTATTGGAATACGGTTTACGAAACCAACAGGAGAAATAAACAGGTGTGTTGACAAGGAAACATCATTTAACGACTACAGAAGAAGATCAGAACGAGTCAGGTTTTTAATTTTTTACGGAAGAAGGATTAAAAAATTGAATAGGTTGTTTCACGTGTCATGAAAATTGTCTGTTTATTTGGTTTTCAAGCTTGGACCCAAGATAAATGCATCGAGCGTGTCGAAGAGCAGAAACTTCAACGCCCAAAATGGTTCAAACCACGTCAAAGACACGTCAATCCATCTAATCCCGCCACTGATCCACTCACCAAGATTGAATCTCTCAAGTTCTCAAAGACCCCCTTCCAAATCAATGTTCTGTTCATATGTACACCTTAGCGAATAAAACCTACCCCTATTCGCATAATTACACCCCTTTACTGCTCAACTATTGCTTCAAGATTGTTGAAATTTAACAAAGAGTTTATTCAATTTCATTTTTGATACGGTAAAATAAAATTAGCTCGCTGTGTTTCACGTTCATGTTTATCCTAACCTTTATACCGGCACCGAAAATATACGGCAATCAACCCTGTATTCAACCCTTTAGTCGACGTCAGACTCTAAGTACGAAGCTTATTAATATTTCAAGAAGTTTTATTATATTTACACTAGGAAATAAACAAACCATGAAAAGAAATATGGAAATAGGTATGTAGGTAGCCAGTTAAACTAAAGTTAACCAATAAAACCAAAGTTTCCACCCTCATTCCCATAATTTCAATCTCCTTCCCTCGTCCACTACTTCTATAACGAAATTTACGTTATGCCTGGTCACGTTTCGGAGACACATTGCCACGATTCCCGTGTCTCCAGGCCCATCCCTTTCCCCTGCGCCACGACTTCACTCACCCCTCGCTTTAAGAGGAGTCACTCTCATCAACGGCGAGCCCTCAAACCGAGAGATGCGCCTCAGCGGCCACGTAGCTCTGTTTCATCCCCTCCACCATTCAGCGAGTACATTATGCAACGAGGGTGCTTGTCGTGGCAAGGGTGCTTTCCGGTAAAACACGACCGGGGGTGTCTAAGGTCGAGCCAATCGCCGACTCGAAAACATTTCTTGGCCGTCGAGCAACGTTACAGCCCGTTAAAAGTTAGATTAGTCTAAGTAGCTTGAAAGCCCTAATGACTAAACGACAAAAAGAAAAACGGGGATTCGAGAGGGTGAGAAGAGGACTAGGAACCAGGCTAAGTAGTTCTTTGCCATGATTTGGGTCACAACCCCTGACCTAGCCGAGGTTTTGTTCCGTCAGTGTACGCGGGGTCGAGGAAATAACGTTTTCAGCGTGAAAATTAGGCTGGTTGAATGGGGTTCAGACAGAAGGGAAAACGATGGGCCATTGTCAACCATGTTTTCATTGTGATCGACGTTTTTCGAGCAGGTGAATGTAATCGAGGTGTTCCCCTGTGACAGTTTACGACAGGGTACGATAGTTTCAGGTACTTGAGGATTTTAAAATTCATGAAAGTGTAATTGTAGTGTTATTATTATTATTATTATTTGATAGATTTCGCGTTACCGGTGTTTATGGCACGTCCATTTCAGTATCGTTTTATTTCAAATAATTTGAACTAACACTCTGAACCTCGCATATTTGGCAAACATGCATCCATCCGTCAGCAGATGGCAAAAATCATTCCAGACAACCTAATCAGCCGAAACGTTCCAGTTGGAATTGCCTAGTCAGCTCGAGGCACACGCGAGCAGTCGAAAGAAAGCTGTCCTGACCCTCGGCCAAGTCTGATAAGAGATAAATTACAAGACACGAGAGAACGAAACGTGGCCGTAACTCGCAACGAAATCTAGCGGCCAGCACCATAATCTACGCCAGATACGACACCACGTGGTAGTACTACGTCCCTGTCTACTGCTCGATCCCTAGCCGTATGTGGATAAATCTACCTTGGACAAAAACGTTGCCAGGCAGACGTATCTACAGGGTGGTCAAAAAATTCACAATCAAACTTATCAGAAGAGACAAAGATCTATTGAGAATGTAGATCCACCTACGATTTCACTCTCTCAATCCTTTCTGACGACATTTCTCAGCTGTTCAATAAAACGTAGAGGCATGAACGAATTTTTCATACAATAGCAGAGTTTATAGTAATTATTCTTTCATACAGTACATACAGGTTATCGTGATATCCTATAACAACTTTAACGCAGCGTCTGGGCATTCGATGAAATTAAAAGACGCGAATGAAAAGCGACAAGCTTTCGTACGTGTCCCTAGATAAATGACCAGCAACTGAAATTTGATCTCAACTTCTTGAAACACCCTGTAGGTACACGTACGTAGTATTACGACTGTGTTCGCGTCTACGCTATCGAGCAATGAAGAGAAAGCCCGTCTAAGCCCCGGCTAAACACGGCAGAATGTCTATAACTCTCAGAACTCGTCCGTCTCGAATTAACCTCTCTCAATTAAGACAATGGTCCCCGGGTCCCCCGGACATCCTCTTCTCATCGAAGCGAGAATAGAGCAGCCAGAAGGGAAGGATCTCAGAGGTTCTCAGAACTAAGTGTCTCTGCAGCTCCTGGTTCTATGTATATTTATATGGAAAACTCGAGAACACGACGAGGGCGGCGAGAGGAGCGAGGAGAGGAGAAGGTCTGCAGAAACGGAGGAAGGATTGCTAGCATTCGGTCTGAGCTACGTGGACAGCTGCTTAGAAGAGAAACGAGAAAGTTCTCTCCCTAAGAGTGGAGAAAAGGGTGTTATCTTTTGTCACTCAAGTGTTCTGATTCTGATGTTTGTTGGAAGACGAATCTCCGTTTCTCTGTTCAATAGATTTAGCCTTTGGATACTTGATAGATTTTAGGAATTTCTGTGATATAGGATTTATCGTTAGGCTGATACGATCATGGATTCCGCACTTGGCGGTATGGATCGTATCAAATATATTAGGAAAATAGATAAATAAAATTAAAATCCCCCTCCACCCTGATACAGTTGAAAAAAAGTTGGAATAAATATTCCAATAGGAATTATTCTGTTCTAAACATAAACATTTTTCAACCAATTCGTTGATAAAATTCATTTGAAACACAATCGAAAGATCCTGTATTGATTGGTCAGATATAGTGGAATAATTTTAAATTACGAATAATTCCTCGATAAAAGTCAGACAATTCTGAATTCATTCGCCGATAAAAGTCGAGTAATTCTAAATTATTTCTCCGATAAAAGTCATTCGAACATAATCAAACAATCCGAAAGTAGTTGCCTAAGATAATTGCCTAATAAAGAAATCATTTCAAGTAGTTATAAATTTAAAGCTACCAGCACACCAAAAATACCAAGTCTGGCCGGATTCTTTATTCGTCACGAAACATGGTCACCAGTTATCGATCAGTGAGTGGAAGCAGCCGACGAACGGAACAACACCGTGTCACGGACGTACGGAGGCACTTGGAAAACGCGATACTGGAATTCAGTAGCGTCGCGATGAGAACCGGAAGAAGGAACGTCGATACTGCTGTCTCCCTTCTACATTTAGGTGATCGCTTCGTCTCGAAGGAGCACTCTCGCTTTCAGTCAAGACAACCAGACTTATCGATTAATCGGCCAGATAGACGCGGCTCTCGGATTCAGAATCGGCACCAGGATTCGATCTGGTCGCGTTTATCTTGCCGCGGAGCGGATAACAGCCTCAGCAAGTTCGTCGTTCAACGGAACATCCGGCCAGGAAATGAATCGTTCCGCGAGGAAACACGACGAATGTTCCAGTGGCTGAAGGGGAACGCGGTTCCACTTTGAGGTTGGGATGGATAGAGAACTCGAGAATTTCTGGTGACGTGGGATCGTTCAATTGTATTAGGATGCTGATTTATATTACTTTCGAAATTCATTCGAAACACGATCCGTATCGTAAAGGCCAATCCGCAATTAACAAATCCTAGATCGAAGTAAGTAAAGGTCTTCTTAATTATAGAAAAAATTCAATGAGTTGGTTCTTTCGAATTTAAATCGTACAATGTGATAGACGAAACTCTGATCCTTTAAACGTTGAGTCGAAAAATGTGATGAATGAAATACTTGTTAAATTTGAATTTTCATCGTAAAATATGCAATGCACGGTCGATTAATTCTCATCTCGGTATCGAAATTAAAGGCTTCATTATTACCGTAAATCATGAATTTCGACAGAGTGAAACAATTACGAAAAGCTCGGTATAAAGACAAGCAATATAAATTTCCGCGATGAAAAATGAGCCCGCACAGCAACGAGTAGAAAGCCCTTTAATAGAAAGCTCAATAGCCTGTGTGTCATGGCACCGATTTCCATATTCGATACGGACCGCGCGATTTTAAGAGCCGGCTTAAATTATTTCACATAAGCCCCCGCACCGCTATGTCCACAGCGAATTTGTCATAAGCCAATGTAAATTCGATGTAAAATCAAGATATATGTTTCGCGCTTCAGTAAATGGATCACATGATAATATCGTGATATAAATGTGGTACAAACGAAAATCCATGATGTCGAAAAGATTACAACGTCGATAAGAGTAGATTTTTTTCATCTAAATTTGTATGACGCATTGACTGGCTCGAAAAAGTATTTGGACGCTTACTACGGAAAAGTATAAAATTTTGGGCATTTTTAAAGATTTCGATGTACAAATTGTGACGTCTAATTCGTAAACTCCTAGTCATAGATTTTAAGTTTAATTTTGATATTTACACTTGGCATTCTCCTAGATTTTAATCTACAAATTCTGGTTTTCCTCTTTTCGCCATACTAATTCTTAATCTTTGCATCGATTTGACATTAAGAAATAAGATAAATTACGAAAACTGAGGAACGAGCGAAGGAATGAAATATTTTGTGATGTAAATGAGCCGCCTAACTACGTACTACACCACTTGGTAAGACATTACCTAAACACCAAATTGTTCAAACGACGACTGACATAGCCTGCACCACCTAACAATCCTCGGTAATCTATTTTCCAATCTATCGAGAAAATTACTCGACCAACACGGCCGAGATCCCATCGAAATAGTAATCTACGTAAAAATGAATTCGTGGAAAGTCAGATTCTCTCTCTCTTTCTCTCTGTCTCTCTCTTTCTCTTTGCATAGCGGAAACGTTTTAGCGAAACGGAGCCAGGTTCGCGATCATTTCCGGCGTCTATTCGGTGGCTGGTACTCGGGCGCGTATGAAGAATCGTATTTAAAATTCATTTCCCCTTAACGGCCGTTTAATCAGTTCGTACCTTTGCCGCCCCCTCCCTTTGTCTTTGCCATTAAATTATGTTCTTTCTCTTCTCTCCACCCATGCAAAATGGGAAATGTGCAAGGTAGCCAGAGGGTTCTAATGGGGGAGGAGTCAAAGTGTTTCTTTGAGAGAAATAAATAAACCCGGCAATGGATTCAGAAGAGAGCTATCCATTTCACGGGGGATCGAGCCTCCCTTTCTAAATCACTTTTATCTCTAATTTCGAAATAATTTCGCCGGGCGCAACCATTGTCTGTGTTGCTCCAGGCGAACGGATCTTCCTCGGGGCTAGAAAAAGTTTTAATCCGTCGCTTCGTTCAATATGGCTTCTTCTGTACTTCCGGTTGCCCGGGAATAGAGGTTACGTCAGGTTAATCTGCGCTTTCTTCGTCGCCTTATATTGGATCGCGCCGAGATAACGGACCGTTTAAGTGGAGTTTGATGAACTGAAATATTAGACCTTAAATGCATAGCGTTTTTGTATCAGTGTATTTTCCATACACTACCACGTACAGGTTTCACGTGTATTTTCATGCAGTTGGAATTTTATTAAATAAATAGCGTGTTCATCTTTTGTTGTTTTTTATAGAATTAGAATTTCAATAAATAGCGTGTACGCAGTGTTCCTGCATGTACTGGCAACAGCAGGTTTTCCTCTTTATGTTAAAAATATCTCTTAAGCAGACGTATTGTAGCAATTTCACAACAATCGCAGACATTTTTCCAAATAAAATATAGAAAATACGAAATGGATTTTTCGAGCTATTTTTCTGTTGCACGCAAGACGACATTTTTTATATGCTTTTTTTTGTTTTGAAAAAATTACGCAATTAGAAATGAGAATAGAAAAGAAACATTGCAAAATGTTGCAAAAATTAATTTTCAAATTTCAGTTATCTAATTCTTCGATGAAGGTTCTAAACTTATTTCAAGGATAACAGTGCTTCCGAAGAGTCTGTATATGACATTTAATAAAGAGAATCTCTTTAAATTATTATGTACATTACAAAGAATCTTTTTAAATTATCCACGTTACAGCGAATATTACTCTTTTCAAATTATCATTTTCAAGATGTTGAACTTGACTTTATGCTGCAATTTAACAAAATGTCGCGAAATATATCTGAAATGAGAATTTCATCTAAGGGAAATTTAACTCACCGCTTGTAGCACTGCACTCTAGTTTTCTCCAGATGTCGCGTCCTCCCTGAAATCACCGCATTTTACACTCAAACTGGTGAACTCTGCAACATAAAAGAATATCCAATTAAAAACCTTTTGCCCTAACGATCTTGGCATTTTTCGAAATTTTTCATAAATTAGGCAAATCTGTCGCAAGAGTATATCTTGGCGATAAATATTTATCAACCGATAAGTATCGTAATGTCTTTCTCGAATCGTTTTATAGTCTTGCCACGATCGTACCAGTATTGTAACAGAACATACGTAACGACGATAGCCAGAAAGTCTGAGGAATTTTGCAACGTAGGAAAATAATTTGACTAGTAAGGGAAAATCCAGCTCGTATCTCGCGTTTCGAACTCTGGTAAGTAGCTCCGACATCAGACCAGCACGTTTCGTCGTGTATGGCCGCTGTAGCGATATGTATCTACGTTTAAGTACTTTCAATTTCCGCTAACGTACGCTACGAATAAATATGCTTATCGACGTTCCTCGGTTATCCTCGTATTTTGTTACAATACACGGTACTGTACCACGATATTTGGAAATTGTGTCGCGACAGGGGGCACAAAAATAGTGGGGCAATAAATTTCAGGTTAAGAAGGATCATTTCTAAAATGAACCACGAATATCTGCCACTATAAATGATTTTACAACTTAAATTCGAAATTCGGCCACGCTCCTTGAAGCTTTGTATCAAACTTGTCCCGATACAGGTTTCTAACGATACAATTAAATAGAAACGTAATTACAATTATCACTGAAATTCTCAATTACAAGGAAGAACAAAATCGTTGCAGTTTGATTCTTCCTTAATTTCCTCATACAAACGTATGGTGCGAAAAATTGGAAAATGTCCACATACTTTGAAACTGTACCGTATTCTCTGGATGTCACGCGTCGTTCGTTTTCCTCTATCAATAATCACTTGCTGGAAATACCAAGATTTATTGAACTTGGCGTATATATTGTTTGCGATGGTAGTATCATGTACAGCTGTTCGAGCAGGTATCAGGCGAAGCAGAGCAAAATCTCAATACGAGTACACACGTGCAAACAGACGATCGCAAAATCCTAGCTCGAGGATACGACGTTCTCGAGAAGACGGAAAGGTCTTGTGGACATTCGCACACAAGAGCCAGCAATCGACACATGTTGGCGAGAAACGGTGCACCAGCCGAGAGAACCATGCACCTAGTCGATCCTTCGATGTAATATCTGCAGCCTGGTCTGCAAACAAACTTGCCTCTGTTTCTTCGCGCGAAACTCTTTCTTTCGGTTACCGTGTATTGTACACTTGTACGACAGAGGAAGCTTTAAATCTGATAAAATATCGACGAGAGATGCTAAGTTAGGGAAGAATCGCTTTGTTCAAGAGCGTAGGTTGGCATTTCGCAGTTCTTTATGATGTTTCAACTGTGGAATTTTAGGTTAAGTTGTGTACTAAGTAGATTTTTGGAGAAAAATTGTTCGAGTGGATTGCTCAAACAATTCTAAATTCTAAATTATGTATGAAAATGATAATTAGAAATCCATATTATACCATCGACCCAGGGCTGGCGAGCACAATCAGCTAACAAACAATTGAATTACCAATTACCTATTTAGCATCCACAATGGTGAAACAATCATCTGAATTTACGGGACTAGGAATACAAATTATATTTAATGAACAAATTTCGAGATAAATGAATATCATATGCGATGGAATAATTTTATACAGTTTCAGAACGAGTTGCAAAATGATATAAATTGACAATTTAATCCTTAACAAATTATTCCCCATTTTCTTTGTCATTCGAAGCTGCTAACAGTTTCAAAATAACGATGACTTTCAAAATCATCTCAGATTCTTCGATAATATTAGAATTCGAAACGGTTTCGCTCACAGAAGCACTACGTAAATTTTCTATTATTTATTGCTAAAGCTTTACATCATATTCGAACGAATTCGAAATATTTCACTGATAATTACGATTATCAACGAATGACAATAAATCGTGACGCTACATCCAGCAAAATTTTTCTCTCCTACATAGCATATCCATTCCCTGCCAAATTAATTCGTCGAATTAGAAGCTTGCATAAACGCGTTGTAGCCCACTGAAAGCATAACGATGTAACGGGAAGCCATTTAATCTTTCGCGGTCAAATATGTTTCCCCTCGTTCCGCGTTCGTTGATCTACATTGATTTGAAATATTAAAACGTTTGTCGTCGGCGCGAAAGCGATGCTGCGGTCATCGTGAAATGTGACAACGTGCTATCCACGATCATTTAACGTTTCGTGATTCGATATATACGTATATACATATATATATATGTATATATATATATAAATATATATATATGTATATATACACTGGCCTTTCTTTTTACGTTTTCGTTTCACGATTCGAATTAATTGGAAATGTTGAAATAACGTTAGCTCTCGGTTCGGGGATTTTTAATGAACAACGTTTAATCGCGATTAAACGAGCATTGAAATTTGCTTATTCATAAAATTGCGAATATATGAAATTGGATGTCTAGGTTACCATTTTACAAATTGAGTCTACCTTCAAATTTAAACTGGTTACAACGCGTATAGATTTGTTGCAAATTGTACAAAATTTCCAACTTACATACGAAAAATTAAAGTTAAATTCGGGAGCCTGAATTTGGCGAACGCTGTGAGATTAAATACGACACGTGTTAAAATTCGGGTTAGACCTGGTCTACGATAGACTGTTCTCCTGTCCAGTTTAAGTCTGGGTTAAACACTGTTAATCCTAGATTAGCGCAAGCTTAAGATGCGTTATGTCCAGATTAGATTTGCACTATGTTCGAATTAATCTATTCTCCGTTTAGTATAGACGCGAAATTAGATTATGTTGTGTTTAGATTATTGATGTAGTATATATATGAATTAAATCTAAATTAATTCTCGACGTATGATTCAATTTAAACGAATCTCGCGTATAAGTAGCATTTCAGTTCACGCACGTAATATATAGAATAACTATTTTATATTATTTAATTGTCTATTTATTATTTACATTCCTATATTTTATTCCAAAGTACACAGTGAGCAAGCTTAGTACTGTGGAAGCAATTTCTACGAATTTTTGGAACATTCGGTATATTTTTCATCTTCTCTCCGATTGCAACATCGCTGGCTCACAAAACAGCGGACAAAAACGATCTTCTTAAAGAAACTGGACACGCAGAGGGTGCACTTTTAGCAATTTTGTTTACGACAGAGAGATCGAACGAGTGTTTCGTGCGTGGGAATTACTGTTTACCTATAGCTTATTCGAACACCAGCAAATAAAAGTATACGTAATGTCCGTTCGTAAAAGATTCAGAGGGGGCGAGCGATTGGTCCCAAGGAACCCGTTGAGACAGAGAAACCGCCCACGGATAGGAGGCGATCTTTTAAACGTAGAATGAAAGTGTGTGTAAAGCAAACCTGCCAACCGATCGACCCCATAAAAATCGACAGGTGTCGTTAAAAATCACACGTTGTTATTTATGGCGTACAATGAATCACACAATCCAACTTTTACGAATAATATAATTTCTTATATATTCTTTCTAAATTGTAGTAAAGCTAAAAGTACTTTTCAATGTTATAATTTTACGTCTTCCCCGGCACGAATTCTTCAAAATATTTTATGCATGCTTTTAAACTACTTACTGAATTTCTTGTGACAGAAGAAGAAAGTTTTATAAAATCGCGAATAAACGATAGTACTTATAATAAATGGGACAGATTAAGTTGAATATTCCAGTTAAAGACCAACATTTTTCTTTTTTTCTCCTCCTCCTCCTCTGTCGCGTTATTAGAAAAAGACAGCCTCTGCTGCTAATCCGAATCTTAAATTTTACAAACGATTAAAGGGATTATATACAGCAATTGAGATATGCAACCGAGAACAATATTTGTCTGAGTTCAGCAATTCGCTGTTCGTTGGAAATATGTGTAAGAAATAATCCTCTTGCGATATCGAGAAACACAATCTGTCGACGATCAAAACGGTACTAGCGTTCTAAAGGACTGTAGTATTATTACTTTATTGCAATGCCGGTTAGCTTTATCATTTTGCCGTTCCATTGTCACCAAACAATTCATCCGTGACGGTAATTAATTCTTAGTTACTCTGTTTGAATGGAAAACTGTAATCAATCGTGCTTTTGTTTCTTGCCAGCAAAGGAAAATCCGTTTATAAGGGGTTAACGATACGAACGCTGAAAATATTGCACATTTCGAAGGCTATTTCCGCTATGAAAGCGGGAATATAGACACGAATAAACAGAAAATCTTGGTGTATTTTATAATCGTAATGAGCGTAGAAGAAGCTTCTCTTTCTAAAAGAGAAAGATTTCTACTTCAATTTACAGAAACGTAGAATTTTCAATGAGCGTAATAATAAACTATATGACACTAAATATAACGAACACGTGGTGCGTTATTCATAAACTACGCGTTTCGAATAAATCAGAAACGACCATTAACCTAATATCTTATTTCACTTTCCCCGATAACTCAAAAGACTCGCTCAATGCGTTACCCTCATCAGCTCCTAAATCCAGTAACGTCATCCTGCTTGCTAAAAAGAGCAGAAAAAAAAGAACTTCCAAACGTCAAATCATAAATCTCCGACGATCTCCACCCCCTTAGCACTAATCTTGCCCAAAGTGTGACCAGAACAAAGTATCGGGATCGCACATCGTTCCAGACCCAAGAGACCTAAATTCGTGGCAGAATCGAAAGAACCCGAAAGATCTCCGATTCAATTTCACCAGTCACCAGTGACACACTGTCGCCTGTCTTGTCCGCCATCCAGAGAACCTTAGAACCGAGTCCCTGCGAGGTTAACCCTGAGCGATGACCATCGAGCTTCGGACTATTCCTTGTTAGGCCAGAGATAGCTAACGCGCGGCAGTTGTAACGTTTGCTTGGCGTGGACAAAAAGATCGAGCCTGCAGGCATTTGGCAAACGAGGCCTGTGCGAGTCGCGACGCTGGCCACCGTGGCACACGATCCTTCCTGCAGTGAAATTGATGGCCAGGATAGAAGTTTAGTGGCCGTCTATATATCTCGAGCGAAGGAGCCAGGAAAAAGACTGAAATAGGGGCGCCAGAAGAGGTCGCGCCCTATAAGTCTCCAGGATTGTAATGTTGGTAACAGAGCTGTGGAAGATGTATGAAGAAGAGAGAAGGAAGAAGGGACACACGAAGGTTCGATGAATCTCAAAGTATAGAAATTAATGATTTCGTTTCTTCGATGAAAAGGATTCCTACTAATTATTTTTCTATTAATAGTAAAATGAAAGTCTATCAGGACCATAGGCAAGAAAAATTGAAAATCCCTGGCACAGCAATATCCTCGAACATAATTTCACCGTAGAGCACCATCCAATCGCTATATTCACGTAGAAGCAGTAGTTTTACAGAGATTGCAGTTACCAAGAAGATGATACCGCAAATGTCCAGGAATATTTCAACCCTTAGACATTACAATTCTAATAAAATATTCTTCTCTATCAATAGAATATAAAGGAATCGCTGAAACGAAGATCATCGAAATCGTAATTATGTAGAGTAATGTCATTGTCAACAATCTATGCAGAACACCGTAAATTGTAAAGAATTTAACAAATTTGACTCTTCAATTTGCAACCTTTGAGAACTCTAATCCTAAGTAAAAACATGAAAGCATTCTTTTCTACCGATAACACGGAAAAGGATTATTGAAAATTACCGAGACCACAATATCCTCAAACATAATATCACCATACAGCATCAGACATGTTCGTCCTTTCTGCAGCGATCCGCAACCACCATAACCGATAGCTACGCGGTACGAAGCTATTGAATAACATTCGCAAGGCATCGTGGAACGCACTGGGAATTACCCATGTGTATTCACCGGATGGCTGGTACTCCGTGTTCACGTCTGTCCACACTGGTTCTCGAGACGTCGGCCGCTTTCAAGGGCGATTTCATGCGACGGCGATTTAAGATCTCCCTCTAGTGGACGATCTCGCGTTCCTCCTTTTGCTCACGAACGCGAACACCCATAGAGATTCGGGATTACCGCGAACAGGAGAGCGGTCTGGGTTTTTCTCGATGACCGAGCATCGACCACGACTTTCTTCCCCATTTCGTCCTCCCTTTTACCTCTTCTCACGCGTACAGTACCTTTCAAAAGTATCTGGACACTCACTCACGTTTAAGAAAATGTAATTTTCTTGTTAATGATTATTTGCTCGTTTAACAATTATACGAACATGCTATGAAATACGATACTGTACAGTCTGTGAAACAGTTTTGTTCGATTCGAAGAGAAAGCAAAATTAAAGACGGAGAGGTTTTATGATTGTCTTACGACTTTGTCGATTATTTTCGAACCATATTTTTGATGGTTTATACAATTGTTAAGTTTTTTATAGTTGGATGATACGTATGATAGGAAAGCAATACTTGCGGGTGTAACTTTGAGGTTAGAATTCAAAGATGTTTTGTAATTCTTTCTTACGTACTAATGTTTAAAGAACAAAGTCTCAGCCGAAAGTTTTATTGTTCATTTTCGTTTTATTTTGTTTTGTAGAAACAGCTGTTAGGTTAGAAATAGAAACGACAACGAAACGAACTGCAACATGCGCCGCAATTACCGTACCTAACCTCGAATAAATCAAATCCAAGTCTTCCCAAGTTCACGAATAAATCCTAACCTAATTTTCACACAGCGTACACCAAGAACAAAACTAACAGACCAGCTTTCACATACTCCGTAGATTCACTGCTCTCATAAATTCCATTCAACGAACGAGGAAGAGAAAAAAAGGGAAAGCAAAGCAAAGACTCTCTAGTCAGCAATCTGGTATTCAAATATATCATAAATTTCAGCTATTTACAAAGAGGAAACAGTATCCACTGCACGATAGATTAACAGTTCTCGTTTCACGTGTATTTATAGTGGCTCACAAGTATTTAGCTTAAAGAAACGTAAAACTTGTAGAAATATTTAACGAATCTATCGTGTCTGATAGAAAACCACTCAAAATTTCCTTCGCAATTTTTGCCGCCCTTTGTTTATTGAACGATTGGACATTGATTATCCATTCAATTACCGAATCTACCAAATTCATAAAAAGTAAAGTTAATCGCGTTAATTTCTGAAAGGATTGATTTGATCGACAATATAAATTATTTAAATGAGATATATACTTTGACGATTATCTAGTAGAATTGCAAGAGCTTGAAAATTTGATGGAAAAAGGTTTCCAGGAGATAAATAACGATCCAATAGCGACGCTTAATCACACAACTCATTTCCCGCTTTCATCCTTCATAATTTCGTTTTCGTCGAATAAAAAAAGCATTCGCGACCATTTTACGGATACTTCAACCACAACGAAACGTCATAATTATGCCCATTACCGGAGCATTCGTAGGATAGTCGAGCGGACACGTTAAATGAATCGAAATTATTTTATTTTAAACAAATATTTCGGCTCATTAAGCGCCGCGATATATTTTACATAATGTCATTATACGTCAGGCCACGGCAAAACGTTCTCGTGGCGAGTTTATTTCCGTACAAACAAGTCATCGCTAATTCTCCCGGCGACCATGCAGCCCGATTTCCCATAAGAATTACACGTGAAATATATTAATGCGCGTCGCGACACTCGTTGCCCAGTTAATGAATACGTATCGTCCACATTTTGCAGATAGACTGATGAATCCGCTAAGTACGTGAAAACAGCACTATTGATAGCTGTCCTTGGTTGAAAAATTTCCCTCGTTTTTACGCGTTCGAGGTTGTGGCGATATAGTGACTCGTAAAAGTATCGGGACATTTATTAAGGAAATATACGAAATTTTCTTGATGTTTGCATTTTGAAAAACTTTTTGAAATTTTGTTAGCGATTTGATGAATAAACTGAGAATTTTTCATGCGTTAAAAAGAAATTTTCGATTTATAAATTTAGAATTTATACAAAATTGAAAGGTACGAAAATGAATAACAGGGGGAGATGGATAAAATTTCGAACCGCAGAAAAATGAGTAATTAAGAAGAATACGATCTGTATTTTACGGGAGCATCAAAAAGCGTCCGTTTAAAAAAATCATGTCGCACGAAATGCACACAGTAGTGATTAAATAACTCAGTGTCGTCGGTGGCCAAATAAATGAAATTTGATTAAATTTTCCACAGAGTACCGATAGGATCTTCCGTATCGAATTTTCATATTTTCTTTAATTGAAAGCCGCGTTGGTGTACCATTTAAAATTCATATCGGTCTGCTCGAAATACCGCGTTGTATAATCTCTCCAATAGCAATCTAATTATTATAAAAGCATCAAAAATCAGGAAAAATGACCAGCGATATCAACAATCCCGACCAATATAAAGCGACATTTGTATAAAAAGATCGATCGATTAGATGCAAACAGCAAAAGTAGCAAACATTTTCGACTAGGTAGATCTTTCGCTTTCATAGACTTTTCACCGTATTATACAGACATATAGCGGTGTTTGTGTATTATACTATTCGTTATTACCTACCAATAATACCTGAAACGTAATGTTGGATATTAGTTTTCCAGTATAAAGTGCGAATACGAAGCGAAATATTTATCCGGCCCGAAATGTTTACACGTGACCGTGGGTCACATAACGAGATCGTTCGACACCGATGCAATCGAAACGGTTGACTGCTTTAAAACCAGCGATCCTCTAGAGTCCTGACTAGACAGCCCCTTTCGTTAGACGATGCATTAGGTGTGCCTGTCCTCGCGGCCCTACCAGATATTCCTGCGCTTCCGATCTTCGTGGCTTCCGTGCGATCGTAAATCCTTCCACCGCGGCCGAAAGACGCCGTGTACGTCGACACGTAGACCCCGTTGCTCGAGGTACGACCCTCCAGCGTCCGGTTTATCTTGGAAATGTCCGCAGGCTGCCGGAAAGACTCGTAACCCCGGCATTGCGTTACGTCGAAGAAGATAAAAGGTTCTTGACGGTAAGTCGCGCGGAACGTGCCGCTGTAAAGAGGTTAGCTTTTATGGACGGCGAATGGTCGGTCTTTAACTCGTTTCGAAACGCTAGAGTATGAGGGTAGAGTAGTCTGATGGAGTAAGGGATGAAGACGTAGAGTATGGAGTGGAAGAATTTCGATTTATTTTCGACTTGGTTCTAGAGTGATGTTTATTCGAGTTTTACGTTGGTGTCTGGTTGAAGACATTTTTAGGTTATGTTGGTACGAGTTTGGTTTACTTTTCACTTGGTTTTAGCAGTAGTTCACGTAGCGGTACGTAGAATCGAATTATTCGGAATCTCATTTATTCTTCTATTCAAAATTCCATTCCGCTTTGGATCGTGAAAATTCGACTGTTCCAATCTGGGTTTTGTTCTGGCTATGGGAAGAATATAAATTGGAAATCTTTCTCGCGTAGTCTGTAGTTTTCACAACTTATGCACCGAATCTAACGTTTGCCACGTATAACGTACAGTTAGTTATACACTAATGGTCAAAAGTTTGAAATCGCTGCGTCCTTGGCAATGTTCAACAATTTAAACGATCATCTTGGAATCCTGTTTCCTCAGAAAGATCATAAAACACATTATAATCTGAGGAAGATTGTCATATCATATCTCTAGAATCAATTTCGAACTGTTCGAAGGGTTTCCAAATTATGATCCTAAATTTTCCCTAAAAGATTAAACGTTAAATGTAACGACAGAAACGAAATCAAGAATTTTTTCGCTCAATTTGTTACAAATTGCTTCGTGAATATCAATTTCTGATATTTTTCATGCTTATACGAGATTTCAGAGGATATTCGAGAGAGATTGATGTGTTGTAAATCCACAACGTGACCCAATTGCACGGTTTGGGTCAGTTTTGCATAGTGGAAGCTATAGGTCACTTGATAAGCAAACACTGACGAAACTTGCACGTTACGGGACATTTTAGGTACCGTGCCATCGATCATGTCGCTGCCTTCCCCATGGGACATTGTAGATTGTAGATAATCCACGTATATTATAGGTAGATGGTCTACCTGAAACTTTGGAAAATATTTCTATCGTTGGAAACTAGGCCTAACTTGGACCAAACTTAGATCTCTCTTCTTACATACAATACTAAACTTGAACAACACCCGCGAGTAACATCCAACGTTTATTATAAACAGAAACTGCTGTCCTACTGAAAGATGTTCTATCGCTTAACAAAGCTCTCTGAAATTTAAAGAAGAACCATATTCCATCCCTCGCAAGCGTCGCTAAATCACCAATTCCACCCATTAACCCCGGAGCAGCCTCGAGCACCTAACCCAATCTTCCAGAAATATTGCAAAACAATATTCAGCCATCTTCCAACATCCCTGAATCATCGATTCACCTAGTTCAGCCTAGCTAAACAACCGTTTGGAGCGCTTCACCGCCACCGAAGACATGGAATATCGGGTGGGTGACGTCGCCTCGCGTTGACTCGACGAAAAAACGTCGCTGGAGGAGTCGTATGAAAATTCAATAGCACCGATTCGAGTGGAGACACCCTGTTCAAGCTCGAGGAAGTTGGAGGTGTCGAAGCGTGAGTACCGGCAGCTTGTCGACTCGTAGAGCAGCCGGTTGGATGAAGATCGATCGGGAAAACGAGGGGTAGGAGGGGGCCACGTCGTCGGTTTGGATGCCTCGACGAGAAGAAGCAGAAAGGGGTTGGCAAGGGGTGTGAGGATGTTAGAGGTGGCAGAGCACCGCGTCTTAATAGCGCTAGTGGCGTCCTGGCGTAGAAAAGGGGGATGACGTTCCAGGGGACTGGGGTAGAATCCAGCCAGCCCCGGTCACGCCAATATTACTTACCACCCCGGGAGAACGATAACTTAATTGATGCACGAACGACGTTAGCACTCGTTGCCGTCACGCGGAGCGACTGTGAATTTTCACGGGAATATTTATTTGTCGAAGCTGCCTGGTTCGGCAATTTCCCGACGAACGTTTCGCTTTTTCCGGGGCTTGGACTTTACGGAGTTGACCCTGTTTCGTTTTCGTGCAAAGGTATAGTTGAGGATTTTCGTTTTGTCTTATTTTATTGATGTCGCTTCTTGGTTAGAGGATTTCGTCATGAAGATTTTAGCGTCTTTCGGGAGTTGGATGTCTTTCAGCAGTTGGTTTCATGTTATACTAAGAAATAGTCGAGGATCTTGGTTTCGTCTTATTTTATTCCCGTTTCTTCTTGGTTGAAGGATCTTGATGTCTTTTGGTGGGGCTGCATGTCTTCGAGTTTACTTTATTTCATTCTGTTCGAAGAATTGGTCTGAGAATTTTATCGTAAAGCTTCTGCAGCCTTGAATCTTTTCAAGCTAGTCGTATCCTTAAAATAACCTTTTTCTACAATATACCAAGAATTTCGTGGATGACTAGTTCTCTTTTTCTCTCAAGTAAAATCCCCAAAATGAACCATTAACTCAGCGGTCAATCCCTTAAACCGAAATAATGCATTACAGGCCAAAATGTATCGATCACCATTTTTAATCTCTCTCTTATATATATATATATATATATATATATAGCATAGATACCACAGATAGCCTACGTCCGTGTTAATGAACGTTAAATGTATATTAATCGCGACAGCCGCGTAATATTCGGCTATGAGACGACTGAAAGCTATTATCGATCACGTTATCGGTGCAGTTTTAAAGGATTTTCTCGTCGGCCGAACGGTCGCAACGGATGCAAGATTAGCATTATTGACCGAAACACGTTGGCAACGTTGGCCTGGCTTCATGATTTCGAATTTCCACTCCGCAGAAGACGCATCGTCGCCGGGAGAGTTCGCGCGTTCACTGGAACACGAATAATGCTGTCTCGACAGGCAACGATAAATTGCCTCGAGTGTCGAACCCGGAATATTCATCTTTTCCACCTAGTGGAGTATTTTTCCTCGGCAGGTCACACGGTTTAACCTCTCCCTCTGTTTCCGTATTTTACTGCTCAATGGAATCCTCTAACCCGTTCTAGACACCGGGTCTTATTTTAATACGACCCATAAAACTCTGGTCTGTCGATTATTCTTCCTTTCTTTTTTTTCCTTTTTCTTTTTTTTACTGTTTCTATGAGACATTTATTTCGCTTCTCGCGCATATTTGCGAGATATTGTCTTGTCGAGAGGTTCCAAAGTATCGATGATGCGTGTAGATTGTTGGTTAAGACGCAGGTAGTGCGCGATTGATCAAGAAGGACACGATTACTTTTAATTAATTATCGCAAAATTATTTTGCACGATCGACGATTTATATGAACGTATCTATTTAGCAACAAAATTAAGCGAGAAAAGTAGAATTAAAAAATTTCTATTCTTTCCTATTTTTAACGACGTACTTTAAAACCAATGCTACCAACATCTATATAGAAACTTCAGTGACGTAGCATTAAAGCAAGAGGTTTCGTCTAATCGAAATCGTTGCTGACGGGTGTCCCTGAATCCAGCTCCACCCGCGCATAATTTCGTCAACAGCCGATGCCATGTCGCAGGGACGGTGTATTAACGTCAAATGACGTTTCCGTCCCCAAACGTTCGAAATTATGCACGCCTATACGCCTGACATCCTAAACCAACCGATTTTTTCTTATTTCTTCGGCAATTTGCCGCAGTAAAATCACATTTATGATTGTTGATGTTGGATACGGGAATAGTAGCAATAAAGTTTCATTGCTCTTCGTATCCACCGAACCGAGCACAGCATTTACATCGACATTTAACGACTTGCGAGAAGTTCAGCGGAAGTGATGAAAGAATTCACGGAATTTCCCAGTTACTGACACAACATTCAATCTCCGTGAAAATGTTGCAAATGTATCACAAACCGTCAGCCTAATTTTGTAAAATAAATTCGCGAGTATGGAGAAACTTTTCACGTCAAAATCCAGATTGTCAGAATGGAGCGTCGAATTTATGAGAGGGTGGAAAGGGTTAACACGAGCCAGAGCTCAGCTATGCCGTTCAATTATCATGCCTGGCGCATCATGAAACATGCAAGGCATCGTGCTTGCGGCACCAAACAGATTGCCGCTGTTCCACTACGCTACAATTAATTTAACAATCGTCGTCGTTATCGAAAAAACATGTTCCTAGCTGTCTCCTTCACTCAACGATATACCCGTTATAACGAAACCTCTGTTAATAATCCGAGCTAATAGACAGACAACGGTGTCTCGATAAAAGGATCTTCCCGCGATAGAGCAACAAGTATCAATTATTATCTGTTTTCGTATAAGATAATCTTCCGGTACAAGATCGATCGTATCGTTCATCCAACGCGAACCTTGAAGATCCTAGAAATTTAAACTCACACGTCTGTAATCTTCCATGAAGTGAGAGAGAAAGGGTCATCCGTGGGCCTAAAAATTGCTCAAGATGTCAAAAAGTTGCGCGCATTGTACTCTGTGAAATAAAATAGAAATCGTCAGCCGCGAGCGGAAAATAATTCGGAAAAGCTTAAAAGTCAGGCGTGTTATTTTCCATAGAGTAAAAAAGATGAAGTGAGAGAGAAAGGGTCATCCGTGGGCCTAAAAATTGCTCAAGATGTCAAAAAGTTGCGCGCATTGTACTCTGTGAAATAAAATAGAAATCGTCAACCGCGAGCGGAAAATAATTCGGAAAAGCTTAAAAGTCAGGCGTGTTATTTTCCATAGAGTAAAAAAGAAAGCGCCGACCATGAGCCCAGAAAATTCTGAAAATCTCGGAAACTCGCGCGCATTGTACTCTGTGAAATGAAAAAGAAAGCGTGAACCGTGAGCCCAAAAAAATTCCGCAAACCTGAAAGTCACGCGTGTTATTTTCCACGGAATAAAAAAAGAAGCGTGGACCACGAACCTTAAAAATTCCCAGAACCTAAAAGCGACGCGTGTGTTCTCTATGAAGTAAGAGAGGAAGCGCAAACCGCGGGGCAACTCGAACTCGAAAGCGAATGGAAAGGGAGAAAGTTGAATGCAGTTGCACTGATACCCTGTCCATGGCTGAGCGTCGCGGGCGTGGGTGGATGGGTGAGTTGTTGGGAAGAGTGGCGAGGCAGTTTCCAGGCGACAGGGACGTGCGGAGGGGAAGGGTCAGGGGTTGATGAACAGTTTGCTCGGCGACGCACGTTGTGGCTGTCGGCTGTCGGAGCCACGCTGCCGCTACATAGAAGAGGAAGAGATAAATTGGGGGTGGAAGACGGGACTGTAAGGAGAAAGGGAAAGTAGCGGAGCATGGTGAGACACGGAGAAGCAACTACGAAGAAGGATACAGGGTTCTGCGGGATGTAAAGGCTGGTTCTCGAAGCTGCGCCGTGTCCTTTTGGTTAAAGAAAAATTGCGGTACCAAGGGGGATGGTACGAGTTTCGGGATATCGATATTTATTGTAAATTTATACTATTTTTTCCAGCTGTGTTCGAACAAATATCTTGTAGAATCGAATATGAATAAATGGATATTGATCTTTTATTGAAATTTAAGATTTTGGAAAATTCATTCGCCGCCTAGAACCATCCTCGCTTAAAGTCCGAATTAATTAAAGTGGCAATTGCAATTTGGAATTTGTATACGCTTGAAAACGTAGGATCAGCAGAGGCAACTAAAGAGGAATAAATAAACGTAGAAGCAGCAGAAAATAACGAGGACGTATAACAATCAATATTCGAGCCACGAAGAAAACACGGGTTCTTTTACTCTGATTGGTTGAAGTTACTGCACACGACACGAGCCACGGGATTAGAAGTAGCGTCGTTAATAAAAATTATACCACGAGCTGGCTTCTGCATAATTCATGGAAGCTAGCAACGCACCGTGAATACGTATCGCTGATTATGCCCTGGGAAATATTTTGATTATAATGCGATTAACGTTGTTTATCGATTGATTCGTCCCTGCAGTCTGCTCGCTGTTATCACCAAGGGAGAAAAAGGATCGTCGAGATGAAACTTAAAAGGCAGGAAGTTTATCTTGCGAGGCAAACCTCGGGTGCCGATCCTTTTAGTTTTCAGGCAACTTTTTTAAAACGTTCCTCAACTTCTCGGCGTATGGCTCAAGGGGGAACAAAAGGGATCTTCTTCGACAACTTTGTAAGGTAAATTTCTATGGGCCACCAACGATCTATCGTTAAACAACACTTTTTACGTCAGACCGATCGATCTTCGATCGATGGATTAGGCTAGCTCGTTGGGATACAAGATTTAATTTACAAAGATTATAATTTTTGGAATGTTTTCAGGGGTATTTCAGGAAAATTATATCCAGACGATTCTCATTCTTCTTAAATCTTTAGAGTTTTTGGTATTTTTAGGAAAATTGCATTCAAGTCATACTAAAAGGATTAAAAACAGATTTCTCTTCCAAATGTAGTATCCTCTTTTTTCTATTAAACGGTTGCACCGAAAGAGTTTCGAATTTTCATCTATTACAAATCCCTAACAAACAATTTCACAAACATTTCGAGGAAATTAAATCGAAGCAATTTCAAATAGATCAAACAGAGATCTATTTTTACCAAAAAACAGTTAAAAGAGAGAGATAGAGAGAGAATTTTAACCTTTGCCAATATCGCCAGCAAATAACTTCGTACTCCGCAGAATAAAACATATCCGTAAAAACTGCGTCAAATATTTTTTTCCAAATTCCGCTGGGAACGTACCATCTTCTTTTATTTAAAATCAAATTCCCGAATACCGGGGAAAAAACCTTTGCTTCTCCATTTCCACGTTTCAGGCCATAGAATATTCTAAACCTGCAGTGCTCACGTACCCATGGAGAAAAATAGTTTCAGAATTAAAAGAAAAAAGGGGGAGAGTGAGAGACAAAGAGAGAGAAAGAGAGGGGGGGAAGAAGGAAACCAGAAAAAGAATTCCAAGTGCCCTTAAAAGAGGAGCACTCGTGCGTGAAAACGTTTCCCCGCGATCGCATTGATCCTGGCTGGATATCACGCCATCGACTTTAATGAACGAAGAAGGCGTGAAACGGACCATCGTTCCAGTATTTAAAAAATCCGCTACTGCGAGAGGGAGGGTACAGCGCGCAGCTATATTAGTAGAGGAGGGAAACGGGAGAAACGTGGAACCGGAAGTAGACGAGAAATTGAAGCCGCGCTCCTCCAGCGTCGACAGATTATCGTTAAGACAATTTCGTCGTAATGAATATCACGGTCGCATTTGTGTCAACGATAAATTGAAACGCGGAACGAGCAGAAATAAAAGCCAGCCAGTCGTCTATGAAAGCAGCGCGGGTACAACGATTAATGGAACCCTTTGATGTCATTAAATGGCTCGAATGATCGCCGAGTGTGGGATTTTTAAACAGCGCAGCGCGATGGAGAATAACAAGTTTTATTCTGACGGTGTTCAAACGAAAAGCTAATCTTTTAATAATCGTGTTTCCTTGTTTTCTGTGCCCTGTTCTTAGCGCCGTTTTCCTATATCGTGTTACGTAAGAATCTTTCGTAATACCAACGTATTATAATCGACTTTCCGATAAAATCGTACAAATTATCGCCAGAGTCTTACGTACAAATTTGTCGCGATTTTCATGATGTTTCAATTCGAGCAACTCTTTCATTTTCTTGCATTCCGATAAATTCCAAAGATAATTTCATTTTGAGAGCAAAAGAATTAAAAGAAATGGAATCATCTTAAAAGTACTATGTGAGAAGGATTTTTAAACAATTCTACGCATTGCAATTCCGTAGAACTGAATCTCGGAACAACCCAACAAAATTGCATGGGACTAAGAAAAAATTAACAAGCGGTGTCGCCTAGTTCTTTTAGTTCTCCCCTGGACACTATTACAAAAACTTACACTCTGGTATAAAAGAGACACTCTCTCTTAATTAATCTTTTCTTTATGAATATGATACCTCTTATTACAACCTTCGTACAAAAACATTCCTCTTGACATTCGTAATTAAAAGAACGCCAAAACCCTCGCGCAAGAAATCCAATTTAAAACTTCCAGATTACATGCACTAAGTATTATATAGCATCCTACTCCTCCGTAAAGCAACAAACAGACGTCAACAATAATTAAAGGAGCTCAAAAGCCTCGAATAAAAATTCTAATTTTGAATTCTAATATCGCGCTAACCGTACACTAACCATACAGCATCGCTGTCCTGTCCAGTAGGCATACGTACCAGATTCTACTCTTCTATAAAGCAACAAACTGTCAACAGTCGTCCCTTTACCATCCACTCTAACATTCATTTAAATTCAATTTCTCCGAAACGCTTGAAGAGACAGACGAAACCCGCCATTAAATCCAACTCCCTTCGCGTCCACTGCTAAGGTCTACGATAACGCTAAATTTCCTCCGAACGTGGCGCCACTTATTCTGGTCGCGCCGTTACCAATGCAACGGATAGTTAGCACGTGCACGGCGGGAAGAAGACGCCAGGCGCCCGCGAGAACAGATAATCTCTGTTTATCTTGTAATTCCCCGGTAACGCCATTAAACCGTCCGAACGTTGGCCACGTTGCCGGCTTAAATCTTTGTCTTCGCGCTGCAAGACGAAATGCAGGAGCACTGTTCGCAAGCGTAATTGAATCGACCGCCCCTTAAACCTCGATAAATCTAGCCGAGAAAAGAGACACGTAGGTATGTGTGTGTGTGTGTGTGTGTGTTTGTCCGCGTCTGATCGTGTAGAAGCGAGTGTCACGCGACAGCTGCGATCCCATCAATCGACCTGACGCCACACCGACGCGAGAAAACATGGACGAGAAACCCGTTTGTCGTTGTTCCATCGAAAAGTAGGGCGATCGATATATTTGCGCGATTTTCGAATTTTATCGCCACGCTTACACGTTACGCGAGAAATACGCGACTGATAGCGGTATGGAGGTTGAAACGTGAGCTGAACGTTACCACCAAAGTCTTTGGAGACCAGTCATTTTGCCGGGGATTGGATATATGGAATGGCGAGTATAGGCAGGTAGACGATTGCTGGAATTGGATCCTTCGAGTGATGTAGTCTTCATACGTGTTGAGTGTTATTTTTGCTATTTTACAGCTTGGAATCGTTGATTTCTGTTCTCGATATAGCAGAAGCTAGGGTCATAGGTGTCTAGAATATTCGAAGGACTGGAATTATTGATATCCATGTATTAAACTTGAAAAGGTAGATCTCAAATGATAGACTATGGCACGTTTAGCACATTGTGTGGAAAATCGAGTCTTC
This sequence comes from Bombus soroeensis, assembly GCA_014737365.1. Classification (NCBI taxonomy): domain Eukaryota; kingdom Metazoa; phylum Arthropoda; class Insecta; order Hymenoptera; family Apidae; genus Bombus; species Bombus soroeensis. The sequence goes on along the minus strand of JACXIL010000164.1, from coordinate 992,660 downwards.
GTTCGATTACCGTCGTCTATATCTTCAAGAACTTGACAAATATCATATTCAACGTTACGATAAAGTAATCTCGTTTCGATCTACGTGTAATAACTAAGCCACGAGCGTTCGTAATTTGTTGTACGTCCTCGGATTGGTTGCAACTTTTGCCAGCATAATGAAAACAGTCGTGTCTCATCGCAGTTCTAACGAAATTCCAATATGTTTCGTAAAATAGGCGCGTGGTATTTATAAAAGTTTCACGCGGTAAATGTTCGAATACTTCTACGAACTATCGTACGCAGTTTCCTATGGTTCTCGCGAACTATACAGTTCGAAACAGGTGCCAATTAGTGGTCACCTGAGAGCAACGTGGATCAGCACACGGCGTACCTGGTGACGGGTTTGATCGCGAATCGCTATCTCAGGCACACGCTTCTCTCCCCCCGCAGGCTCGCGGCCCGGAAAATTGATCGGAAGCCGCTCTACCATTTAATTGCCGCCGATTATTCGTGCTCCAGTTTGCCACGTCACCGACAGACAGGGACGCGAGCATTATGCGGCTTTCAGGACACCCGACTGACCGGTGGAAAGATATTGCTCCGCTGTTTCATTGGCGTTTAATTAATTCACTAATTAAGCCCTGTCGATCCGCTGCTCGGTTACCTTGTCCTCTGAACATCGTCTATCGGAGGCTACCATTGGAAACGATACTTATTGTGCGTGCTCTCACCGTTTCGATTGACGTCATCCACTTTGCAATTGTTTCATTTGTCAATGATGAATTGGGTGGCTGATAAACGCTGTGTGATTTTCTTGTTAGTAATTCGCATATATCCGAACAACGATATTCGGAAATAGGGGGTCAGTTTGATCTGATTAGACTCTAATTAGATGCAAATAGATTCTCTGATCTATTAGACATTTTTTAAATATTCCTAATAGAATAAATATCTATAGAAGAGAATTCTGATAATTAAAAATGTTTATGTTTTCATCAATTAGTCAGGGAGACGATTCATCGTACAACGAGGTAAATGGTTTGTCAGAGAAAAATTGCAGAGTCTGAATTCGATTGTAAAATGTACAGATTATGTATAACCATACGACACACGCGTAAATAACAGCGAATGAATTGAGTTGCCTGACGAGAACAGATTCACCATCAACTAAAACATGAAACGATTGTATCACCGACAAGACTCATAATCTGCTCTCTTATTAAGTTACCATTGAACAAAATCAACGAGGAACACGCAATCTCCCCAGACCACTGGCTGCGAATTAATCGATGAATCTGGCTGGCAGTAGCAGCAGATTAGCCGCCGCGAAATGAAACCGAACCGCCGCATTAGCCGATACCAATAGTGGGATAACTGGAACGAAGGCGGAAGAATAACGCGGTTGAAATCTCGTTGCATCGTTAATAGGCCGCGATTATCTTCCCAGCGGAGATCTCCACGTTCCTCTACGCAGAATATCGCCCCCATATTGGAAGAATATTTTCTACCTTCGTTGGAAACAGAGTCGAGCGCTCTTCGTTCCAAACGAAAATAACAAATATTAGACTGTTGAGGGAGTTCGTAGCGAAATTTGAGAGAAATTCAGCATCTCGTTAAATGGTACATATTTTATGAAAAACATAATATTTGGCTCTTTCGAGGGCCAACAATTTTGTGGACTTTCGATTGTTCACACTTTTAAATAAATTTACTGACAACCGAGCCAAATCTACGGTGGCCAAATAGCGAAAATTGGGAAAACTTAGTAAACTGCATAATTGGGAATTTTTATACTTCGATATCGTTTGAATAAATATTTGCTTCGACAATTTCCTGCAATTCTGATCGAGGAGCGGCGGAAGCGATCAAAGCACTAATTTCACAGAATCGCCGTGGATAATTGGCGTTGCAAGAGAGCGTATGGTAAACACTGAAACAAGTATGGACTGGACCAGTGTCTATTCATTCGTCGTAACGTTATTAAAGCAGTTCACGACATGCTGTTACTTAACAGCGAGTTATAGTCAATAATTCGGAGGAGATCATTAGGCGGCAATTATACGGTTCAGCTGATCGAGATAATAGCCGTGGCGGTGTTGAATGGGATCGAACGACGTTGTCGAGTTGTTGTAATGTTAATAATTAGCATGGCGGGGCTCGGGGATGGCGAGAGGAATTTCGACGCTCGATTTTCAACATCGGAGTCTCTACGTTTCTAGCGTGTCAGGGAGCATATCGTTTAATTGGACGATGTTTGCGATATGCTTACGAGTTTCAATGGCATAGTCGTCATTTTACAAGTTAATTTAGTCGTACTGTAGCTTTGAAGCGGGAATTTTTAGATTAGCTTGCGATCCATCCGAGTACAGATTCTTTAGATTCCTAGAAATCTTTGTTATACTATAGGATTCTTGGTAAAAATTTTGTGTATACTTTGAAGAAACGCACAGATAATAAAAAATATTGCTTATTCTTCGAATTCTTCGTTCTGGATTTTTCACAATTTGATTATACTATTAAAAGATTGAAAAAACCTCTACTATATAAATACTGTTATTATATAAATATTGTTACTATCTTTAGTTATTTTAACCAATACGAAAGAGATGGATATTCTTATCAAATGACAGTTTGGCCAAAAATTCGAGATCTCGGAACGAAACGAAGGAAGATTCTTGAAAAATCGATTTGAATTATTAATTCCCTTCGACGAAAGCCGTATCTCTGAGATAATTAGAGCTGACACGATTACATGACTACGACGAGGCGACGTTTCCCGGAATAAATCGCGATGGCGAACTGGTTCGTGACGCGACTCAATGAACAGCAATGATACAAAAATTAAAACGGAATTAACGCGATACCGGCGTAATTTAATAGCAGAGAACCGGCACGCTTAATCCGTTATCGGTGTTATTTGGTAGGGAAAGAGGGAATTATACGGAAGAATTCCAGTTGCGAGCGCGTACATCCACTCGCACGCTAATTTACAGGCGACTGGCATTCGCGTGCATGATTACGCTTTATCAGAACTGCCAGTGATGTACAAGTTACTCGTGTTTCTGTCGATTAAAACATGTTCGACAACGATACCTCTTCAGGGAATAAACATTGTGCTTCGTAGAGTTGTGAAATCTCCAGAACAACGTTACAAGATGCGCGAGAAAATTAGTTGAGATTATACAGCAGGTATTTAGAGAAATATTCACGATTCACTATGACAAATGTGAATGGCTATAGATCGGAGGGGAATTTCAAAGAATTTAATCAACATTTTGGTCAAGGGCTAATATTTATATTAACGACGTTATAATTTATCGTTGGCGATGTTCTATAACTCTCGAGAGATACAAATTGAAAGAAAAATTGATGAATTCTTATCGTACGAATCGTTTGTCCCTCGACGAACTTAGATAAATGAAGTTCTACTGGATCAATCTCCGATTCATAAAGCTAAGGAATTGCAATGAACTTATTTGTGAAATTTGCTCGAATGGCGCGCGAAAATTTATTGTACAGCTGAATACAGTTGGTACACGAGATATATCTAATTACGACGTCGACGATCTAATTATGTAACACGATAACTACTCAACGTGTGTTCGAATAATGGAACGTTAATTAAGGAGGTGATCAATGGTGTTGAAAAGCATTAAGTTACCTTACGGATCGATATTCCTGATACGAATACTTGGAACAGATTCTAGAAACTAATTCGAGTCAATTTTACGAGCGATTAAGAATTCCATATTTGCATATTAAGAATAAAATACAAGTTTGAAAATGAAAACCTGAACGCTTCCATAAATATAACTCCGGTAAAAGGACCGTAACCCCGATAGAAAAAAAGACTTTCGGTCTTGAAACTTGGGCAGCCATCAAAGTTGGCTCTGACAAATAGATTAATCGAACGCGGTCCAGCAGGCCCGAAAAGAAAGAAAACAATGAACTCGGACATAACCAACCGCGTGCTCGATTTAACGAGCGCCTGTGTTTATCTTGGAAAGACGATTTCTCATCGAACGTTCCAACTTCGCTCCTAAAACTACAATTTTTGTCGGAACTTTAGCTTTCCTCTCGATGAACTCTGGATAGCAACAGAATGTTCCTCCAAGTAACTCAATAGTTGTCCTGACATGAACTCTATGAGAATAACAAATTTTTCATCGACTATTTGACTTTTGCCCAATGGAGAAATTGTAGGCGAGTACTATCTTCGAAGAATAAAAATAAAGTAAGCGCAACTTTCTCAAATCAATAGTTTCCGAAACTGCCATATTGTAAACTGCGTTCTAAACTCGTCTATCCAGCACCAAAATTTTGTTACTCGTAGCACTTTCCTTCCGATCCTATTTTATCTACATCGTCAGGTATTACCTTCTACAGAGACAACTACACATAGTCAGACCAACTGGTCAATCATTCCTCAGCCATAACACTTTGTCCTCGTCTCCAACTCTCACGCTTCTTACGACCCACTCATACTTCAAAGCGAGGAATCGAAGCAGCTCAAAGAAAATCTCGCTCAGCGTATCCCCAACGGAGAACAAGCCAGCCATAATGGATTCACCCCTCGACAAAGGTGGCAAACACGCGTAGAGTGAAATAAGACACAGAAGAAGGAAGAAGACTGAAAAAAAAGAAACGTGAGGAGATTCGATTTTGGTGGATTCCTTTATTTGCTCCGCTTAAAAGGCACGTTTTGCCCCTCTAAGTCGAATACCTCGCATTTGTTTGTGCTAACAAGAGGAACAGCCTTATCCAATTTTTAAGCTGCGGACAATAGTCACCAGACAGCGCTGTCATCAACTATCTCATAGGCCAATACTAATCTAATTAATTGCTATTAATCTACATAACCTCGAACTTGCAACTTACTATTTTCTTATCGTAGTATTCGTTCGTAGAAGCCAAAGATTAACATTCCCCTCGAAAGACAATGGTACCCACCGACCTCTCTCTCCGGAACTCGTCTCTAGGCGAATCAATCAGGCTGTGCACTCCTGAATACTGACCTAACCTCGGTTCATCAAAAACCGGGAAGAACCCCGTATCTCGTTCTGAGCGCAGCGACTGGAAAACGAGTCGTCCGGCTCGTTCCAGAGTCAGGTCCCCGAAATTAGCCTGACAGAAGCTGGAGGAAGGGTGAAATTCAAAAAGCAGCCGGCAATTCCAGCTGCTGCTGCACGTACACGACGAGGACGACGCGGAGACGACTGCAGCTCGCATTACCTAGCCCCTTTCTCCGACCATTACCGGGGACATTAACGCTGCCGGCGGTTGTAGCAGCCTGGAAAAAACAATAGGTATTCCCAGGACACTTGTCCGCCGCTGTCATACCTGTCCATTGTTCGCCAGCGCCGTCTCGCGACGCTACTACCGCGCACGGCCTAAGAATTCGACTAGGAGGCTCTTCCTCTTATTAGTTGGAACAATGGGGTATTCGACGACCCACGTGTCACTTCCAGTTATTTCAGAGATACTTCCGAAGGAATATAGTAATTGAAAACCACGGATAAAGAACTCGACAAAGTTACATCTCCTGTCTTTTGTAGAAGTGCACTTTTAAAATTGAATACGTTGCGAATCAATTCTACTAATTTCGTTCGTCTTTCGATTTGATTTTGTCGTTCACTTGAACACTTAAAGATATTAAGAATATCAGTTACGCAGTAGCATAATATTCTATTCATTAAAGATTAACTTTCGAATTCTTTCACCAATTGGTTACGATCAGTTTTCGTCGTCTTCGTCATTCCTAAAACGTTTACCTATGATAGTAATATTTAAGACGTCTTTAGAGATTTTCTAAAGATGGTGAAACAATTGCACTATAGAATTAAGCCGCTGATAAGGTGTACAGGAAGTTGAGCGAAACTGCAGGGGAAAAGAATTCCGTGCGGAAGTATCGGGCTTTTGAAATTCGTCAGGATATTGAATAAGTGGAATCTGTTTGGGGAGGTTAATTTTGATGATGTCCGAAGTTTTTATTGGAAAAGTTGGCAGCACGGGAATTTTGTTACGAACTAATATCTGAGGTATTCGTGTAAGCCCCCGTCGGAATGAACCGCGGGATAACTTTGTTTCTGAAATGATTTAGCCTTCGGTTGCCTTTCGCCGCTCTACATTCGCTGTAATTTTACGAAAACGCGTCGGTACGATCATTTTTCTTTCCTTTCGGTTATCTGTCTGCACAATCCTTCGAATTGTTCCTTTAGAAACATCAAGTTACGCGTTTTATTTTTATTCTATTCTACGTTTGTACGTTGTTATTCTATATTTTGTTTTTTAAACAAAAAGAAATTGACTTCCGGGAACTTACAACTTAAACAATTGGATTTTCTATGCTACCTAATTCTATCAACAGATCGTTAACAATTCCCTTCAATTTTGCACTCGAACAGCTAAAACAATTAAAAATTCCATCTACTTTCTACTTTTCTTTTTTTACAGCTTCAAAACTTCCAACCAAATATCAGATTTCCAACCTGAAAGACACGAAGCTGCCAAACTAGCTTCTCAGAAACCTGTTGCAGGCATCGCGGCAGAATATCAGACTCTAAATAACAGCCTCCCCGAAAGAATGTACCAAAGGAACGTGTTAATTACTGTTGAAGACGTCTCGAAAGCATCAAGTAGAGGATGCTGAAGAGTTTAAAAAAAGATAGAGGGGAAAGCTGTCTTAACTACTGACGATGACAGTCTGAAGATTGGTCGATGGGCAGGAGAAAAAATTCAGAGAGCCTAAAGGAATCCTCGTCAGGAACCCGATTCTATTTGAGGATGTACGCGTCGTTAGCCTGCGGTTCTTTAAAATGTGACGACAATCTGCTCGGCTCTTTAAAATGCAAACCGTGCGACATAACTATCTACTTGTGGCAGTCAGACACGGAGAAAAACGGGCAGTCACAGAGAAGAAAAAATAAAAAGCACGACTGCGTTTCAGCGGATCGCCGTTGGATACTCGCGCGTGTATTTTTATTCCAACTGGGTCAACGCACTTTCTGGCAGCCTGTCAGTCTTGGCCTTTTTATTACTCCTTTGACACCAGGATGATCGAAATTGGTTAAAATTCTATTATCACCTGAATTGGTCCTTCCGGTTTGAATATCTTTAGAATGGCTGATCTACATTATATGTATATATATCTTTAACCATTTTATTTTTCTACTAATTTCGTAATAGGTCGGGATATATTTTTTTAATATGTTAGTATTAATATTTTTACCTAGATATTTTTTATTAGATTTATGTAAATCCTAAAATACGCGACTAAATTTGTCGCTGTGTTTATCAGTATAACAATTACGCTACTCGAGCCTCGATAACAATAGGGAAAAATCTATGGAATTGGATAAGCTGCACGATTACTCCTGGAATCCCTAACTCAATATCCGCCATTTAATCCAGCTAAATTGAACTTTAAACTGGAAAAATCAACCTTCACAATTTAAAAACAAATTGACGCTATTAACGATGAAAATTTACTCGGTGTTTTCCAATTTCCACAGCAATTTCTAAAAATAAAATCCCTACCATCGATTCACAATTCCAATTAAACGAATCCTGCGCGCCGACCAGCTGAAAATATCCCGGTTTAACGTCTCTTTAGCCGCTATTTCTCCGGAAACGTTAAGCAGAAACCGTAAAAAACTTGACTGAATTTATTTTGCACGGACATTGTTCGAAACCGCTAACTCGCTACGCCTTTGAACTGCGTCGTGTTGCTACGATTTTTCATTTAGAGACCTCGCCCCGTTTTATTGAGTATAAATTAAGTACTCATAACGGCGGCACACTATACAATTCGGCCGATAAAACGTTTCGAAACTTCAAGCGAAACGAAGTTCCCTGTTTTACGGTTACTTCAAGGCTTTCAGATATGTCGACAACAGGTGACGATGGTCAACCTGGTCTTGTTGTTGAACTTAATTGCGTTACGGTGAGACGACCATTTTAATTGTTTTCTCATTTTTCTTTAAAATTAGTTTGGTAATGAAAATTTTAACGCTTGATGAATTTTCATATTTCTATGGAAATATCTGTATCCCAGATTCAATAAATGTAATACTGAATTTTCAAATATCGCATAGATGATACAACCATGCACGAATGTAAGATTCTGACAGAGATTAATCGTTTTCTTGATACTTTAAATTAATTATCACGTTCCATACGAAACCAGCAACTGTTCTAATATTTATGACTAGGGTTGTGCATACTACAATACAGCTTCAGCTCCCTTTTCCCGGATCCTTGCCAACGGCAGAAACGCTCTCCCATTAGAAATTCGAGCGAATCGAAACTCTTCCATACGATTTCGATTACCCTCCATTCAGGAACTAGGATCGTCAGTGGAAGATCAACGACTAGAACACACGGTGAATCATGTTCCATTCGCGAACTGGGTCGACGATTATCCTGTTACACGTAACCGGCGGTAAAGCAGGTGGCTGCATTACCACGCTCAGGAGATTCCATGGAATCGCGGCCAAATCGAGTAGAATACTTTCAATCGGTTACCCTAGTCTATTCCCCGGAGCGATTTCTACGAGGCTTCCGCATTGTTGACCTAAATCCTGGTGTATATGTGCAACGAGAACCAGCCAGTAGTTTCCCTTCTACCCAATTTCTTCGTTTCCGGTTAGACTGCACCAGCCACCGGATGGAAACACGACTGTTATCAGGAATTTACAAGGATTACCTTCTGTGTACGCAGGTTCTCCTCTATTGACATTCTCTTTGCTCCGATCGAAGAAAATAAAACGTTACGGAAAATTTTGCTGCGTATCGGACTCACGTTAGACCAGTTTGACAGTTAGTTCTGGCTACTGTGTAACGCTCCCGTTGTTAATGGGGTCCAAAGCGATTCCACCAGTGAGTATTTCAGTATTTAGGATTAAAAGTGTTTTCGAGTTGAGCAACTTGAAAAACAACTTTGGCACATTCTTTTGTCCGAGCTTTGGATTTTTCAGTTTCCTAACTTTTGCATCGAAGCTTGAATCGATCGTGTTTTCAATCATTGCAGGAAGAACAAAGTTTTAGTAATTTAAAGAACGAGCGGGAGACTTCTGCGTTATGCTAAATGTTTTGCGATTCGACGACGAAGAAAATTAATCTTGGCGAACGTTTGGAGCGCTCCGAAATTAATGAGAATCGGAAAATTGAATTTGAAATACAACGCCAGCGAGGGTAAGGTTTCGTCCGGTACTTGAATTGTCCGTTAATAAGGGTACACCGTAATTTTCCTTCTGATTAAAATGTCCCTTTTCACCAGGATTTTTAAAAGTATCTATTATCCATGAAAATAACAACAAATGATCACCGTACATTTATGTATAAAACCAATAAAGAACAATTATTTCAAAATGAACTCTGGAGAATTCTTAATAAATATTAAGATAAGGATAAAAATTAGTAGATAAATAAGGACAAACCAATCTCTAACATTATCTATTAAATTCTACATTGATTACTACTATTCTCTTTACCAACATCTTACCACTGCAATGATTGGGTTCAGCTTGCCCAACAACGCGATACTAGCGCCACGTGGGCGTTAACTTGTGTCGTATAGTTACCATTGCTGAATTTGCATTCAGCAGAGTATTTTCAACTCGCAATATCTCAAAAATTAATTATATTTTTCTATAAACATAGGCTAAACAGAACTCTGAGTAGCCACAATCTGGACAAAAATCAATAACAATCTTCATTTAACTCCTTAATCCCTACTCTCACATGAGACCTCTAACTTCTCTCGACAGAAACCCAATTCCCCCTCGATAAATCCTAAGACTCTTTATTCCCATCCATTCCAGGCTGAAAATCCGGCGTGAGTAAATGATAAAACGATAGCTGCTGGTAGAAAGAAATACGATGCTCCAGGCAACATCCAAAATTCAGCTCCTGACCGTCAGCCAGGAAACGCGGAGACGAACAATGGGTTAGGATGAGACGTTGGATAGGATAGAAAAACATCACGCGGCTCATTGCCGGGAGATTTGGCGGAAAGCGGGCTGAGATTGCCGGGAAATCCTCGGGAACATTACCGAATCGGTACGCGTGGTCGCGTGCGAGTTACACGGCCGCACGGAGGAAAACAAAGAAGAAAGGGATCCTATGAATTCGTGAGTGACTTCGGATATCACGTTCCCCGGCGTCTGCCAGACATTTCCTTCGGGCTTCCTGTGTGCATACGCGCGCGGGCGCGCCTACATCCCCTATGCGTTATACAGGGTGTCTTTCTACGAAACACGTTTTCTTCGTCTTGAATGCTGGATAAAGTTTTTCGAAAAATTCTTAGCGCCAGATTTCGAAGCTGTTTAAACACCCCATAATTGTTATCGAACTGAATAGAATACGTAACTGACGTTGCTGAATATTTATGAGGACGAAGAAGAAGAATAATTATACGATAAAATGACCCAAAGTAGGAAGCTGGTTTAAATGTTTAACTATTCTTTAGTAAAACATTGAAATATTTGTTGAAAAGAGTGCGACATGGGAATATAAAAATTGGAGTGATGTTTGAATAATGATTGAACGTTTGATCCAAAATTTGATCGTAGATAATAATTAATTAAATTGCTTCGCGTGTATTCAATACGAATGACTCATCTAGAATGTCATTGCAAAATCGGATGTAGAAAGTATACGCTGTGTTGGTTCAGATTATGGATTACCCGTGGTAATCAATGGTACTGTAATTAGTAAATAATTAACTTAATAGGAAACCTAATCTGGTCTACAATTTAGCACCAACTGGTTCGTTTAATGATTAGTTAACCTAATTTTATCGTTATTTACCCTATCCGGTGTACAATAACAAAACCTATTAAATAATGGCATGCAAAGCGTATTCACAAAGAACTATCGATATAATAAGCACGATATAAAATATTTAGATGAAGTTCTCGTTCCAAAATGCTCACCTCTTTCACGATAATTTATCGATTAGTGAATTTAAAAGGTACCAATCCTGCTTTGAAAATTTTACACTAAAGTATTTTCGTTTATCGAAACGAAAGCAAAATTAAAATATAAAAATTCGCAGACCACAGTAAAATTCGGAAGAGGGTTTTTTAAACCTTCTCGATATAACGATATCAGTTTAGAATAATAAGTATAAAACAGTTTTTAACGACAGAAAAGAAAACACAATTGGATGAAAAGTGAACTGAATAACGGCAATGGGATTGAAACGCAAGATGAAAACAAAGAATCATAGGGCAATAAGGTTTGAAGGCAGCAACCAGGATACAGAATTTACCGAGGACGAGAAGAAGGAGGCCTGGTTCCTTGGTTGAAAGGGCCAGGAAAATTTCAACGGTGGGAAAGATATGAATTTTCATCGGGAAGTCGGACGATAAATTTCCCGTACTCCCGCGACGCTTGCCCATTATGTAGATAATCGCGCGACAGAATTTACGTTCCGTGATGCCGCGACTTTGTAGACACGGCCAACGAAAACGAAATCGCGGCGTGGAATACATTTGCGGCAACCTCGCGTTTCTAAAACTCGCCTTATCCATACATACAGGGTAGCCTAAAAATACCCAACGTTTCGTTCAATTTAAAAATAGAAAAAAAAAAGAAAAAAAGCAACAGGAACTAAAATAAGAAAAAACGTATAAAGTATACACATACATCACCGTTTAATTTCGTCCTCCCAAAATTTTTCCTACCCTAACTATTTTCAAAGAAATTGCAGCCGCCCATTTGCACGTACACCCTGTACTCGTCCTTAATATAAAACGCATTCCTAATTTGTCTGACTCTAGTCGCCTTTAATAATGAAAGAGTTAATGACATCTAAACAGACGCACACCTAGAAACTTGTTTAAATATAATACAAACAAGTGCCAGGAAAATTTATTTGCGAAACAGGTACGCTCTTTTGCCTGGTCTAACCTAGTTTCATGTAGTTCAAGAAGTCGCACCGCCCCATTGTGCCACTGAAAACGCCCATGAACATTTTCTTTCTCCTCGGTTCTTTGTTTGTCGTAATACCTTACTCGTGAGCAGCAAAAAAAAAAAGAAAAAGAAAGGAAAAAGAACGAGACCGAACAATTATAGCTTCGGCATTTCGCGGCTGGCGAACGATAGAGTAAGTAATTACACGACGCATCTTTTCCTATCTTTCTCCTCTATTTTTTGAAATTTCGTGGCACGCTGAAAATAGGATAATCCACGAGACACGTTAAAAAGGAGCGTTGGTTTCGCAACGTTTCGAAAACTTTACTTGCGTTTTCGAAACAATGGGCAATGTTTCACGAGAAATTAAACTGTGCGATTCGTCGAATTTCAAAGAAATTCTGAGAGTCCCTTTGGGTTTGAATTACTATTGGAAAATATTCTCTGGTACTTACGTTCCACAGGATGGTTAGTCGCACGTCCAGGCGAACATGTTTGAGGTTAGGATCGTGTTACGAAGAGATCAACGTTCATTGGTTTCTTCTGAAATTGAAAGAAAGGAGCTGGATTAATTAAATACGTTTTATACTTTAGAAATCATTGAATACGTTGTTGTAAATTATGTGCTCGAAAAAGAGAATGAACCTTTGAAGATTAAGTTTAGCGATAAATTAAACTCAAATGCATCTTCCCGCAATGTATTTACCAAAGTAATTCTCACTTGGAATACACTTAAAAGTGAGGCGCACTGAAGACGAGAATAAGGCTAAGGAACTGGTGGAAACGACAATTGGTAATTTAATTATATAGATGGCCGGGAAATAAAAATTCTCACCAGAGAAGCAAAACGTCTCCAGCGTTTCTAATTCAGGGAATACCCTGTGGTGGAGTCAGTGTTTCAGTTTCTTACGCGAGTAATTTTCATAAAAACACTAATTCCGATGGAAAACTAGAGATTTTATGGAAGTCCAGCTTTGGCCAATTCCGGGCCATAGTTGATTTTATTCTCTTCTCTTAGCGGCAGCCCAATATCCGTCGGAAGTTTCTCAAAGAGCAATCCACCCCCGCGAGGCGGTACTTAAGCGAGAAAAAAATTCCTTTTTCGCACTGATAAAAAGAAAACTCGTTGATAAGCAGCAGCTCGCCTAATTTCACGTGTACACAAACCTTCTACTTCATATTTATTCTAGTTTACCATCTTTGTAAGGCAACAAAAAATTAATTCCCTACAGAGGGTTATTTATAATTTGAGATGAATAGGATCTTAAATTAAATGCAAAATTTTCCTATTTAAACTCATTGATTTTTTCTGATTAATTTCGACTAATTAATCCGGATATGTCTATCACATGTTCACAAGAATAGTACAAAATGAATAATTACTTTATTTCGTTACAATAAAATTTGTTTATAAAATTTATATAGTTTCTCTAAAATTGTAATAAATTTCGTATGAATTACATAAAAAAATGTTTTTGTCTCTGCATATATTCACCGATGCTCTTGCTTGCTTGTTTTATATAAATAATAGCGACCCTTTTAAAAGTTGCACGGAAAGTTTTGTGGCTGACTGTATACGTACTACAACTACTATTTATATGCATCTTTCATTCTCGTTGTTTCAGCCAGCACGCGTTATTTTAAGGAGGCTACGTACACGTACACACACACACTAGAGAACGCGAAACAAAAATCACTAGACGTTGCAGATGCATAGAGGCAGGCGCGAGACATACGACGCTCATGAAACTTCGATGACGACTGAGTTCGCTCACGATTTTAAGGGTGTGTAGGTTCATAATTCATAGCTCTGTAGTGGGAATACCGCGAAATCATTCAACGAACAAATGCGCCTTTGTCGAGTAGGCTGGAATGCAGAACGTTTAGATAAAAATAATTAAATTGCAAGGCTAATAAAAGATAACGAATGATATTGTTTCTGCCTATTAGTGATTTTAAAAATCGCCCGATCATTGTTTAGTAACCTTAATTCGTGTCTGGCCCAGCGTTACTGTAACGAGGCTATTTATTGGATTTATCATTTTGAATGATGAATTCAATTTCTGTGTAATTATTTATTAATGCGTTAATATTGTGTACTTATTATTACATGAAATATATTAGCGTACCTCATTAGCACTTTTAGTTTTTATTTAATAATGAATATATTAATATGATAATATACGTAAAAGAAAAATTGATGTTTCAAAAATCTGTCGGCTTTGATCAATTTGTCAATACAAATATTTGACTAAAAATGCATGTATAAAATTCTGTAAAAATAAGTTTTTCTAAGAAATATTAACAATCTCCAATAGTATAATTATAAAAGAACAGTTGATATCTTTCAAACAAATATTTTTCTACGCCGACATTTGATTTCAGAAGGAAAGTGTACAATATAATTCAACAAAGTTTCAAGTAGTTAAAAGATCGATACTAGCTGCGATCAATCTTCCGCGCGTTACTAATCAACAAATCTACGATTTATTCCATTAGGAGCTGTTGCGATGAAATTGCCCTTCTTTCCAACTCATCCCTCGGAAAATCACCCTGAACAGGTTCAGTAGTTGCCGGGCAAACATGCAGAGTGCGAGAAACGAGCGGAAATCAGCGCAGCCAAGACCAGTTACAAGCGTTATTCCTTAATTGTACCGTTGAATGCAAGAAGGGCCCCAGTGTCGGATGTTAGTTTCCATAAAAGTGTCCCTGAGCGAAGTTAAATGTTCTTGTAACATCGTTTAATGTATTTAAAAATCCAATATTTCCTCTTTATAGCTTCTAAGGAATTAATTACAATAGTACTTTAATCTCTCTGACCCTTTTTCCTACGAATTAAACATAACCTATAATCTAACGATACTGGTTCAGATTTGAATTACAATTGTAAATCATTCATTTGTTTATTCAGTTACCACAGTTTACGTGGTAAAGAATATTAAAAATTTCACTATATGAACAGATCTTGGAAAATCACTGATGTACAAAAATCATGTTTTATCTGAAAATGACAATTCCAATTGAAAGTACTTTGTCGAAGTTTAAACACCGTTCTTTTTATTTCCCGATGACAAAATCAAAGTCATCGGCGGGCCAAAGTTTTTGGTTCGCGCTAAATCGTGAACTTGGCGAGTGATTGTTCCTTCTGGACGTTATTTTCTAACGCCGCTTTGAGAGATCTCTCGTGAGGAAGAAACAATTTTCCACGGACAAAGGGTGCGTCGAAGGTCTCGCAGACGCCATTACAGTGCGTCGATGCGTGCCACCCGCCATTTTGTTCATCGGGAATTCATGAAAGCTTGCGTGTCGCGTTCAGACTACACTCAGGATGCACATTGTTCCCACGAACACGGGATGGAATTTCGTTACAACTTTCGTTGAGCACGTTCCAGGCGATTTTATTAGTTGGAATTAAAATGGCTGACGCTAGCCACGCGCGCGGAAGCGAGTTTTGATGAGCGGATCGATTGATGAGCCCCGGCTCTGATGTTTGGACGTGCTGTTTGCCAAATTGTGTGCACGTTTTTGAAATTAGGCGAGTTTGTTTGCGCCATCGAATGGACGATCGAAGCACAGATACGTGGAAACTAACGTGAACGTTGCAATGTAAGAAGGATATGATATCTCTGCTTGACGCTTTCGACATTTCAAATATCCTTCTTCATTTTCTGGACATCGCTTAAAATTACGAAATATTCAAAACTTATTTTCTTCTGTATGCTATTCAGAAAGTTTCACTTGTTTGATCATTTTCTAAGGTTAACGATTTTTAGGTTACTTTATATACCTGTGATATGCATAAAATATTTTCTTATACCTTAATTATTACTTTAATCTAAGAATATCGAACGAAAAGATGTGCACAAAACACTCGTTTTACATTGCAAAACTTTCATCTAGGAAAGACGCCTGCAGAAATCGACTAAAAAAGGTAAAAAGGACTTACTTTAAACCCGTATCTCTCAATATTTGGGTCAGAACAGCGCAAACAGCGGCCATGTCGGATCCAGGTGGCGCTAGTTTGATATCTTCCAACTCGAATCTCTCTAAGATTGTTTGATGATAGATTAAAGGTAGTGTGTTAGCGTGTTTCTCGCTGGAAATTCAGATTTTTGGTCCTTTCTGAACTCTCATTAGGCTGGTCTAGTTAGTCTCTTTGTGGATCATTGAAGTTCAGCGATGGGTCGAAAGACTCGACTAATTTTCAACTGCGAGACGTTGCCCCTGGCGTTCAATTAACGAGCCTTTCTTCGATACAAGCAACTCGTGATCAGAGAATCGACGTGAATCCTCCCCTCGTGAGGTGTACACGCGTTCTAATTATTACCCTCGTTGGTGCGCTGATGTACTGTTTTGTTCAGGTTGTTTGGTAAATTGAAGCTCAACCTGGATACTTAAGAAAATTGATACTTGCGTGTCTTTGTCCATCGCTGCCTGTGCCTGTCGATTATTTGCGAACAAATTCCCTGTCATTTGCTCTATTTTCTTAATCGGAATATGAAAATTTGTTGAAAGAGCCAAGTTATTACGAGAGATTGTTACGCCATTAAAACACTGATAAGCCGAACATCGACAAGTGTCGAGTTTCTGGCAATCGCAGTGCCTCTCAACTTAAAAAAAGCTGCGAGACGTTGAAAATTTTGATGGCCCCAGTTCGATGACCAGGACCAGTTATAGTCCTAACATCGAAAAACGGCACAACGCGCCTTACCCAATCCAACGCAAAGATTTGTGACATTTTACCAAGGATCTGTAGATGACAGCGATTGCACGCGAAATAACAATGCACGCGGACAGACATGGCTTCGTTCCGACGTAACGTAATCAGGAAAACACACCTGGGGAACAGAAGGGGCTTTTATTCGATATAATACGATCGATCGACATAATTGGGATGGGGGGAGTCAGTCTGCTGTAAATCCAGCGGGCGGATTAGCGAGCGTGGCGTTACGACATATGTACGCGTGCAATATTTAAGCCTCGTTAAACGCATAATTTCAAATCGGCCGTGGGCTTCGCGTCATATGTTATTGATAACCGGGGCCGCGAACGCGCGGCTCTCTGTTGAATAATGCGCGGATTACGCGGTCTAAACTAAAGCAAACGTCGAATAATTAACAAGACACCCTGGCTCGCTTTGAAAGGCCGACGCGAGAGCTCCTGGCGGACCCGCGAGCGTTACGCTTCGGCCTCATTAACTATACAACTCCCAGTCTCTTTGACGCGGCGCGAAGAGATTGATGAGCCCGGGCTCCGACCGATTAGAGGCAGTGATTAAGAAACCTGGCCTCTTCAGTTTGTGTTTGCGCGTGCGTGTGAGCTGCTGCTTTCCTGGATTTAAGTTTTTTGTTGCTTTAATGCTTCCGCCAGGTTCGAGTTGATCTCAGTTTGAGGATTAATAAAGGATAGATTTATAGGTTGATTAACTTTGATTATAATGGCTCTTAGAAAACGGGTCTTTCGATTGTTCAGCATTTTGGCATCGGAATATCGTCAGAAACCTGCGTTCTACTATTTTATAAAGGCACATTAGGACCAATGTCGACCAATTATGATTCGATGAAACAACGATAAAGAAAAAAAGCGATCAACTGATTAAATTTCTATATTTTTACCTGAAAGAGCTTCCAACAGATTACCAACCTAACAGGAGCCTGACTAACTTGCAAGTTCATTTACGAGACACTCTTAATGGAGGAAATTTTAAAGGAACAGAAATACCCGAAACGACTTGGTTTTCCCTTTATTATATTTATTCGTACATTTCCACGTCGAGTAAAAGAGCTGGAGAGTAATAAAGACACTCGGTAATGAAGAGCAAAGATGAAAGGGGAAAAGAATTTTTCCCAGAGTCGTTCTCAGCTCCCTTTTACTTTCATTCGCGCGGCGACTGTAATTTGCCCCTTTCAGAGCCGAACCTCGATGGCTTTTACGACGCTCGATATGACCGGTTTTACGATTCTGCGTCGGGCGATGAGCAAGCAAGGGTGGTGGGGGTACAGGAATCGGTATTGTGAGCCGTTAAACTGCGAACGAGCCGAACGTAGGTGTCTTAAAGGGAAATCAGATAATTGAATAACGGTCAGATACAAAATTTCTACACCGGAGCTTTTACGAGCCCAATTTATGTGTCCTAGGGAATTTCACGCCCATACGTTGCTGGTATGTTCCCGCCGCTTAGCTCTTATCGAATAATCTCAAAGATTCATAAAAGTCTGATAGTATAAAGAAACTTTAAGTTACGATAAATAGCTACCGTATTGTAGTTTTAATCTTGTAATTAAAAATTAATTCATAAATTTAATATGCGAACTTTGGGAAATGTTCTGATTCTTGTTTATTTCAGAGCTCGAAGCTTTTGGAATATAGAAAGGAGCGTGGAATATGGTTTCAATTTCCAGAAATTCAATATTTCTTGCTGTAGAATCCCGAACACATGGAGAAAAATCACTAGTAGATTACAGTTTCAATTTGTCGATTCGATATTCACCTCAAACTCCCAATATACCTAACTACATGCAGCAAACTGGCCAGAATACTCATCGATTCGCTATTTCTAAATCTGAATCTTTAAATGCTGCCAAATACAGCGAGAAAAATAACCAGACTACACTTTTAGTACCGAAGTTCGCTTCGAAACAAATTTGGAAACTACCAAGCCCCTAATCAAAGACACAGCATCCTGTATCGCTCCTCCTCTCTCTCGCTGCAAAAAAAAAAAAGGAAGAGAAAAGTAAAAAAGAGAAGTATATCGACAATTTCAATTTCCAGACTCGCGATCAAAGAAACATTCGTCGGCGAGGTCGCGGGGCTTTGATGTCGTCCACGTGTAGCGCGACAATTTCGCAGTTAGCCCGCGAGCCCCGTCGATCGCGACGATGACAAGAGTTATTTTCTGTCTGACAGGTGTCGGTGGAGCGTCGATCGGTTTTTAAAGCTCGCTACACGAGAGAAGGGCCAATTGAACAGACGCTGCGTGTAACGCGCCCCAGGACAAATATACCGGACGTTATTTTGCATATAGAAATATATACGCACGCGTACACAGTAACACGCACGCATACACAGTAATACACACGCCTAGATGTATGCAACAACAACAAAAAATCTGTGGTCCAATACCGAGGACGATCAAACCGATGGACTGGCAAATATTTTTCGCGGACGTCGGTTTTATCTCGGCCACCCAGCGATTTTTATCGAGACGATATTTCATTCGCCAAGTGGCTAGTTCTACGAAGAATAATTCGTACAGTTTAATAATCCATCTATAATTTTTTCCCCAGTTGTTTGCCTCCTTAGAATATTTTCTCCTTATAATGAGGAGATTAGGAAAATTACCATATTCATGCTTGGGTTGATATATACCTAATCTATTACTCCTAACCTCAAAAACTCAACCCGCACATATCTGGCCCTCGAAACTCGTACAACTCGCAACAAATAAACCTGGAAACTAACTCTCGTACCTGCATTATCCTCTCCTCAAAGTCTATCAAGATTCCCGAGCCGTGTCGTAACAACGCTCGTTGCCCTCTCATCTCTCGTACACCGGATCGATTATATCGCAGAGGTTCCATCGCTCGCAGTACGTACTAGGAACGCGTGTACATACACGTAAAACCGCAAGGAGCAACTAAGCTCCCTGAGCTCGCGAGACTTCGTGACGAGCGGCCATTCCTCTACTATTTTAGGGTTACAAGTTCCGGCGTAGATCGCGCGGATAAGCTCCTGCGGACTTATTTATGGATCGAATCCGCGAGATTTCCGGGAAAGCTCATTTACCTAGGCCTCCTCTTTGCTTGCTCATCCAGGCCTTTGATAGAACGCCGGCCCACCTCTCTGATGAAATATTATCGATAATCGAGGGCCTCAAAGAACGGCTTCTCTGCTCGCGCGACAGACCGCGTGGACACGCGATGCTTGGTGTAATTTGATGCCTCTGTGGACTTCTGTCGACTTCTGTGCATGGGTCTGGGTGTTGCGATGCGCTAGGTGTAGGTGTTTTGAGGGATTTTGGACTGTTGGATGGAGAAATGTAGCTTGAAACTGGAGATTTTAGAGAGGTTGGGAAATTATCATAACGTTTCGTGTCTGGTAGAATATTACGAAAGGAGCGTAAATTAATCCTCTTTCATACTTGAAATATTTTTACATTTGCGATGCGTGTATACGTGTTACTTGAAGGTTAGGATAACATCTTGAAATCCGCTGATAGAAATTAGCAAAATTGTAAATTGTAATCTGAGCTATAGAGATTTGAAAGTCAGTTTTGGATTGGGTAAAATAAACTGTTGAAACTTGTCGACAGAAATTAGTCAAATTTTTATATCGTAATGTGAATTATAACAATTCAAGATTAAAATCTCATTCTGAATTAAGTTGAATCTTATCTTTCCATAAATACACAAAATTTCCAATATTACATCATAATTCGTGCGACGACAATTCCAGCATAAAGGACAATTCGTAGTGGAAAATTTAATAGAAGTTGTGGTTCGTTAGATACCGTATAAAGACTAGAATATAAGCATAACGCAAATGGAAAAGACAGTGTGTTATGGTCACGTTGCCTCGTTTCTATCTGGCGTATCGTATCCACCTACAAACCAATCCGGTTGCCACAATGGGGTCGGCTCTATAGCAACCAGGACGTTTCCTTGTGATTTCAGTGATACGGAGTTTTCTTGATGAGTTCCATGCAAACGCGACCGTTCTCGTCGTGTCCCGACGAATTCAATATGCTCGTACATCGATACGCGGTGTATGGCTGGTGCGCGCATAATCCACGAGGTACTCCAACTTTAATGGGGCGAATCTCGAAAACGCGTGCTCTTTTGATCGATAGCGACTTTGCAACGTCTCGATATACTCGTTGGAATAAAGTCAACAAATCACACAGGCGATTCATCGCGAGCAACTTTTTGAGGTTAGAGTTTATTTCCAAGGGAACTCTGATTCGGTTCGTTATGCATGTTTATTATTTATTAACAATGTTAACAAGTCAAAAGACTGATTCGTTGTAAAGAAATCGCATTAACCACGCCACCGTACTAAAACATGAATCGATAATACGCACAAATTTCGTTCACTAACCTAACCTACACAGCTCCTTCGCTACGATTCTTTTCCATCAAGCTTCAACTTTCGATCCCAAGTTCGTTCTTCGCCAATAAAAAATTAACGTAGGCTTTCACGATTACTTTTCTACTACTTTACAACCCATAAATCGACAATTGCGAAACATTTCACTCTCAATCCTAAATTTGTATGGTGCCAATAAAAATTACATAAACCATCAGAATTATTTTTCTACAATATTCTGACCTATAGAAACCATCAATCTCAAATCACTTCATCCCACTGAACATTCGATCAATAATTAGCCGATAAATTTCGTTCGCATACCTCCTCATCCCCGTCCAATTCCTTTCCACCAATCCTCTTGTATTCCTACAAAAAGCCCGAATTCATGCCGTCGTCGATTCACGCGGCGCCCATTCACGAAAACCGGCGTGTCCAGCTGCGCCTCGCGCCGCTATAGAGAGGCTTAACATAAGCAAGCACGACGTGCATTCGTCGTCAGGTGTCAGGAACGCGTTTCCCATGGCCGCGTTTCTCGTCGGCTACCTTTGTGGAAACGTCCACGTCGCATACCAGCACGCGTCACGTGACGCGGGCGAATTCCCAGCAAATGGTCTAGGCAGACGTAAGACACAGAGGCCCGCTAGAAAATAACGTTGCCCCGACGAGACCGAGACAAATGGCAGATCGATGCCATCGTCATTTACGTCGACTCACTGAATGTGGTGGTAGGACGACGCTGAAACTGTGTGTCAGGGGTTGTCGACACCAGCCAGAAACCACCCCTTTTCCGGCGACACTTATTGTTAGTGAAAATTCGCCACAAGCTGCCGCCACGACTACTCTCTGTCTTTCTCACCACTGTATCCTACATACGTGGGGTTGGATTTAAATTTTAATGAGTCGCGGTTCGAGCACCTGTTTTCTGGGTTAATACGAATGGAAAGGCTGCTGCTCTCACTCTGATCCTCCCAGCTCTCGGAGGAATTTTACGTGGTTTTTGAAGGTTTAGAGCAATTGCTTTTTGATTGTTGGTTTCATATACATGGAAGTTATTTTGTTGGAAATGAGAAACGAATGTAATTGCAAGGGAGCTAAGATTATTAATATCGTGAAAGGATATGGCAGACAGTTAATATTTCTATATACAGTTAATAAATTCTATATACAGGAAGTTAAATATGGAAAGAACTGACAAATCTAAACAACCGTCAAAAGCGAGATCCTAAAAGATGATTATAAAAAATTGGAAAAGTGTCTTTACGAAACCATTAATGAACGGCCTTAGTCTCGCCATATACCCATAAAACGAATAATACAATCGCAGCCCAATAATTATGCCGACGTATTATCATTCTCACCTTCACCGTCAAACCTTCCTCGCAATCTTCCCGGTACGTGCAGTAATTAAAAACCTAACTAAAGAAAATCCAAATAAACCAGCGCAAAGGATCTCAGAGCTGAGCAGAGCGAGTTGGTTCGTCAATGAGAGGGCAGCACTGTCGAGGGTTGCATTAAGCGGGAAAAAACTTGTGGCCCTTGTTATCACGGTCGTTACCACGATAATATCGCCTTGTTCCACGTACAGTTACACGGGACACGACGATATTTGCCCTGGCAGGCTGCATGCAACGTGCCTGCCTGTTACATGGTTACAACAATGGCGACCAGCCCGCTAACGAGGAAACCGTAGTCCGACACCTGACCTGAAGTTTCACTCTTCCCTAATCATCATTTGGCCTTGAAGCAATAGAACTATATATCGCCAATCCGGTAATATACGTAATTGGAAATTCTAGCGTTAAATACGCGTTTCTCATCCTCTTCGAACTTTTCAAACAATACCTTGACAATTATATTTTAGCTTCCACAAGCCTTGCACAATTTATCAGCTATCTTTAAGAAACTTCCATCCTTGTCCTTAACGAACTATCTTTATTTTTAAACACGCTAGACTAAAGTTCTCCCATTTAACCGTTTAAGATAAAATAAAAATTGGGTAATCGATAAAAACATTTTTACCGTGTTTTTCTCCTGTGATCCTCGTATACCAGGTCAGAAATAACGAAGGATAACTGTTATTTGATTCAGTTTGCCTCGCTGAAAATCCGTCGAGTTGCTCACGGATTCCGCGGCGATTCTACCTCCCCCACCAAACTGTTTCATGGAGTTTCTATGGCGTAATGAAACGCGGAATGTGAGCGGATCGTCAGCCTTTGAAGGAACGATTTCGAGGATTGTTCCGCCCCCCTCCTTTTCCGCGTCTGGATACCCACACTCGTTTATCCAGCCGGATTATTTTGTCGGAATGCTTCATCGTCTGTTGGATTGACGGAATGCTGTCTGGTCTGAAGACTGGCCGTATTTTATTAGATTCAACACCAAGGGGACGTGTTTGCCTATTGGTCAGTGGTGAGATGGTTCATGGACTGTGGTCGAAGCGTTCATGACGGAAGGTGGTGTGTATACATTTATGGAAAATGTAAAAATGTACAAATCTACAGAATCCACGTAGTATGCAAAAATACTATAAATACTAAACATTCTGATATTTAGTAGATGAAACAAATCCTCATATAAACGCTTTTTTTACCAACTAGTAATAAACAGTATCCAACAATTCTTAATTCCAACTCTTTCTAATTAAAGAAAAGCTCGCAACAGAATTTTTGCAAAAAGTATTATCGACTATAGTACGTCGAAGAGAAAAAGACCTATGGTCCTGTTCCGATAGTTTCCTCCTTTCGATGAAAACCTAGCTGACTTTTCAGCCGAATTTATGAATAATAAGTACGGCTTCGAAGAGTCCACGCGTGATCCGAGATTAATGACGATGCTGCGGAGGTGGAGTTGATAGAGATCGCGTATTAATCTGAGAACTTGCTGGTTGGTCACATTTTCCGCGAACGTAAACAAAAGGAGAATTCCAGTTTGCGGCTTATCACGGCCCCGGTGTGGCGGGATAAATATAAACAGCTTGTAATAATACCAGCTCGTGCTAGGAGAGCAGGATGAATTCGTCGATGCTCTTAAGCTTCCAGCTGCTAGAGGATTCCATTAACCGAGAGAACTAATTTAAATAGAATAATAGAGATGACTCTTCTCGATGCTTTTTGTTAAATTCAGTCGTTAATTGTTCCTTGTCGCATGACTGGATTTTTTCACAGATTTAAATTATTAGTTGTATATCGTCGAATTTCGAAAGATTTATATGCGATGAAATTTGGGTTAAAATAAATAAAATGTAACGTGACGAAATACAAATTTGTTTAATAATTATATTTAATAATTGTGAGAAGAAATTAAAAAGTTTTAATCGTAAATTCATTGGTGCAAAGAAACAAACGTAAATGCGTAAAGTAATCCTCTATTGTCTACCCAATGTCGACTCGCAAGTATCTCGGCTTTCAATAGCTGCAGGGAGTTAGGAGCTGAGGTTATTGATCTAAAAAGTAGAAGGGTCGAAACTGTATTTGACAAACGTACCATAAAGGGATCACATTCAATCAATATCCGTGACGTTGTGTGCACACAGCGTTTGTATTTACGTAAGATGGATGGCGTGAACATCAGGACGGAATCCCAGAGGATCCGCCAGTTAAGATACAAGAACACAATGATACTTGCGTGATCGTTTCCTATATACATTTCATCTGATCGAACACGATTCTCCAGACAACCGTACTTTTTTTAGTTAATACCGAGATTGAAACGATTATTGGCGTTCTCGACTTACTTCTAAATTTCAATTAATCAGAAATAATATGGTCGCAATTTATCCACAAGTCCATCGCTTTTTCGCAGATACGTAAATTTTGCTTAAAAATTAGAAACTGTTTTCGCACATCAATGAAACTTAAAATTTGCATATATTCGACTGCGCCGTTATTCCATCGGCGAATGACAGATACGATCGAAAATGATGTATCTAATTGTTTCTCTCCTAAACTATTCGACTACTCGCGAGAAACGAACGTTATCAGAAGAAGAATCAACAGACACGGTGGACAGAATCGTAAATGGGCTGACCAAATGCGACACTGGGCGGATAAAGCGGTCTGGTGGCGCTAGTTGCGTCCGCGGCGCGTTTTGAGGGTTGTCTGTACAATTGCGGTTAATTACTAGCATATTCATGCACACGATACACGCTCCTTAGTCGGTGGGAACGGTGTGCACGACGTGCCTACTAATCTGGCGCGCAGATGCAACCGTAATTCGTTAGTTGCTCGGGGCACGTCCATCGAATTAGCGCCAAGCTTAATTAAATCGTCCAGATAAACAACTTCTCTTCATGCTGGACGGCCATGCGCGAACTGTCTTTATTTGGCCGATATTCAACCCCCTTTTTTCATCGCTGATTTTATTCCATCAACGGAATTATGTTCCTAAGTTCCTTTGGTTTTCCATACAAAGTGCGCCGCTGTTGCCATAGCGATTCAGCTGATTTTAATACAATGAGCTGGCAAAGATATATTTTGTACCAAAGTTGGTCGTTCGAGTTTCACTTGAATATTGCGTGACAATAATTTCAGAAAACTGTCGCAGACGAAAAAATGATATGCTAGATTTTTCGCTCATATTGCTCGCTTGTACGATATCTTTGAAACGAACCTCTATATAATCGATATTTTCGATATACGTAGAATAACCGATGCGAAGGGAATACTCCTATGGTCGATTAAATAACAAATTTTGAAGTATTTCACCAGTTGTTGCCAGCCTTTAACGCGGAGCCGATTATTCGATTATCGTCCGTGTAATAACTAATTAATTAGCCAGGCTGTGCACCGTCCGACAATAAGCCAATAATTTATGACGAATCGCTGACACGAAATGCGTTCACGTTCTAATTTTTCATCGATCAAATTATCGATGACACGCCGTCCATCAATTCGATTTTAATTCCCATCGAATTAAATTAACACTGCTGCTATCTTTGGAGCCACGCCCTTTATGCTTAAATATTCTGTTTCCATGAAATTAGAAGACAATTTCTCTTCTTTCCGTTTCCCTCTCAAAATTACATTTTGCAACTAAAATTATAATTTTGGTATCTCTGAAACGAAAATAAAAAGAAAAAGCTGAGAAACGTTGACAATTTTGGGCTGTTCCAATTCGATGACCAAAAGCTATATATACTACGTGACTCACACACACACAGACCGAGGTTTCTGGTCTCAATTATTTCAGACTTCTGTCAATTCTCCCGTTTAAATGTCTGGAAACATGTAAAGTTTGACGGTTGTCCGATTTTACGACCTCGTTATGTCGAAAAGGCAGGCAAACCCGAATGTGAAAGCACGTGGCCGTCATTACCATCCACACGATGCCACTGCTTTTTTCCTCCTCTTTCCGCTAACCGCATGTCAACGGTCGGCGGAGATTGATCGAGGGATCCCGAAATTGAAACAGAAATATTCGAATCTCTTTGCTCCCGGTCACACGAGCGTCTGCCATGCATATTTCAGGCACGGGCAAGCGAAAAGAGAATAGCATTACGCATATTCGTGTGTCTCTCGTCCGACAGACGAGAATGGAAGCCAGAAATAGACGCGAGAACGTCTCCTGTCGACGTGGAAGCCCCGAGAGTTGTATCGGGACTGTTTGGACACTCTCTCGACAGATTGAAATTTCATTTCGACGGAATTCCGATGGATATTGGCTCAGCGCGATCAGATCGATTTCCAAGTGGATTTACGACTGTTTGAAAAATGTTCGTCGCCGATGGAAGAGGATTTTATAATTTTTGCCGAAGGCGCTGATACTCGGGCTTGGCGTTCAATAGGTGAGCGATTCTAACGGCGATCGTAACACTCTTTTTGTATGCTTTAACGTATTATAACATTATATCCACGTGATATTATTTTTCCGATCGTTTTAAACGATCTTAAATATGAAAACAACTTTTATACGAGAATTGTTCGTCTATAACATACCTAACACGAACCACCATTTCCTAAACGTACTTTCTTCTCAAATAATTTGAAGATATAAAGCTTGATAGGAATAGATGAGAAAAATTGCGTCGCTTAATTATACACAACAAAATGTTGTTTAATTTTAGATTGGATTTGAAGCTGGTTGCCAAATTTCCTAAATGAAAAAGTTATTCATAAACTAGCATATTCGCATTACGCACGGAGTGTCGCACACACGATTAAAAACACGTTCGCGGTTCAACGACCCGTTTAAACCTTCTCATCCGCGATTCGGCCGCGTGATGTTTATGCATCTTCGTGTACAATATTCAAGATATATGCACGCATACATGCAAATCAGGCAGGATTTTCACGTATCCACGTGAGAGAGAGGACGTGTGTTGCCGGAAGCACACTATTGCCCCCTGGTTGCATACAATATGCGCCATTACGTTATGCACATGTATGCATGCGTACACAGGTGCATCGACTGTCCACCGATCGAATCCACTTCCATCCACCAGGTTTATAAGATACCACCGCCACGATTATATGCAAATAACCGATATCACGAAATTTAACCAAAATTCCTGGCCGATCAACCGAAAGATTCAAAGACCCTAAGCTTCGAAAATCTACGCTCGTGGTTCGCGATATTAACTTTAGAATGATACGCGTAAAAAGAGACACAATAAGGAGAATGATTTCATAGACGTAGAAGTTGGAATGATCGTTCGCTTCTCGTATCTTCTTTTATTAAGCGTTTCGAGCGGCAATGAAGGTTTATTTTAGGTTGTACGAGTGGTACTTGAAACATCATCAATCTTGGATCAGATCCAGAAGTTGGTGCGAACAGATTCTACGAATTAAGTGCGAGTGGAGATTCTACCAGACGAGGAACTGTATTTCAGGCTGTTCAAAATTTTGGTATCGTACGCCGAGGGTCGATAGCGATTTGTTCTGCTTATCGTGACACGTAACTGAAACAGGGGCTAAACGTCGCGGAGCGTGGCCGCTGATTGATCCGTCAAACTTCGGCACAAAGGGCTGCATTCACGTCACGTCGCGGCTCGAAAAAAGAAGGAGCGCGAAGGGAAGAGGCGGGCCGTCGCCGTGAAAACTTAAAGTCGACACAACAATGGCTTTTTGTCAGCCTACCACGACCCGCGTAAAAACGATACCGGCTGGCTCTCAAGAGCCCTACACACCACTCTGCCTCTTCATCCCCTAGCAAGATCAAGGGAGGACCGATCCACCCAGGTATCGGCGCGTCCAACACGTGACTTCAACTTCTTCGTCGTCTTTTTCTTCGCTATTGTGCATTTGGGTCAACCCTTTCGACGACAGTTCCGTCTGCGCCTCCCTTTCTTCCAAAGAGACGATGCTGGCCATTTTTCCGGCCGTATGAAAGGCCACTCGAGCTCCCTGTGGCTTCTTTGTGGTTCGGCACAGGTAAGAGGCTCGTCTTAATTTCCTCATTGAAAGATAGACTCTCTCAAGACTTGTCTCTTCTTTCGTGTACATTCATCGCGAGGATCTTGGCTTTGTTTGATGACAGGGGAATTTGGTTTTGAGAACTTTTCATCGTGATTGCTTTGAGTTGGGAGATTTAAAAAAATTGTCACATAGATGCGTCTGAATTTCCTTTTCTCGTGATTTTTTTTAAGTAACGGTATGCTTCTGGTTTCTGAAGGTTCGATTAATTTTACTCGACGATGCGAAGATCTGATTTTGGAGTGACTTTTCGACTTTTGTGGCTGTGTATAATTCTTCATACTAATCCTCCATCGATATCGTTGGACCAACGATAGTTAAGATTAGATTTAGATTTTGCTTAATTTCACGATATTCCATTTCGGTTTATTTTATATTTTACGTGGGACAAAAGTTTCGTTCGTCGTTTAAATCTCGATCGGAATTACACGAATACGTCAATTATTGTCATTGCACACAGCAAATTTGACGGTACTTAATTAACCAATAATTAGCTATATTAAATTTAATAAACACGCCATCCCCAATCAACAAGTTATCAGCAGTACATTCGTTATAACAGATTGATGATTTTATTCTTCCTCAGATTGGTCAATGTTTTCAATACACAATTTAGACATTAAATCGGACCATTTATGAAACACCGTCGAAATAACACGATTATCCAATTGAACTTCGATTCAGTGAGAAACATTTTGGAAATTTTGGAAGAATTACTTCTATTTTTGTCGAAAAGTTTGGAAACTCTGTACCAGAAGAGAGCGAAAAAATCTTCCCGTTGGAAACAGATAATACGATCGATGAAACATCGATACAACGATGGCACAATACTTCGTTGTCATTGTTTTCGTGTTTCCATAGTGAAACACTCGAATTCGATCGAAGACCTGACTGTACCGAGATCGATTATTATAGCTGGCAGTTGGCCCCGATAACTGCCGACAATTTCATTTCTCCCGATCTATCGCAACAGTTTATCCCCCGTGTCCGAAACTTTCTTCGTTTTCATCAGCTTCGTGTTGCAAAGTGTTTTTATTCCGTCATTTCCTAAGTCAGGCATGATAATCTTCGCTTCTCAGTTAGAATACTTTATAACTGTCAATTATAAATATAATTTCCTGGTTAGTTGCGTGATCGTTCTAAACGTTGAATTGTTTTACTTTTTAAGCTGATCAATTTTAGGTTCGGCGATTTGAATTTCCCGCCCGAGCAAAGATCGAACGTTATTTCACTTGTATCAAATTTCATGGGCAAATAAATTTGTCCAAGTATTCGAATTCGTATGTAATACGATAAATCGAATAAAATCTGACAAGTACTATAGAAAATCTGCTGAAAATCTACCAAACAAGGGGAAAAGCGTATTTCACGAATATACGTGCGAATTATAAAATATAAAATTTTGTTGCGCTAATCCGCGACGCGAACAAGTACATTTTTCATGCGGAACAATTCTCGGCGACGACAAGGAAATGCGACAGTATCGATAACTAACAGCAGCACGTGCGCGCGCGTGCACAAGGGGTGGAAGTTGCATTAACAAAGCCGAGCGACAAGCGGACGAGGAATTTTATCCCACGCACGAATTACGGGCCGCCGTTGCACTCGTTTACAAGCATTCATTGTCGAAATGTCATTTCGCGAGAATTGTGCCGCGACACGTGCGCGCGGACCTCCCTCTCGCAAAATTCCGCTCGAAGAATGGATTCGCGCCAAGTAAAAAATACGCGATCACGCGGCCCTGCCCCTCCATCGAATTACGCGCCATCCTGCATTTTTCTATTTTTTATTATTTCTTTCGTTTTTTTTTTCTTTTTCATTAGAACTACGTAGTAAAATTACGATGCTATTGATCGGAAATTCCGAAGGTCGATATTTTTTTCAGGCTCCAGCTTTATGCTGTATTTCTGCAAACTGTGAAGTTGAAGTATCCCTAGTGGTTTGTGATACATGTGTGGAATGGTGATTTTGAGATACAATTAGTGAAGTAAAATTTTCTACGCGAGAAGTTACTGTTAGTAGTGTTAGTAAATATTAATTTATCTTTGATTTTGCAATACGACAATGCGCGATGTTAAACAAAACACGAATTAATACTTGTATAGTTTTCCAAAGACACATACATCACGAGTGAAATAAAAATTGCGCGCTAGAAACTAGCAGGCACAACCAATGCACAAATGTGAACACGCCCAGGCAACGTAACCTGTTCGCAGAATAAATTTCGCCATACAGGACGTAGAAACACGAAAGGATCTACAAATATGGGTCAACGTATTCCTGTAGCTAGCCAAGATTTATTTGGGTGCGGTGAATTAGTAAAATATTTACGTTGCTTGCGAGTCAGGCTTGCAGTGAAAATGGTACCAGCGTACAGCGAGTGTGAACATTCATTCTCCTAGGTTATGGATCATCGCATCTATCGGTAAGCTGATGAACAGCGCGACAACGAACTTAATTACGTCGTAATTAAGACACTTTTCCTGGATCGTTAATTAACGTTATCTCTCTATAATACATCGCAACTATATGGATTTTCGAGTGACTTTGAAACAATGGCGACGAATGGGAAACAGTTGACAGCATGTCGATGAGTTGTACTTGAGATTGTATCACAGAGATGCCATGGAAGGGATAAAAGATATTTTATATACTGAATATAACATTAATTAATACAGAGGGTGAATTGAATTAATATGCACAGATATTTAATTAATATCAAGTTTTCAATTGATATAAACGGAATAATTGATGTAAATTAATGAAAATCCTCAACTATGTTTCGACTAATTGGAAATTATAACGCTCCTGTAAGTTTTCCATATCATATTCTTCCGTATCGTTCATGGAATCTCCATGAAAACCAAATTCTCTTTGTTTAACCATAGGACCATCGCCAACAATGAGCACTAAAAAAAGTGCTCCTGAAACAAATCGATACGGAGGATTTGGGAGGGAGAGGGATTAGAAAATAATAAAATATATTTTATATTCATATCATCGCTAATTATCCTGGATGAAAAGACAAGTTTTTAATTGATTGACTGATTCTACAGTTGCTAACGCCAGGTGGAATTCCTTTGTCCTGGAACGCGCGAATATACGGAGAAAGCGAGAAGATATATCGGTGAATGGTTTCTATGGAGGTTGAACATGTATTTTGCTGGCATTTAGTATGGAAATAGTTAGGATAGTAAAGCCGATAAAGAGACCGCCATGTTGCCAAGCATTAATTAACGTCTTCGAACAAGACGTCAAGTCAGATGTACCAGAAACTCTGGGATTCCGGCGAGCCTTAAGCGTATTTCGGGAATAAAGGTCATTAATCCTGATTTGTGCATCAAACCGAGAAATGTCTTACGAGACAGAAGCGCAGACAGTCGGGCTCCGATTTCGATGAAACTTTGTGGGCTTGAAGAACGGCCAAAAATGCTAGACACGTATTCCTTTTTTAATAACGGCTGCGTCCCTGATTCAACAGCCAAGAAGCAGTTCCTGGATAGCCGTTATACAGTGGCAAGTTCGCGAACTTGGATTGGAAGGAAATTGTATGGTGAGATGTATCCGGCTTGGAAAGTCATACGTCGAGAGGTTTATCTGACTGAAAGTTTTAGGGAGAACGGGGGTTATAGGTGTCTGGACACTTTGGTCTTGCGATTTGGAGTAACGATACGTGAAAGTCAGTCAAACGGATGATATTACTAAAGCGTTATAAACGAACAGAATACTGGATTTGCATTACCAACCAGGAGAAAAATTAAATACTCCGACTACTAATTACGATTAGAGCGTAACTGCAAAGATGCGCGTGTCGCGCTAAAGTATTTGCACCCGAACCTATTTGCAAATTTACAGTTGAGCTTATTTCACCAGGCCTTCAGGATGTATCGTAAATCCTTCGAACCAGCGTAGTATTCCGCTGTCGTTACAGCGAGTCCGTGGGTACAATCGTTCCCCTTAACGACCGGAATTTCTTCGGCAGTAATTAAACGAATTATCAGTCTGGAACGTCGCCACGAGCCGCCATTAGACGTTCACGAAATTCCTGGCTGCTGTGAAAAGTGGGATGGCGCGAGAATTCTTGCCATCGGCTCGCTTGACAAAGCCCTGACCATTTCTTCCTGCTTCTTTCCGCTCCCCCAATCCACTCTTTGACGCCGTGACACCGCGTCGCCGCGAAAATGCGGTTCATTACGTTCCCCTGGAAAAACTGGGGGAGAACTGCTGTCACAGTTTCGTCAAGAGAAGGAGTTCGCTCGTTGGAGAATCGTTCGTTGGTCGGAGAGACGGTGACAAATTGGAGCGACATCGACTTGACGAGCGTTGGGGCTTGCTAACGTGACTAGCGATGGGCTTAAGCGTGTACACTACCGCTCGCAAGTACGTGGACACATTTAACAGAAACGTTATTATTCCAACGTTACAAATAGGAGGACTAAGGACCTTCCATTCTTGTCATACGACGTAATTTACTTTGAAAAGTGAACGTGCAATAAGAATATCGACATCTGTAAGTGCGAAATATCATGCAGCAGTTTTATTATTTAAGGAGATCGTTATTTCCAGCTCGTTTGAGTGTCAAACTATATACAAGTACGGCAGAAAAGATTCTGCCAGATCGATAGAGAGATTACCGTGATTCTAGCAACAACATTTAACAGATTGCGTATTTCACACATTGAACTTGATCCCATCACTGAACGTAATCTGCCCTGAAACAGATAAAATCGTATTCTTGCTCTTCGTAGACCCTGGGGTCGCGTGGATGCGACGCTACGATTATTCGTATCGGTTTTACTAAAGCGGAGACGCAGACGGTGTTACCCGCTGCAAAAATTTATTTGGATTCCTCGACACGAGCGGGATACCATGTGGGATTCCTTTTGAAAAACTAGGGGCGGGCTTTAAAAGATCTAAACGATGCTTCATGCGTGATTACGGAGGACTCTAGGGATTTTATATGAACGTTTGTTACTGGTTTCATTGTGGGTCTCTTTCTTGCGTTGTACCGCACCAATTTTTCTATAGACTCTGGCGTTTAGTAGAATCGGTGTAATTGCCACTGGAAATCTGCTATTTTTCTGGCATAGATAATTATATAACAAACGCAAAGTGAATGAATTGTAGAGTTGAGAATTCGCTACTCTAGGTCCATTATCTCCTTTTCAATGTCTATAAAAACACAGGATCCATAGAATACAGAGCAAAGATCTATGATCCAGTGCTATAGGTCCATCATCCGAGGTCCAATAATGCTAAATTAAAAATCAGAGTTCAAAGCACATGTTTGCAATTCTGAATCTAATTTTTGCTGCTTTTTCGATTCATTCCAACGGTAATTAATGCTTACAGTGCCTCTATCTGTAAATGAAAATCAGTTATCAATTTTTTCTTACCGTTAGAAGCCTGAACAAAGCGCAGTGTACGACCCTAATATATCAGTCAGTGACAATACTTCACAGATTAATTCACGGCCTCGCCACATCATGACCCACATTACACATTGACAATTTATCACTAAAAGTGGAACATGTCCTGATATTTTCCATTTGCATAGCGTCCGAATCTATGGAAGAGTCTCCGGTACACCAGGGCCGATTTGCATGAACAAACAGCGCTAAACAAAAGACCGGAGCAAAGAATGCTAATCAATAGCGAACGAACGGTTTTGGCTTTAAAATATACAGAAGCAGACCCGAGGGGTTCGATGGTAGGGATTTATGGAACCGTGCTCACCCCCGCAGTCGGCGTTAATAAAGTTTCGCCGGAGAAACGAAGCACGGGCGTGTTTTGAATCCGTCCAGGAGAATTTCGTGCGGGTTCGCCTTTTTTGGCTTGCGCCCGGCTCCGTAACGAGCGCCCCCTTCGCGGAAGAATTCACCAAGGGGAATCCGTAGCGCGAATTTTAATTAGCGCCGACCGCTCCAACTAAGGATATGAAAAGTAGATCCACTTTTTGGGGCGTTTTCGCGGGTCTCGTCTGGAGAATTCTAATTGACACACACCGACAAGTCAAGGCGGACATAATACACGTCCGACCAACTCCATGTCCTTATGCGAATAATTATTTCGCTAATCCCCTGTACGATGCAAATGATTTTGGCTCGTGGAAACATCGAGATAGCACCTATAGCACATATCGGTCAAAGTTGAATTGTAAAGGATCTAAAGGATCTGATAAAGGAATTTGGGATTTTAAGTTTCACGAAATTCGACTTCGCCAAAGATATCAGGTGTACTCGATCTCTTAAAGTCAGTATTAACTATGTCTTAAATTTACATTGTGATTAAGGTCCATTTATGTACATGTATAATACAATATATGGATAAACTATTTGGTAAAAATTTGTCTACGCTTTAATTTCGATACGCACGATCCGAAACCGTTTACCAATTCAGGCGATATTCCAAGAACGAATATAATTTTGGATCGTAATAGCATCGAGGCTTAGTGTTAACAACGACAGGATGTAATTTATACTGTTGTCCTGGATACTAACGAGCAGCGAACGACCGCGGCAAACAGCGTTTCGCATAAATATATTCCAATGACAAAATCGTCGTCGAGCTATTTCCACCCTGCGGGTAGGATCATCGGTGTTTATCCGACTCAACCGGACTAAACCGACGTGTCCAAACGGAAACCATGTAACGAACGATTTCAGCGCGCTCTCCTCGATGACTTATGGAACTTATTCATTAGGCGAATTTATTGCAATCCAATCGGAATCCTGTTTACGGCGTTCACTGGCGGAATCGGCTTGTTTAGTTAAATTACCCATCCCACGATAACGTCCTCGATGACGGAGTGGCTGTGGGAGATAAATGAACACTACGATCCTACGATTCGATAAGATAACCGCGCGCTGTGTCTCTTGGCGCCAATAGACACTCTTTCCGACGAAACTGCTAAATTCTGTTTGAAATTGAATAACAATCTAAACAAATAAATTAAACTAATAAACCAACGGGAAAGCAATTCTCTATGGGGTGCCTGTTCCGTGCAATAGGAACATTTGCCTGTGGAGACTTTTGGAATCTGACGATACACGAACGAAAAAACAAATATTACGATGCTTTGATTGGACGGTCGGTCAGGCCATTCTTCGAAATGGAAATTGGTAAACGCCGTTTGCGATCGAATAATGTTTTAATTATCGAATTACCAATTAGTAGTTAGCGCGTGTTGGTGGAATTTCAAAAGAGATACAGCGTTCGATACTCGTATCTTTATTCGTCTTTGGTGTTTATCTATACCAATCAATTTTGAGGCAAATACACAGCCATGTTTGTCAAAAGTTGCAGCCTCTGAAGTTCTGTTTGAGTTTCCTTTAGCATCCGCAGCAAGTTACGTTCAGTTCAATTGTAAATAGTTACGATACACGTTCAAATAGTGTAACGATCTATTAGAAAGAAAACCGTATACAGTGGGATGCAAAAACCAAGATAAACGAGAATAAAATATCTTAACCGAGGCCTAAAATATCTTAAGCTTTCTTACCTTAAAATATCTTTGACCTAAAATTGTCTCATTAAAATACTATTATAGTTCCGAGCAGAACTTCTGCATTATCTGTAACAAATACTACGGATTTTCCGAACAATTTAATATTTGTTTCATGCAAATCGATTCGTCGTAAATATTAACTAAACATTAACAATCGTCTTGGATATTGCAATGCAAAGCAGAACCAATATTGCATCGACATTGCTTGGAGTATTAATTGATACCTAATTATACTATATGATTTGCAATCGATTTTGACGAATTGTTCGACAATACAGTTTATACAATAAACACGAAAATGCTATTTAGGATCGTGATTGGTAGTGTACAATAATACACACGTATATAATCAATATGAATATATTGTTTGAAACGGTTGGATACTGCGATACAATGTGCAATCAATATAGCAACAGCATGTAGATCTTTGATTGATATCGCAATACTATGTACAATCAACCTGAGAGTACCTGCTCAGAACTCCGATTGATATTGTAATGCAACCTGTGATCAATATCAACCTATTATTCCAACGTCTCGTTCAAATTGTAAAATATTACACGGCTAATATTTTCGCGTTAACAAACGTATTCGTGGAAAAGCATATAGCGAAGTCGTAAAATTGAAAAGCGAAAATATGCAACGATCGCGAAATATGCGAGACATATTTACAGAGTCGATTTTACGTATGAAAATGATGGAGAAAGTTCGAAGCTGAATCCTTCGCTTATAAACAACGGTATATTTCTAACTAATAGCGTTTGAGACTTTGTAACTAAATAAGAAACATTTACGGAGGTTTCTAGATATCTGAAGTAATTTTTCAACAGACGTTTGATTAATTACTAATTGACCGATGGGCCGACGAGTAATTAACCGATGACGGACAACTAATTAACTGACGCAGTAAATCCATTGTATTTCGTGGTATAATGGTGGATACGTATAACGCGGAATGCTTATAGGGTGTTCGTGAAAGTGAGATCAACTTTCAAAGGTATGCCACGTTTAACTAACAAGACAATTTCTTTTTTACGAGAAATCATTAGATAACACAAGGGTACAGGAATCAGGATTTTGAAATAAAAAAGACAAAGACTGCAAAGTTACTTAATCAGCGGCAAAAGTATTAAAACGTTCCAAAATCTCATTGCTTCGTTTTTCAACAATCACGGCATCGCCTAAAGCGAAAGGTGCTACTAGAAAACCTTGGAAAAGCGAGTCACCGGAACGCCAGACGCCATAACGATCATCCCCTAAAAGCTGGAGGGTGAACAAAGCCGAGGAAAGAGTTAAGGGAGTCGACAGCCCCGGCTTCGATTCCTTTTTGCTCCAAGAATCTACCTCCAAGAGTCACGAGATAACATCTCGCTGCTATGTTGATGGGGCAGGACACGAGTCGACCCGTCCCGCTCGAAAACGAAGTCTCGAGATCGAGTCTACCCTATATCTCTCTTACCCTCTTGCTCTCTCATCTGCCAGCCAGGAACGACAGGATCCGCTCGAAGCAAGATTGAATCTGCACAGTCCGGTTAAAAGGAGAGCACCAGCCTTCGGGCTAAAACGTCGTAGCTCCATGAAAGACGATTTTAAGCGGAAAAGTTGGCACAATTTCGCAATTGGAATATTCTAAAATTAGGCACACGGCGTGCAGATCTACGAATGGTAGCATTATCGCTGGCGTCGTAGACGTTTGCGAATTTGCAATCGTGTCGTCATTATCCCATCGGGCCAACGAATCGCAGAATATTTGACCAAAATCAACGAGTAGAGAAAAAACGGGACAACCAGATGAAGAAATTGAGAAGAAAAAGAGACGGGTGAACGAAGAAATCGAAGAGGAAAAGAAACCACTAGACGAAGAGAGAAAGAGATTGAAGAGAGGAGGAGACAGGTTGTAGAGGGTTGTAGCCTGAAAACGGGAGAGTTGCAGAAGCGTCGGGGAAAGGAGGTCAACGACGTCCTTAAGGATTTCGACGAAGGGGTCCAGGAGAGCCGGGAATACCATCGTCGTGCCACGTTATCCCGTGAAGTATGGCGGGTAGGCGGGGATGGGACGGAGACATCGAGGAAAAAGAAGCAGGAGTGGTTCTCTCCCTTGGTCCGGGTGGAAAAGCATCCTTCGACGGACCACGAGTACCTGGTCTCCCGCGGGATCTGACGCTGACCGAGAGCCAGAAATGGAAGAGAAAAGACGAGCCACCGGCTAAAGCGACACGGGAGTTGCTGGGCAGAAGCGGAATGGGAATGAGTCGGATTTCTTCGACGAACCGTCACTCCGTCGATGCTCCGCCGTTCTGGGGAATTTCCTGATGCGCGCTCCGTTGAAAACAGTTCAACGTGAGCCAAGGTGAAGCTACGGATAGAGTTGGGAGTTGGCTTGTATCGAGGAGATGTGAAAAATAGAAGGATAGTAAGAAAGCAGGAAGATTGGAAACAACTGTAGCAGCTTGATTCTTGATCCTTGGTTCTGTTCGAAGCTGTTGAAGAGTGGAGGGTTAAGGGAAGAGCGTTACACGATATAGCACAGGAGACTGGCACTTCGATCTTGCTGAAACGGAGGATCGCGGATGAGCTGAATAAATTTTTGGTTTTGGTAGCTGGATCTATTACCACAAGCAGATTAATCGAAGATCAGTGACGATACGATAAGAAACCAGAGGACCAGATCGATGGAGAAGAGAACTATAATTTTAACGTAACAAGTGGTATTTTTGGTGGTCGAATCTCAGGAGCGAACGAGTCGAAAGTCGATAGATGAAACGAAACAATCGGAGGATTATATTGGATGGAAAGAAGAACTATGAATAAATGGAGAGAGTCCGAGAAAGCAGTACTGGAAACCGATTCCAGAGGGAAAGTTACCCGGGGCAGGTTGACAAGAAAGGCAACATCGTTAGCGTCGAATGCAAATCTCGTCTGGGGGAAAAGGAATCCAGGGCATGTCGTTTGATCGAAGCAAGGGCCGGCCGCGACTGGAAAGAAAACGAAGGATGAAAGCCGCGGCCAGTAGACACCCCGATAGAGGCCGCAGATAGCAGCGGGGAAATACCGTGATGGAAATGAAGATAGTGGCGGGCAAAGAAGACGGGCAAAAGCGACGAGGGAATACGAGTAGCCGAGGATCCCGCGGGATCTGACGCTGACCGAAAGCCAGAAATAGAAGAGAGGAGAAAAGACGGAAAAAAGAGGGAACAAGGCTAAAGCTACGTTGTAGAGTAATGGAGAATAGCAGCGTTACGTTGTTCCCGTGGAAAACGTATTCCAATCTCTGCTGTCGTTCTTAATTTGCCGGATTAAATCCTAGCGTAACGTATAACCTGATAGAAACATGGCCTAAGGCACTTTCCAATCCAAAAGAAAAGGCTTCTGCGAAAACTTTGCTATTCGACTAGAAATTTTTCTATGATAGTTATGTGCTGATATACACAGGCACGTCAAAATATTCCAACGCTTATGGACAGCCTTTATGGATACACGCACACCCATATTTCTCAATGAAGCTTTCGCAATGTAGAAATAAATTTCGAATGAAAATTACGTACTGGATATAACGTACGACAATGAGAAGGAATCAACAATTGTTGATTAATATAATTCGCAAAAGTTAATGGATTGAAGATCACTGTCTAGTATCCAGAGGTTTATAAGGGAACAGAAGAATTCTTGAAGCAACACATATCCATGCGGTTGCAAGTGAAAGTTCATAAAACAATAACTCGATGGAACGGATGCACTCTGCTTGCTTGAACAAAGGAAGCTGTGCATGTGTAAATCTAGGTCATCGGAGGCCTTGAATTACAAATACAAAGATTTAAAGGGCTATGCTTGGCTTTCGCTTGGTATCCTTCGGCCAAATGTTCAAGATCGGCACACAACGCCCAAGGGTATCTTAGAATTCTAATTTCCCTACACAATCCTCAGGGGTGTCCTGGCATTCTAATTACATTACAATAATCTAATTTCTACCGCAAGAAAGGGTTTCATTTTAACAGAGAAACTAAATTCTCCATCTGAATTCAGCTCGTACTTCTTCTAAATTGACTTTCTCGTAGTCTTCGGAGGTACTGGTCTGAAATTATTACTAAAGTAATAATCGTACGTCTATTTAAGAGTAAAAGAAGCGAAATAGGATCGATCGTTAATACGTGAACACCTTGTCGGTGTTTCATAATAGCCGAGTAACGTCTTGTAGCGTAACGCGTGTTAGTAAAAACTGAATGAACCGACCTTTAGCCAAAAATCTTTATTTCCATTGGACGAAGAAACATCAAGGCGAATCGTCGAAACGATTCTAGACCGGTACAAAGACACTCGTGCGTAGCCTTCTCTAAAATCCCTATTTTTCGAAATTTTAGGAAAAACTCGAGACAATGTTGGCCAACGCGCTAAGGAGGCACAGGACGACGTCTGGTGCTGTGAAAAGGCTGAATAATTTACCGGTGTGAACTGAATTCCGTGGTACAAGTTGCCAACTCCGCCCCGACATTTTGCAGGGGTTGGCGCATCGTTAAAAGCGATATTTCCTAAGTATAGAGTAACTTTCTCCTTTGATACTGTCGGACTATGCTCGCGGCCGGTGAACGTTCGCGGCTCGCGAACTTTTTCAACCTGGCCGAAACGAAGTTCAAGATGAAACCACTCGTAGAACACGCTCGGCTAATCCAAATAATCGGCCGTGCATGCGGCACGCTCGTTCGTGGAATATCGATTAACCAGCGACACCCGGTCGGCTCGGTTCTTTTGATCGTCCAAACGACTACGTTTGCGGACACAGGACAGATTTGTTTCCTGCGACGTGTTCCAGATTCTACCGCTTCCTGTTGCATAATCACGGCTTGTTCAAACTTTATTTAACCTTTTTCGTATGATTTGTCCATTTCTGTGGTCTGCTAGTTGCCAGAAGCTTTTATGCACCGTTAGAATTACTAGAACAGTGCAAGTAACGCGTCCTTTTTCATGGAAATTTTGTGAAATATTTCACAACCATGTGTGTTTGGCTATTTGAATGACTTTTTCTAAAATATGTGGATGAAGCTTTTCCCTTGGAATTATACCTTCTTTCGAGTATCTTACATTTTGGTTTATTTGGTACTGGTTTTTATATATTTAAAAAAAGAATCATTTACGCGTATGTTCGTTGAAATAAAATATTTCTCTACGTACATTCTGAAATATTCTGTGTAAAGTGTGATATTTCATTAAAGCTTCCTACTCATTGCAATGTTCAATTAAAATATCTCGTGCGCGTTGTATTTATGTTTGCCGTTTAATTAACTGAAAAACTGTCTCGAATTAAAACAACTCCGATGGAAATATCCGTTTGAATTACTCCAACTTCTCTATATTTCTAACTACGATCTATTCAGAAGAAGTAACGTGGAATTAAGGATAAGGGAAGAGCCATTTATCCAAGCTATCACGAGTCGCAGGAGCAGTCGAGTTGACGATCGATCTATGACGAAAGAGATCCATTTCTCCTTAAACCGCGGACATCGCTGCAATTTCCATCCGACTCGATCGATGGAATTGTGTGTTTGACGTGGAGTGTTTAATCTTTCCAACCGGTGAGTTTAATGTCGTCGCAGCGTGCTTTCTCTTAACGTCGACTTTCAAGGCGATTCGATTTGATCCGTTCTAGTGGGATTTTTCTTCGTCTCCCGCAACGATTTGTAGCTTTGTTCGATCTTTCACTGCTACGCTAAATTCAATTGCTCTTGAACCAGTGATAAATTCAAATCTATTCGTCTATGACGAAATAATTGACTCTTTTGTTCTCTTCACGACAACCTACGATAAACATGATATTATGACACTCAAAATCGCTGAATACCCTTCGTTGAACATACCTGCAGCCATGTAGGCAGCAATTTCAACAATTTTTTGGCCCGAATTCGGCTGTTTTGGAGTGATGAGCCAAATCGTTGAGTTGAACAACACATTGGAATTTTGAGTATAACCGCCTAAGCATCGAATATTTGAAACTCTGAATATTTGAATCCTTGAATATTTGAATATTTGAAATTTTGAATATTTGAAATTTTGAATATTTGAATATATAAATATTTGAATATTCGAATATTTGAATCTTTGAATCTTTGAATCTTTGAATCTCTGAATCTTTGAATCTCTGAATCTTTGAATATTTGAATATTTGAAATTTTGAATATTTGAATATTTGAATATTTGAATACTTGAGTATTCGAATATTTGAAACTTTGAATTTTTGAAACTTTGAATATTTGAATCCTTGAATATTTGAATATTTGAAACTTTGAATATTTGAATATTTGAATCTTTGAATCTTTGAAGTTTTGAATATTTGAATCTTTGAAGTTTTGAATATTTGAAGCTTTGAATATTTGAATATTCGAATATTTGGATCTTTGAATCTTTGAATCTTTGAATCTTTGAAACTTTGAAACTTTGAATATTTGAATCTTTGAAACTTTGAATATTTGAATCTTTGAATCTTTGAATATTCGAATACTCGAATATTCGAATACTCGAATATTCGAATACTCGAATATTCGAATCTTTGAAACTTTGAAACTTTGAATATTTGAATCTTTGAAACTTTGAATCTTTGAATATTCGAATATTCGAATATTCGAATATTTGAAACTTTGAATATTTGAATCCTTGAATATTTGAATCCTTGAATATTTGAATATTTGAAACTTTGAATCTTTGAATCTTTGAATCTTTGAATCTTTGAATCTTTGAATATTCGAATATTCGAATATTTGAAACTTTGAATATTTGAATCCTTGAATATTTGAATATTTGAAACTTTCATACTTTGAATATTCGAATATTTGAATATTTGAATATTTGAATATTTAAATATTTGAATATTCGAATATTTGAATCTTTGAATATTTGAATATTTAAATATAAGAATATTTGAATATTTGAATATTTAAATCTATGAATCTTTGAATATTTGAATATTTGGATCTTTGTATCTTTGAATATTTGAAATATTTGAATATTTAAATATTTGAATATTCGAATATTCGAATCTTTGAAACTTTGAATATTTGAATCCTTGAATATTTGAATATTTGAATCCTTGAATATTTGAATATTTGGAACTTTCATACTTTGAATATTCGAATATTTGAATCTTTGAATATTTGAATATTTGAATCTTTGAATATTTGAATATATAATATAAGAATATTTTAATATTTGAATATAAGAATATTTGAATATTTGAATATTTAAATCTATGAATCTTTGAATATTTGAATATTTGGATCTTTGTATCCTTGAATATTTGAAACTTTGAATATTTGAATATTTGAATATTCGAATATTTGAATATTTGAATCATTGAAATTTTGAAATTTTGAATCTCTGAGTATTTGAAACTTTGAATATTTGAAAGTTTGAATATTTGTATCCTTGAATATTTGAATATTTGAGACTTTGAATATTTGAATATTTGAATATTTGAATATTTGAATATTTAAATCTCTGAATATTTGAATCTTTGAATCTTTTAATATTTGAATATTTGAATCCTTGAATATTTGATTATTTGAAATTTTGAGTATTTGAATATTTAAATATTTGAATATTCGAATATTTGAATCTTTGAATATTTGAAACTTTGAATATTTGAATCCTTAAATATTTGAATATTTGAATATTTGAATCTTTGAATATTTGAATATTTGAATATTTGAATATTTGAATTTTTGAAACTTTGTATATTTGAATCTTTGAATTTTCGAATCTTTGATTAGTTGAATCTTTGATGTTTTGAATATTTGAATCTATGAAACTTTGAATATTTGAATATTTGGATCTTTGTATCTTTGAATATTTGAATATTCTAATATTTGAATCTTCGAATTTTTGAGTATTTAATACGGCCTCTCTATCGTGGCTAATGGAGGTACCCCTGTTTCGATTACGCTGCTCTATGGGCGTGCTACTTAACCTGTACCTATCCGCGATTACCATGAGAGATGGTGCGATCCAGCATCCATTCGGCATGAATATGCAACCGGCAACAGTCAAACGTTCTCTCCATGGCTAATTTCTTCGCGGTATTTCATTGTGTCGACGAATTTGCTTGTTGTTAAATATTACAGTTCGCAGAGACTACACTTCGTTTCGAACTGCCAAGAATTTTTACCAATTCGATCTTACAAAAAACGTTGAGAAT
This sequence comes from Bombus soroeensis, assembly GCA_014737365.1. Lineage (NCBI taxonomy): Eukaryota > Metazoa > Arthropoda > Insecta > Hymenoptera > Apidae > Bombus > Bombus soroeensis. The sequence continues at coordinate 948,581 of JACXIL010000164.1, read as the reverse complement.
ATTCGATGTCTAACGCTTCGACAACATCCAAGGACAAAGAACTGAGAATCGAAGCAAATTTGACTCGACGTTAGAAGCTCGGAAGATGCTGTCTCAAACGGAACAAAAGTGTGCTCTACTTTAATTTCACAGAAACTTTGAAAACGCCGAACGTTCGACAGTTCCATAGTGCCGAAGGACAAAGAATTGAGAATCTTTAAGGTTTTCAGAAGGTCTGGAAGAGCTGGGATATTTTCGCGAAATCTCAGCTGTCGACTTTAGTTTTCCCTCGCCGCCGGATCCCTCTGACATAATTAAATATTGCATGAGTTCCTGTTAGTGCTGCTCCGCCAGTCTTCCGCTCTGAAGATTAATATTTCACGGAAGCAGGAGGCCACCTCGCGAGAAAAACACTTGGCAAAAATGACGACGTGTCCGCTTGGAAATTCCACCTGACTCGCTTCTTTTCATTCGATAAAGACGAGTCCTTGTACGCGCGGCTTCACAACCATGGAACCAGCTCGAAAACCATCGTGGCTAAGGGGAGAAAAGAAAAAAAGGATGAAGAAGAAAATATTTAATGTTCCTAAGGAGTAGAAAACCGAAACAAGCTCAAGTTGCGGAAGAAGGTGAACGCGTGCAACGCTTCAGAAGTTTGTAAGACGTTTTAAGTTGCTACTCCCGCTTGCTATATTGGCTAATTTATAGCGTTTCCAAGTACTAGCTGGCTATAACCGGAGTTGTTCGTTGAATAGCTAGAAAACTGTGTTACGATAGCGAGTTGCTTCATCCCGCTAGACAAATTATCGAGAATCGAGGGGCCGTAATCGAGAGAATGCCGTAATGCCGTAAATTTGTAAAACACATTTTAGCTGATATAATTTTCCCAAGACGTTTCATACTAAATCCTAATAAAAGTGTAATAAAAAAGAAAAAAAAAAAGAAATTACATTTGAAATTGTTCCAAGATTCTTTCAGTGTGATCGAAAGGTTGGACAATGGGCTTAAAAATAATCCTCGTTTTAGTACGAGGAAAAGTCGTGATTAACGACACGCCATATACGACGAATTCCTGCATTTCACAGAGAACTCGAGCTCACTGTACGTTTTAGTTCCGTGGACAGAGAAAAATCGAGCACCGTTCGAGAAAAATAGTATCGTCGTTCGATGTGGTTGCAGCGAGTGTTTCCAGGAAAATGCAAATTTTAGTCGTAAGAAATAAGATTCGTCTTCCTGTGTCTTGCCCTGTTCAATTTCAATGATAAGTCCAAGTCTCGAGAAGAAAACTGACCTTTCGGTACCTCTCGGGCTCTTTAAGAATTTCCCACCATCTCTGTTATATCGCATACTAAATCAAACATCCAAAATATCTAAAAATCCTATTGTCTCTGAGCTTTCTACCGTCTGCTGAAAAAATAAACGCAACAGCTAGAAACGTCAGTTTGATCGTTACTTAAGGCCATCGTTGAAACGCAAGCCCGGGCTATCGAAGCAATTCAAAGTCGAAAATCTGATACTACCGTCGTCCGTATCGCTTCCTAGCTATTATTCAAATCTCTCGCTGCAACTTTTAATGACTGTAGAAAATTACTGGATCGTTGGACAGCGCCCAGTGGCGGTCAAATGGGCGCGAGAACCCAACGCCAGCCGGTGCACACTGTGAAAAAGAGTAAGCCCCGTTAATAGGATTACACCATGTCCAGCGACAGATTTCCACTAGATATTCAACTGGCCGGCAGCTTCAATATTTGACAATTCGAATTAACGTTCCTACGATTCCCTGCTATCGATTCGGGTCTCGCGAACTCCGTGTTTTATATAATCCACACAGTCGTTGCTGAAAATCCATCCAACATTTGTCATAAACCGCTACGCCGAAGCTTTTCCGCGATCAATCTCTGGCGTGTCGCGCGTAGTCTAACGGGTGTATCGTTATAGTCCTTATAGTCCTTATAGTCGTTATAGTCGTGTATTAGAAAACATGAGACATACGAGGATGGTCTGGTGGAACGATGGACGGTGGGGTGTCTGGACGAATCGGATACCAAACGAAACAAAGCGACGAGGCTGCGGATATTTTATGCAAATCCATGTTTTTGCGAATATAATTTATAAACCGGCGCTTGGATGGAATTGGCGCTTTCATCTTCAAATTCCTACATAAATGTATAACGATCTACGATCTACCGATGAAAATGTGTAGTTCGGGTTGTTCGCAAGCCACATAAAACTTTCCTACGATAAATGTTCAAATGCAATTTCAATCAATAATAAAAGTTCCATTTTATCGTATCTTCGCAATTCTATAAGAGTAGCTGATCCTATGACGCTATAACCAATCAAACTCGCATTCCTTCCGCTAGCCAGCTTCTTATCTCTGCGCACAGTATCCAGGTTATCCGTGTTTGTATCGTGCACCGTCGAAAGGAGTCATAGATCTTCACGGCCTCCCCCGAGAGATTCGCCCTCTTACGTGGCCTTTTCTTCGCCGTAAATCTCACGGTTCGCTTTCAGTCTGGATTGCCTCGCCGGACGCGGAACCACCGTCGTCTAATTAGCTTTCTGTCCAATTAAGGCCACCCTAAACGATCCTGGCGAGGCAAGGAAATCAGGCTGACACCTTGCCACGTCGTGTAACAGCGTTTCTACGTTTTCAACCATCGATCGACGAACATATGATATTTTTGCAAAGATTTCGTTACGCGAAAGTTTGGCCTTGGGAACCGTCGAACTCACAGCGTTTCCTTGTTCGACTGCACGACCTTTTTCAATTTCGATCTTCTCGGAAGGCGATTGTTGCATGAGAAACAGCTATCCCAAATCTTTGACCCATCATTCGGCAGTAAAATCTGCAGACGTTAATTTAATTGTTCGATCGAAGCTATAAATCCGATTCTTCTTTTATTTCTTTCGATTGGAATATAGCACGAGCTCGCTTTAATACATAAAACCTGGGAAATTCACGTTTAAAATTTAATTCGCGGACAAGCTTAAAGGAATAGGTCGGATTTATCGCCGCTGAATAAAATATGAACCGTCTCAGAATATCATACATCGTGAATAATTTCGCGATTTTCTTACGTACATGCAGTGCCGATCGTCGGAATCAATTTATCACGCCTATTTCTATAGAGAATAAAGGTGTCTTGCGAGAAACGACTGCCACTATTTCTCAAAATCTACGCTCTAATCCTTTTCTGACTTCCCACTTTCAAATTCCCCGTATCGTTATAATTATCAAAATATTTAATCATTTCACTCTGCTTATCCTTTCGCTGAATCTTCGCGTTACTTTGCAGTCATCTTTTGAAAGCGGCTTATCTTCTACATCAGTATTCATCCTTTGATCATCTACTGAACCTGAAGATAACCTTCGCTTCCTCGGCAAGTAAAATCTAGGTTCAAAATAGTGAGAAATCTTGATTCAGACTACCTAACTTGCATGCAAAACTTTGCCTACCAGGCTATCTAACCCAATTGAACTCCTACCCTTCAGCGTGCCCAAATGTCCATATATTAGCAAAAAGCGCCTATTCATACCTTGCCTTTATCTTTATTTTTTCACACAGAATCGCATCCTTCCTTTTCACGCTATGACTACCAAGTCACCCTATATAACAACGGTTTCCTCAGCTGCGATTAAGAATAATTTCCATCACTGCACCCTCGCGACCAGCAGAAAGTCAAAACAAACCTGGTCTGACCATTAATCCACCAAAAAAGGATCACTGTTCCCTGAACAGCTCGAGACCGGACCAAATAAACACCGGTGAACCGTACATTGTCCATAAAGGTAGAAAAATAACCTGAAAATTCGGACAAGCTGCAGAACACGTTACCATTGTTCGACCACGATGCACACACGATCGGTAGACTACGCGTTCTAGCTGATGGGTGAAAAGAGCGTAGGCTATCATACTCTGTCTGGCTGGCACGTAAAACAAAATGAAAAATCGAATCTCGATTAGAGCGATCCTTCTGGCAGGCTGCATCGCCTCTACCGTGCCACTTCGCTCATCGTTCACATTTCCTCCCCTGAATCCTTCTTATTCGCGGCATTATCATAATGCCATCGGCCGCTACGTGACAGGAAAGACGTATTATCGTGGCTCGTTCTGCTTTCCCGATCCTTCTCGCGAGCTTATCGTCCCTTTTCTTTCAAACGAATGCGAATTAGCCGTGCTACTTCGTTATTCCCTCAACAACGGTCACTTTCGGCGATGGAACAGGCGTCGGATCGCGTTATATCGACGATAAAGTTGGGAAAATTTGATCGGCGTAGTCGCGGTACGATAGTTTAACGTTATCGACACAAAAAATAATCGAGTCTGTAAAATAATGGAACAATTCCTTGGGATGGAAATATCGAACGAGAGGAATTGAAAATTCGACGGAAAGGCGATAGCAGAAAATAAAACAACATTATTTGTGGAGTCTGAAAAAGTTGCCACCCATTGTATACGCGAGAGGTATCATTTATACGCAACCGAGGGACCCTTCGAGCAAGTGTAGGTAGTTGTCGAGAACTTTGTTTGAAACGTTAGTGCACGCAAACGCTCCCTTTGCGTACTACGCTTGCTGCCAGATGAACTGCTACAACTTGGAAAACCTGTCCCTCTCGGTGTTTCCATTTTCAAGCTCCGAATCCTTGAAATACATGCTTTCGTAGAACAGGATTAAAAGAGACTAAGACAGTCAGCATTACCTGAAAGGAGTTGCAAACGAGATACCTCAAATTCTTAACTGATTCTGTAGAGGAAAAAAAGAAGGCAAAATTCTTGTTAAAGCTAGAAATATTAATTTGTCGACTGACATTCGTTATTAAAACCTCCCTTATGCACTGCTTACCAACTACTATCCTCCGATAAATTTTCCAACCTAACTGTTACCTCGCAATAAACTTGGGAATCTAACCACTACCACCAACCCATAAACTTCATAAGCTTTTCCTAACCACCCAGTACATATTAGCCACGTTACATTAAACCAAGACGAATAGCAGCGAGAGGTGGCAGGCTTACATCGGTAGTTGCAAGAATTTTCAAAGAGTTTCCTCTCGGTAACGTCTAAACGCGTTGAATTTCTGTCGGCAGCTCCCGCAGGAACGAGAAAGGAAGCCGATGGTTGGCAGAACGCCAGACGACACCTCCAACTTCTTTCCTTCGCTTGTACTCTACACACACGTACACGCTCACCAACTTGATACCAACGGTGGACGGTTTCTCTCTATCCAACAGAGGGCAAGTAATAATCCTAACTCGCGGGTTAGCCAGGGTTAATTAGAACAGGGGTTAGTGGCTGGTTGGTTATAGTCGCGGCTCCACTATTCGATACCGGCCACCTCGCTTCATTTTCCAGCCTTCCGACAGTGGAAGAAGCGGCTGTCTTGGTAACGAACGACCAGCCTGCAACTGATAACCCGCGAAGCGTTATTGCGCCAAAGTTAGTGTTCTAATATATAACGTTCCTGGATGATGGACGTGGTTTAAGGTGTACATTTCGTAGAACGTAACGGGCGAGTCAAAATTCGCTTGGCGAGACGATATACATACAGCCACGCTTTCGCTCGAACGTCTTGGGACACCTGTTCTCTTTACGATACGAGATTCGAACGAAACGTCGATACGTAAGTACATGATAATTCACGTAAAAATAGCAGAACGTTATCCGATCTTCGGATACGACTGAAATCCAACTTCTCCGACGATAACGTCGATAAAGCGTGGAAGCTATGTTGGATATTTTAAAGAAATTCAATTTTGACAGTCGCGAGTCTTCAGCCCCGGTGTCCGAGAAACAAAGCGCTGGAGAAAAAGGAGCAGAAAGTGGAAGAGGATGAAGGCGGAGGATCCAAACAACGGCGCCGGGACAAAACTGCGAGACAGCACGGATGAAGAAGCAGCCTGACCAGAAAGGAACAGTCGGAACCAAGATAGACGTCTTGGAAAGACTCGCGGGAAAAAAGGAGATTGGAGAAAACTGGTGTCGTCTATTGAACGAATGCAAAAGAAAGTGGATCCTGGCTCGGTAGAGCGAACGATTCTCCTCCAATTGGGTAACAATGGCGCGAGAGTGTAGCCGAGTCGATCAATCGGTCTTTTTGCGACTCGTCGAAACGCGCAGCGATCGGATGGCGTCCGATAAAACGACCTGACACGCTCTCGAGGTCCGCGGCAAAAATGACCAGACACAAAGGAGGATCCTTTGTACGCCTAGCGCAGATATGGGCGACGAATCTAACAAGGGGAGACAGCCCACACAAAGCGTGTTCTTTCGCGCTGGTAATAACTGCGCGCTCGCAAATTTCCACGATGCAACCCCTGCTGTGTGTTACATGACCCGCTTTCCGATGTTTTTATAACATTTCCGCGAGGGTCAGTATGTTGCACGAGTCTCGGGGCAATTCGATGGCAGGGTTGGAGTAGCTTTTTGGAATTTTGGAATTCAAATTCAGAGAAACTAGATACGTTTGGTGATGGCTATAGTTTGGATAAAGCGTAGCTCGAGATTGGACGATGATTTCCTTAAAGTTTTTTTTTTTTTTTTTTGTAAGAATATAAGTTTTCATGAAATATAAGAACTTTTTATTTACATCGGTATTGGAATCTTCCTGGAACCTAGGTGTAAAGAGAAAATTCACTTACCTGTTTCGAAACGTTGCTCTCGGTGCAACTTCAGCAATTAGACAGACAGCTGCAATACGCAAGGAGCCATAACACACCATGCTATCCTTTATTTCTGAAACAAAAGAAATCGAAGACTCCGTTACAATTGAATCCACTGTTACAAGCCTCTGCTACAAAACTTCCCATCTTCCTTTAATAAACGAAGAACCTACTCAACCTATTTCTAACTCTGCCATCTCTCGCACAGAACATCTACCATCTTACACTCAGAATCTTCCAACAGCGTCTACCATTGGATTGACCTATCAATTACCACGATAGGCTATTCCCTCGTCCAACGACACCAAAAGTCTAACCTAAATATTACCAAATCATCCGTCTTTCTCCAAACAATTGATAGACCTGAGCGAAAATCAAGGAAAAGTTCGTTTTCCATTTGGACGAACCAAGTGAAACGATGGCGGTAAAAGATAATAGGTCTGCCATTTCGGAATAACAAGATTGCTACAATTTTTCTACTATTGCTACTATTGCTACTATTTTTCGTATTCTTCTTATACGAAGTTTCAAGGACTTTCAGATGCCAACGGTACCACGGACCTGGCTTAAACAGCAACTAGAATTCGACAGAACGTTCAAACGTCTCGAAAAGACGAAGACAGGGAGTCAACGTCAAAGGAGACACGCGTCAGTTCGAAACGGCTGGCGGATAGTAGAAACAAAAGGCGTTAAGAGGGAACAGGATGGAAGAGAAAGCACCGCCTAGTTTTTAAAGGGGTTAAGCGGGCCATGGTCCGACTACGGTGTGGCAGTTGAACGAACCCCGCCACTTTGGCGGGTCAGCTGATCCGCTTTGCGGTTTTACGGCTTCGAGACTACGCGATAACAATAAAGTGAACTCGTTCTTTGTCGCTCGCCAACCTATGAAATAACGCGATGAAAATAAATAAGCGCAGATCTTGAGCCATTGACAAACTAGAAAAGTGTAACGAGTGTTTCATCGTGTTTAATTTCGAGTAATGGCACGATACTTTTAACGTACGTAAAGCGTATGTTTACGAGGCATTTGTGGTATTAAACAGAGGCACGTAAGCGGAGAAATTACTAGGATTCGCGGTTATCCATTTGACAGAAGTTACATATTTTTCAGCGCGGACTAGCTGACCCGCTTTCGTTTCGTTCTGTTCCGTCCAGCTTTCCTGCTTCCGCGCTTGTCTTTCTCCTTTTCCCCTCTGTTGTTGTCCGCGGAATGCGCCTCGAATGCATGTTCCCAAGTTCGCGTGATTTTTCATCCCCCATTGCGACTATTGATTACTCTGCCTTTAGTTCCGTGCCTTTTTTTCGCTCGCTCGCCTGTTTGGCCGCGATTGGGTTTGAAAAATGGGTGAGTGGAAACTGGTAGAACATTGCATCTACCTAGAATCGCTTTCTTCGAAAAGCATTTGTCTACACTTTCTTGACGTATCATCCATTTATTGCCATCCTTTTCAATAACAATGAAATTCCAGATAACCAGATACTCTGATAAAATACGTAACCTTTGAAAAGATTCGAAGCTTTCCGAGTGCATCGAAATTAAAAACACAGCCACTTTTTTAAGATACCGCTATCGATCTCCAGGCAGAACAGAGGCTGTTTTCACGAAGCAAGCAACTCGAAATCGACAGTCAGAAATACCCATCGAAAGTCTGACGAAACGTGCTGCTGTTCCTTTTTTTCTACGCCGATTCTTCGTACTCTCTTTTTCCCTTCTTCGTCAAATACTCCAATCTCCGTTTAAAAAAACGAACAAATATTATACTATAATCCTGAACGAACAGCTCGACGAAACGTCGCCTGATTTAAGCACACGAAAGGATACAACAACTCATTCCAGGCGAAAAACAAAGCGCTTATCATACAAAAACACGTGATTTAGCTAACGCGCAGAAATCTCGACGATTCACGGGCATAATCTCAAGAAAGCACGGTGACAGGGTTATCCTCGATGGATTAATACCACACGCGTTCTACCTGTCCGTGTTGGCGAAAAAATTTCGCTTAATTTCCTACTTGGCGGCGGAAAAAAGCAGCGCGTAGCGCGTACAAGGGTGGAAAAGGCGAAAGGAATGCCGCGACGGCAGAAATGGACGAGGGAGATGAGCCGAGCTACCAGCTACAGGTACTAATTGCTTTAACGAGCAGTGGGTGCGGCCGCTTCTATAAAATTTTCTCTGTGACGTTCCAAGGCGCCAGGCCAGCTGCAAGCCCGACCCACCTTGGCCGCGAGTAAAAGATGGCCAGGCGGGATGAAAAAGAGGCATGTGAGCGACGAGAGTGGTATGAGACGGTTGAAAGACTGGAAAGATAAGGAAGACTGCGAACGCTATGGCGAAAATAGGATTGTTCCAACAGATGTAAGCACTGGAGGGTTAAAGATTGATTTCTGCAGATGAATCTGTCGTTGGGGGTTCCACGAGTCTGGTCATAACAGAGATAAGAGGCACGTGTCTATAATGTCGTAGACGTAATTCCGAAATTTCGTGTTTTACAACGTTCAGAGGATTTATCACGCGGGTCAGGGGCACCGATTGTTTAGGTAAATCAAACGTTTTATGGTTTGCTAGGATATTCAAGAGTTCTGATTATCCGGACTTCGAACATGAGTAGATTCGTCCGTATTCGTTTTTGTTAAAATATTTGTTTTCTCTCTTTCGTTTAATTAAGAAAATATTTTAATCGTCGGTGGTGTCAATGCTTGCTCGAAACGTCTAATTCGAAACTCCACAAACACCAGATTGCCAATTCGTCTACAACTTTAACGAGCCCTATCATCTCACAGCAGACTTGACCAGGGCCGATTCCAAAGTATCCAATCGCAACGTGGTCATGCTTGACGTGGAAACGAATTTTCCACGCTTCCAGTCGTTTTTCCATCGATGCCTTTCAACCTTCAGTCAAGCAGAATTAACCTGGGTCAACGTAGCAGCTGCATTAAATCCGTTGGCTCTGAGCTTCGCAACGCGGTCGTCGACGCTCAGAGTGCATTACTATTAGCAAGCTCAGGCAAGGAGGAAGAGAATGACGCCTAATGGTCATACAAGCTCGGTCTCTGGTCTTCTCTGTCGAATTTCCATCTCTCCTATCAGCGTTTCTCTGCTTCTTTTTTCGAACTAGCCTACTTCGCTGGTGCTTGCCTTTCCAACCCCGTTTCCCTCTCTTCCCGCTTTTTCGTCTTCGTGCTATCGTCATTTTCTTCCTCCGTCTGTTTTTCTTCTCTTCTCTCTCTCTCTCTCTCTCTCGAAGCCCCGTTTTTATCCAGGCCACATTTCATACTCGCCAATTTTTTATTCCTCGCCACCTGTTATTTCTCTCTTCTTCTCCCTTCCTCTTTGTTCAGTTTCGTTATTCTTCGCCGTGCTATTTTTGTTGCCCCGCGTTTTTACCACCGATGTTTAGTCTCCCATGTTCGCCCCTGTGTTCCGTCTGTTTTTACGAACGTTCTCCGCGTTCCTTTTTCGAATTCCTGCTTCGTGCACTGTTCAGTGCTGTTTTATCCGTTGGGAAAAGCACAAAGCTTTTAATTTATCGAAATCATTCGGCCGGTAGGATTTGCTGACTTCGTTTGACTTTTAGCCAAAGTGTCTGACAAATTGCAAGATATACGTAGAAAATGGTGTTTGCGAGAATATCTCTTTCTGCTTTCCAATCTATGAAAACGATCAATGTGGCTTCTGAACTGCTCAATTAGCTGCGATTTGTACGATCAAGTTATTTAATTAAATTCTCATCCTCGGGTTTCTTTAAAAGGAACGTATTTCGCAATCAACCGCTCGGAAACGAGGCAGCAGCACGGTTTTGAATTATTTAAACAGAGATAAATCCCCGTTGGTCGTTCGCTTGTCATCTTCACAAAAGAGCTCGCGTACACGCTTGCTCGCGGAACTGAAAGCGACTCACTCCAAAGAAGAATTCCTCGTTTTGTCTTCTGTTTCTCATTTCCCTCCTTTCTATGCCCGTAACTCTCCCTTTCTCCTTATATAAGCTGATCCCAGCCAGCGGATATACGAACACCATAAAGCAGATCACAATGGCGTCCCTATCACCATCGCGTGGTGTAATAACGAATCATGATGGCGGTGGCGTTTCAATCAGCTGATTTGGCACGCGTGCCTCTCTCCTATCTTCGTTACGATCGGAACAGCCTCTGTGAATTATTGGACAATGCTGCAACAACCGGCTCAACAATTTCTAGGAATTTCTCTGACCGAGAGAAACACGGAACTTGAGGATTCGTAACTGTAATCTTTGCTAAAAAGTTTAATTAGCATAGAGGTGCATTTTTTATTTTCATATTGCATTATTAGTATTACCCTGTCGAAATTTCTCTTCGTATAAACTTTCAGGATTGTTCTATTAAAAATATTCGAGATAAGATCAAAATGTGTCGATCAAAAGGAATTTTTCGAATTAGGGAACCTTCCAGATCGAAGATATCGAAAAGAAGTGATAAAATTCCAGAGATCGAGAAATCTAACAATCCCTATGAATATTTCAAGTAATAGCCAAGAATTATTTCATAAAGATTTTTCAAGATGGAATCCGAGTAGCTCGTTCCAAAGGAATTCTTCGCGCGTCGGAAACCGAAGATTTCAAAGTGAAATCGTACAATCGTAGAAACCGAAAAATCTAAAAATCCTTATAAATATTCTAACCAACCGTCGCGAGCTATTCCACCAAACCTTCCCAAGATAAATTCAAGATATCTCGTTCCAAAGAAATTTTTCAATCGAAAGAACCCTACAGATCAAAGATTTGAAAGAAAAATCATCCGAACGAGGAAAGAACAATGTGAAAAAAGCGAAGAAACGAATTGCTCGTTGAACAAGACCGAATGGAGAACCGGCAAGTGTATCCATCATGGCACATCGATAATATTGTGGCAGTTGCTTGTTATTGGGGCCAACGTCGGGTTTCAATCGGCTGATTCGCGCTACCCACGCCATCGTCTGTTATCGATTTCGACACAAACACCGCGCAGATACGTTAACGGTCTCGTTTCTGCTAATGGACGCGCAGCACGTGTTTCGTCTGCGCTCATTATCATCCGAAACGCGCCGCGCAATAACCCCAGCACTCGTTAGTAAGGTCAGAGCGCATTAATTGGCAGACCTGAGATCCCAGGAAATGACGTAGAAGATCCTGATTGAGAACAATGTTCTACCTTGGACCTGATACGATCGCTGCCGAAGGTTTCATCGAAATAATGAAATATTCTTCGATGATGTCGCAAGTATTGAGAAGTTTGAAGTTTCTATAAATTTCTACGAATCTGTAAATCTGTAAATTTCAAAGAAATTGATCGTTTTGCCTGCCCGGAAGAGTTCTACCGTAAGCTTGTTCCAATTTTCCAAGAGAATTCCATTAAAAATGTTTGGTTCGTTAGTGGAAAGTGTGGTACTCTGTGAGTCAGAAATTTGCAGGTGGCAAAGGGATGAAAGGGTAGACCGAATCGAAAGAAAATATACGAAGCGAATCTTGGGCCTGCACAGAGACACGTCGCATTATATCCTAATGAAGATTGAATGGACGATCTGCAAAGAAAAACGCCCAAAACACGTCTGCAAACATCTTAAAACAGGGGTCATGTGGTAATCGAGTTTGCCCGACGAAGAAAAGGACAAGACTGGAAGAAGCAGGGGGTGGTCTCTAGTTAGAGTGACTATTTACGCCATTAGCCGTCTAACCACAGCGAAGGGGGACCGGGAACGGTGGCTTTGTGTTATTCAGTCGGGTACCGAGCCACGTTCAGCTTAAATGGCCTCTTCCGCTCTTTCTCCATCCCCCTGGCTTGATAGAGGCCTTTTAAAAGCCACGGGGGTGAGAAAGAGGCCTGGCTGCGCGCTGCACAAGCTCTGCTCGCGTGCACGTGCAACCAAACTCCCCATACTTTCGATAAAGCGTGCGTTCAACGATCGGGACCGAGTAATAAATAATGCGATCAGAATGTTCGGCTGTTGTTCTTCTGTTTGACTAGAATAGGGTGACTTTGGGGGGCACGTTGCGGGGGGTTGGACGAGTGTTTCGGTCAGAATCGAGGTTAAAGGGAATACGTCTGCGGCTAACGTGTTTGCTGATCGTGGGATTAGGCTTCTACAGGCGTTTAAGCGGAAGGGTTGTCGCTTCGCTTCCTGTTTTGCTTCCGACTTTCATCGAGATGGAAATAAAGGGGCGTTTTGAGAAGTTGCATTAACCTGTAACCGTCTCTGATCCACACAGAAACTTTTACGATTACGATATTTGCACCCTTTATGATATTTTCAAAGTGTAAGACAATTCTCTGGCAAAGTTCTGGTAAGCGTATAAATTTTTGCATAAATATCCAGTGTCCAACAATTACGCAACCGTTAAAATACTACTTCCATCGATCGAGCCCATGAAAGAGGAAACAATCGAAGGAACAACGAGCTCCCAGTGGGCCAGAACTTGAGAAAACGATTTCATCGGTGACTCGAAAAATAATATATCGATGCCGCTTCCGCGCTGGTGACAGCCACGTACGATGTCCAGTCTCGCGAGAGTTACCTGGGCAAACATCGACGGCGTTTTCGCGATCGGTGGAACGTGGTTTCACACTGTACGCCCGAGTTTCCGCGCAACATTCGGAAGAAACTTACGGACAGCGGAACATCGATATCGACGGGGAACTGTTAAGTTTCACTGAAGGGAAACAGTGAAAAGCTAGGCTACACCCGGGGACCGAAGATTCGCTTTATGGCCTCTCGGTGCAATTTGAATCCAGGGAAGAACGTTTGAACGAAGCGATTTCGCGGCGTACAGACGAGCTGACAGCTGAGCAAATGGCTGTTACAGTTATAGCTGGACAGGAATATATGAATTCCTGAGGGACAGCCGTTTATGGTGTTCCTTCTTTGAAGAATGGCCGGACGTCTCTGGAGTTACCAGCCTGGTTGCCGCCCGCTAAGGGGCGGGTCTGAATGTTTGGGGGGTTGCAAATGGACGTCTAATTAGGTATGGAATTGGATTTTTGGGTTCAAACGATGCTTTGCTTTGGTAGGATCGCGTTTAATGAAAATGTGATATAATTAGAATTCGTATACTATTGACAAAACTTGAGGCGCAGATCGTACTTTAAACGATGTTTATGCAAATTCATATTTTGTTAGAAATAGTTGACTGGACGCGATAGTTATTAAAATATTTCTCAAGTATAATATAAATACTAACAAGTATCAGATACTTGACAAGAAACCTATTTCATTAAAAGAATGACGTTATCCGAGTAGTAATTATAAGCGAACTGCGATCTCTATCATCTTTAAATCCCTTTAAATATTTCAAACCCCATCAACGTGTATATTAAAAAGACCAAAAGATAGTTCAATTACACGCAAGGCAAATTGTGGTTCAAATTTCCCTCCGCTCGATAAGAGACTGGAACAACCTTCCATTACCGGCAGAAATATAATCGAAACTACTTTCAATAACAAACTTGGAAAGGCGGTTCGTCGTAAGCTGGCATTAAAATCTGTTTTCCCGCCTCGTATCGCAGATCTTCACATTTAAAAATCGCGTGCAGATCCAGGCCAGCGTGCAGCCGCGATTCCACCGCCCCTAACGATCCGTTATTACTTTGATAAAGTACATAAACATACCGCCAGAGGGCTGGCCGCAACTTTTTTACTCCCACCATCGCCCTAGAATGAAACATAACCTCAAAAAACGCGAATAATCGCATTTCTGCGCTGAATCGTCGTTCTTTTGATCGATAAATGCGTTTCTTTTGTTCCCGCGAAGCAACGAATATCGTCCGAATATGAAGAATTTTCCGAATTTTTACCTGCATCGATAAATGATTACAAGCTTCGTTTCTTTTTAGATATGTATAAAATATTCTTATTTCGCATTTGGCAGAGGATGACGAAATATTTCAGAGAAGAACAAAAATGTCGTTTCTCGTTAACGATATTCAACGATTTTCGAAGCGTGGATATAAATCAATCCACTTCATGGAGACTTTTACGCTTTCTATTGGACAGGTGGTAGCATTGGTCAGGCAGTTTGTCGATTATGGCCCCGTTATGACGTCTATTTTCCTCGTACCGTGCTGCCGGTTTCTAGGAGGACGCTAATAAAAAAGTTTCGCTTGTTGAAAAAGTTTGACCCGCAAGAGATGTTCCGCGTGTTCATTTGGGATGTTCTGCGGATTGAATTCACCCTGAATACTTTTTTGCAACTTTCCTGAGAGCTGGCTTGTGATAGGAATAATTAGAGACGACATGTTCTTCAGGAAGCGATGCTTACAAAAAACAAAGTCATCGAGCTTTACACATAAAAAAGAAAAACGAGTAAAGATACTAATTCTTCGAATCATCGAACCTCCGTACACCGAATAATAAAATCAAAACATGCAATTTTTAATTGCAAACAGCTGGGACGAGTTGTTTTCCTCTTCCTAGGATTGACGAACCCTTTGGCTTCTCCTGGATCGATTCACAGTGGCGAATGGACGACGACAGAGACAGAAATATAATTGTTTGCAAACTAATCTGTCCCGGTGGCGAGTTAAACGGCACGCATACGTGCACACATGTGCAGACAAGCCAACACACCATACTGTAGCAACGGCGGGAGTGCCAACTACAGAATCGGGACAAGGGATCATGGCCCGGCAACTGAACACGCCATATCGCGGCGTGGATGAAGGCAGGCGCACAATTAAAATTTACTGTCGCATAACCACGTCTATCCGTTTCTAGCTTGCGCGCAATTGCGTTTCACTTCACATACGAAAGATCTTGGCCTCAAAAACTTGCCAGATAGGTAAATTTCGTTGTTCAGTTAACCTGTGTACACTTTGGGTATTGCGAGTCCAAAAGTGAACAAGACGTGGTGCACATCATCAAAGCCTTCTATGATAAATGCACAATTTATGCGAGTCACCGTACATAATAAAATAAAATCCATTAAAATGTCATTCTGATTCTCTCGTTCCAAAGACAATTCTGAAATTACGAATGTATCTACGTACATCTCAAGTTCAGATCGAGAGAAACGACACTTTCTTTCATGCATGAGAAAGAAGCAAACAGATGGACCGACCTTGCGAGCTAAATTAATTAAACCCGGTAGGCTGCACGAGCGTTTCAATTGACTGACGTCCAACTAATTTTCGATGAATTCCTCGTTGTTGTATGCGCGTTCCTCGGCTGATGTTAATAACGCCGCGCGTTTCCGAACATTCCCTGACTGCGTATAATGATAACCATTTCGTTCCACACGCACACATACACACATACACACACAATAGAGAGAGAGAGAGAGAGAGAGAGAGAGAGAAAGAGAGAGCGATTCGAACAGTTGCGAACAATTTGAATAATGAAAGTTGAAACGACTGAGTCTGGGAGCACCACGGTCAAATAAAAATGCCGTTTCGTCGAGCCTCGAGATTTCGAATTTACGAAATTACGCCGGTATGGGCAGTTTTGGCCGAGTTTCAATTTCAACCGGCGGCCACACGAAATAATTTCATTGCTGCTCCCGCTGGTTTTATTGCTAGGTGACATCCAGTTGGTAATACGTGGGGGCCATTTAGTAAAAGTGTGACAATTCGCTGCGGATAGGTTACATTTGGTGGAATGTCCGAGGTGATGGCTGTAGGATGATGGTAGGGCACGACATTAGAGTAGGAATGCGTGTGTTTCAGGTTCAGGGACCGTTTGTTTAGGCAAAGATAGCGGAAGCTCGCCCCGTCGAGCGGAAATGCTAGATAGAAGCTATCACCAGATATATAGAAGCTGCTGTTAGCTGTTCGCGGAAATCGACGAAGTCGTTAGTGAAATTGCGCTGTACTGTGCGACAAATTTTGATAAAAATACCCACACAAACGAACGATCGATAATTTCAGAAATTCTAATTCCGTTATAATGTAAATTCAAATTGATTCTAAGTTCTAATGTAATCAGAACGAACGAGTCTCGTTGCGGTGCTAATGAAATTTCACGGTGTCTGTTGAAATACTTTTATGAACCGGTGTATGCGCAATTTCCTTACACTGTGTACGGGGAAAAATTAATCAGCAAATATAGCGGCGACATCAACCACGCAGCGTCTTCTGATAATCTAAGGGTCCCTGGATGATACCGATATCGCGATTCCTGCTGGTTCACCTTCTCTTTCGCGTTATGCGATCTGATATCGAGTAATCTTACGAGCACGAGACTAGGTAATATGACATTCACGAGACACGTGACTAATGCAATAACGCGTGTTGGAGGGGAGAGCATCGGTATGAAAGCTTCTGGAAACTACATGCTAATTACACGGAAATTAGAATTTAGATTAGCCGAATGCTATTTCTGACGCAGCACCCGCTGTTTCGCGGGCCAATTAGCTTGAGCGAATTCCACGCCAGGGAAAATTCAATGTTAATGCCAGCCCCCGCTGCAAATTTCGCCTGTCTGAGCTACTTAGTTTTATTTAGAACGGAACGAGGGGAAATCAAGATGGCACTGACATTGAAATCGTTTCGAGCGATGACAAAAGGCAAAGTATTTCGTAGCGGAAATTTATTCTTCTTCGCACGGGAGTTAAAAACGTTGGTGCTTTGAAAAATTCTAACGTCCGAATGATCGTATAACTTTAGTTAATGTAGCGTAGTTAAAATTAAAATGTCATAAAAAAAAGTAAGAAATCGCGGTGCTTTCAAGTATTCTACGGTAATACCTAAGTTACCGTGACCAATCCTCATCCCGTAAAATGGAATAGTCAAGAAATTATAGTAATTAGCCACACATAATCAAGAATTAGATTCGACTGAAACTAGGTTGAGATTAGGTCACTATCGGAATCTGTGCAGTAAGACAACGTTAGTGAATGTCGAATTTGGTTAAACCCAGTTATATTTAGATTAAACCAAAATGGCTAGAAATTGGCCCCTTGCATTAGACTACACCAAACGAAGCTCGCATCGGACCAAGATCACTGCGAATTGGGACAAAGTTCGCGTTTCTACGATCAAGTTAGGTATGAATTAGGTGAATGTTTCAGAATTTCGGTCCGTGAAACGATAGTAATTTTTGATAGGCCAGTGTGGATTAATGTTAAACTAGATGAGGTTAGAACTAACGTCTAAGTGTATATTAAGCTAATAAGAAAGTTAGGATAGACCGACACAGCGAACTAAGTCGGAATTAATATTAAGTCTGTGATAAGTTCTGCTAAGTTAGTATTAGGTTAACACCACAGTTTGAATTTACGAGGAACAAAGGTCGTATCAGTGGATATTGCACCTACGTGGCCAATTTAACTAATTATACTTATTGTTAGATTCGATATAAAGTTTCGTTATGCACTAAAATCTACGATAATAAAACCTCTACCGTTCTGTTATTATAATGGCCTGTCAACACAAATATAAAACGTAGTATAGAACGCGTAATTATTCCGCTACCGATTCCTCGTATGTTTGCAACAAATATCTCGCAATTTCTATATACGTTTCTATATACGTTTTGAGACGGATTTCAAACTTTACCAATATATTTATCCGGATTGTGTTTCATCGTTATGCTAATGAAATTCAAAATGTTTCGTACAAAGCTCATACAACATAGATATAAAATTTTCTGTGATGGATGTTACACGATAATTACACACAAAATCAGAAACTCGTCCGAGAACATTTGCATTGAATAAAAACGCAACTCGTTACTCGCTTGGAAACCAATTCCACTGTAACAACAAGCCATAGCCAGTGAAATTACCTCTTTCATCGGGTCTCGCGAGAAAAACGAAGAACAATCATGAAATCTCTCTCGCACTGTAAAACAGAAAAAAGAAAGCAGATAACGAGAGGGAAGAAGACGAAAGGAAAATAGCATTTTACGGGGCTAAACGTTTTCCATCGTCGGGACGAGCGCGTTGACTCTGGCGCTCGCGCGCCCGCGCACGGGAACAAAGGCGAAATTTCAGGAAATTTGCGCGCGCGCGAAGCTGTCGCACGAAGAATCCCAGAAATTTGTTTCGCTGCTTAGGATATTTCAAGCTTCGTGAAAGGAGCAGGATATGTCTCTTTCTTTTTCATCGTGTGCCACGAGAAGCCAGGAATTAAATGCGGCGAGCGTTTCGCGACCACCCTCGTTTTTCATCCCTCCAACCCCTTTGCGCTCGCGCTGTCCCTTTCCGCGCAGCCTGCCTTTCTTTCTTTCTCCCCGGCCTTTTCTAGCCGACTCTCGTATTTAGGAAATTGCTAGCTCGGCTGCTCGAGTAATCGAGTGTTATTTTAAGAGCGAGAGCAATTAACGCTCTCACCGGTTACCCATGCAGCGAGCGTAATTCTGCCAGGGGGATCGCGAATATTTTTAACCGACTGCTCGGCCGCCACAGAACGAGGTAAGAATTTCCTCGACGATCTTGTTGCACGGATAAACGCGTACACCGCGGCTCATAAATATGGGAAAACATTGTTTGATTCGATATTAGGCAGAATATTGGCAGAATTAATGGCAAACTAAAGATCAGAAGCGATATTTGCTATCTTCTCGTGGAATCGTTCCTTGGATTTCCTTGCATTACTATAGGATTGCTTTATTCATCGTTTGATAATCGTCTCAAAGTTAAATCGCTCTTCGTTAGCTGGCTGTCTTTGTACAATTTATGCAGTGGTTTTGGCGTTTCACGTTAAAGCACTCGCACCGGTCATGGATTAGTGGTTCTTCCTGCTAACAAATTTATGCATTCATCTAGAAGCTCCCTTTGAAGAATCTCAACATCGCGTTCAGCGCGTTTTATCTGACCTCATCTTCAACATCGATTAGCAAACCTTCATAGAAATGCACTGTTACGTTTATTAAAAGTCACAACACAGTGAATATTATACGCGAATATTTACATGCGCGCGAATGTGAAAGAAGATTAACGCGTGGCGGATTGTAACGTATGAAAATATCCAGAGTATCGCGAAAGACTTTAAGAACTCGAAGAACTTTTCAATTTACAATGCATCTTCCAAGTAGCTAATTTATCGAAGATTCTGCTGTTAGAAGCAACCGCCCAATCGAAAGGGAAACACAGGTGCAACTACTGCGACACTTTTCTCAACCGATCTCACCTTTGAAAATTTTTGCACCGACTTAACGCATGGCTCGACGTTTAACAAAAACCCCGTAGCGGTCTCCCAAGGAGGAACAATTATTCTTGGAACAAAGGGTGCCAGGGGGCCTCTAGCAACGATCATAACGCGATGAAAGAGCATTCGTGGAACTTGCTTGGTCAGGCTAAAAACAAACAGCAGCCAGTTGGACAATAAAAAGCAGAAGCCAGACAGTTCGCAAGAAGCGTGTTAAGCGGTTGTCCTCGAGCAGACCCGTGCCATAAAATGGCACAGGCTATGGAGAATTAACAAGGCGCGCCCGAGTGCGCGAGTGGTTGCACTTCGCGCCTTCGTCGGCTGCCTTTTCACAAGCTAGGCTTTTACCAGGGCAGCACAGTCGAACGGTGACGATTTTTAGATGGCCCTCGACGCGAGCGCTTCCTCGCGTTAATTAACTAATTACACCGCGCCGGACAGCGACGAGGCATGCGAGTACTTGCTTTTTCGAGCTATCTTCTGACAGACTACTATCTCTCCTTCTGCCTCCGCCAGCTGCCAAAACGAAACTCGAGGGTAGTGCGTTTTTAGATACACTTTTGCGAGTTGGCGATTGATAGGGGAGATTGCACGGTAATTCAAGCTGTTAATGCGGATCGCTGAAATTTTAGAATTGAAATTTTTGATAACGTCGAGATTCGCACTTTTTTCCGGCAACGTTTTAAAACGAGATGTTCGCGAAACGGAGCGTGTTTTCAACGGGACCTACATGTTATTTACGCAGTATCAGCTTTCTGTAGTTATACCACTACACGTGCTACTACATGACACGAAATTTAATACTTTTTGAACCTAGTCAATTAATATAAATACAGTGGTGTACAAATATTTTTCGTAGCTGGCGTATGCATTCCACTCGTACGTAACCAGGAAATTATATGCGTACAACCACGACCAATACTCTTGGACTAGATTAGCAATTTTCTTGAATCACTCGCTACAGTTTACGGTATAGGGTTAAATACGAGTCTCGAAATCGGTCAAACTGGCCATACACAAAGCAGATGGAGCAAAAAGTAACCTAGAAGTGGTTTTTCGTGTGGTGCGCGTTTTCGGGACTACAGCGGAGACCGAAACCGATAATCATTTAATCGGGTCGCCGCTATAATAGTCCATTGCTTACAGAATTTTCCCTTTTCCGTGTTCTGGCCTGACTCTGGATATCGTTCGCCGCGAAAATTGCGGAAATGTTGGGAAACGAACGGTAATGGCTCGTAAAGTGGGCTGCGATTATCAGGATTTATGAGAACGTCGCGTTTTAACCCTGCCAAAATCTCGTTGTTATCCTTTGTACCCGCGGCGTTTTTCTTCCTGGTTGCAATTAAAAATGGCACGGTTTTTAAGTGTCCCATTTCGCTACTAATTCTCCCTCTCTGTGAAACCGTGCTGTTTCTCGCTCGTAAATTTCGAAATTCTCGCATGTGTTACCGTATCGCGTAATAAAGCCTAGATCCCGGCATTATCTTGCTTTTCTCATTTGTTCGTCCTTCTTTTGGGTAGATCGCGATGATACGCGTTTCTCGTTTAATACATCAATTTTTTGATATTGCTAGCGAATGTACAGACTGCTTTAGTTAATCGAAAAAAAGTGTTAATTTCGTGTGAAAAGGTAAATCGAATACACGGAATAAAATTTGTAATTTCTAAAAAATCGACTTTGAGCGAGATATGAATTTGCATAAAAATCTGCAGTTAATTAATATTCCTTGTTTAATCTTTGCGTGTATTGTTCATTCAACGATCTCCTCTTTCGCTCTTCGCATTGTCTCGTTACCCTTCTTCCTCATCGTCCCCTCGTGAAACACTCGTGAACCATTCCTGACACAAAGCCTCTGGGAAGCGCCAATGGAAACCTGGCGGCAGCGATTAAAGCGATTGATAAACAGAGGCGTCTAAATGAACGTCGTGCGTTCACGAACGATGCCATCTCCTCGATTTCGATTCGATTTGAGTTCCGTTGTTCGGCAGATACAACGCCTAAGGACCCGGCAACCGGGCGAGCAACGACGCCCAGAGCGCAGCATCTTCAATATGGCGCTTTCAATTTTCTCCATTTAGCTTCTAACGAAGAGATGACCCACGCCAGAGGGCGGCATAGAGGAAGTCCTTGACACAGACGTGCCTTTCCTCGCCACTTCCACTTTCAGTGCCAATTTATCAAACGGTCGGCGATCCATGTTTTCATCAAATTTTTCCTTTCATCGATTCGGTAATATGGCAATAGAATTATTATATTCGCTGAAATGACAGGTTCTAGATCGTGATTAGGTATTGTTGCATTAATATCCTGTATGAATTCTATTCTTTCTTAATCACGTTCATAAAACCATGAATTCATACAAGTATTTATTGTAACGAATGAGATATTTTCCAGACAATCTAGTATAGGTTTGAAATTCTAGCGCTTCTAAGACTAATTTTAAGGCTTCTTCGAACGATTTATTCTATTTTTATCGAGCTAAATGTATATACGCTATTTTCAAATGCATTCCTCGTCTCGTAATTGTCCTATCTTATCACACACACTGATTGCTATCTCAAGCTCCATCGCACGCAATAAATTCCAATCAATCCTCATCCAGCCAAAGAACCTATCTACCTGCTAGTCTTTCTCGACACTAGACACACGAAGATCCGCGCATTCAAGCTCATAAAATCATCCCTAGCGATTACCACTCGTTAGGACCCTCGTCGATTTCCTCGGACAATGAGCAAAAGATAGATCACCGATCAGACATCGATCTAGAAGTATTAATAAAATAACAACAGAGCATGAAACTGATGGAGGGTCGTCGGCGGGGGGTGCTTTCAATTTTCTCCATTTAGACCATAATGAAGGACCAGTCTGTGTGGAGGGGCGACGCGAAGAAAACGAGGGTAACCAGCCGGGGAACCCCTCGAGATTCTGAGGTCTGGCCTGACGCGAGCAGCCAGTTTCCAGTGCGCTATTTCGCGCGACAGAACTTATCTAATATAGCCGCGTCCTCCCTCGCGTCACGAACAAACCGAGAGAACCCTGTAGCGGGATTCCTGCTCCCTTTATGCCACGCAGTCGCACTTTGCCGAACTTCGTACGCGCTAAGAACCCCGACCCACAAAGTGAGAAGCCGTCGCGAATATAAAATAACTCTCTCTCTCTCTCTCTCTCTCTTCGTGGTCCTTTTGGCAATATTACACGGGAATTCGGGAAGTGAATTCTAAGCAGATCGATCCTTCTTAATTTTTTAACGCTGGAGAAATTGTGTCTGGTCCTTGAGACGGACAGAAGGTGCTGTGGTAGTCTTTGTGGCGGGAATTATGAATCAAAGATAATCTTCGACACATGGAAATGTTCATTTAAGCGAACATTATGTCTGACTACAAAAAATTAGATAGACGGAGCATTTCCGAAAAAGATGCGGTGGAAGGAAGAATGAAAAGATGGAGAACTGACTAAACATTGAGACACGATGAGTCTTACAAACAAATGAACTGTCTATAAATTAATTTCCTTGCTATTTTGAGCCTTTCTTTCAAAATCTTCCTTCTAAATCTCAATCTTTCCTTTCTCCTATCATACAGCTCTTTTTGAAAATTTGCTACTTCTTGAGACCTCGGAGACCTTGGCGAATATAACCTACTTCCCCCTCGATTTAACGAGTTTCAACATTTTCGTCGCGCGATGGCTCGTGATGATAATTCTGTCGATTGTATCAGAAAATCCGTACAAAAGTGCAAACATTGAAACGGACTATCACTCTTCAACGTCCCCAATCTCAATCGTCAATATGTCCTTTCCGAGAACTGATTACCGCCAGGTCACAAAATCCTACGTGAAACACGGCGAGCCAGGTGACTGTTTCGCTAAATCTGAAAAAATTGCTTCCGCCTTGGAGGAAAGGGTCATATGTGTGCTCGCCTTTATATATGGTCCGCGTACCATGTCTAAACTCGGATTTAAAACGCGATACATCACGGTTGGAGTTAAGAGTCGGAATTAAAATCTCGATAACGAATCACCCACCATTCCTGTATCTCCCATATCGCATAAATTTAGTTGGAGCTCGTTGTCGCTTGCATGTCACTAAGAATTAATTACCAGTAGACGTTCAAGTGGAGAAAATTCTTAGTGAAAGCTGCCGTTTTTATCGTCAAAGAATTTTCATGGAATTTGTGATTAATCGTAAAGCTACTTTGAAATTGAAAAGCGAATTTTGTCTGTGGGTTTAATTATTGCTATATCCATATGTAAGAATCAAACAATATGTTTGGTTTAAAATGATAAAATTCATTAAAAAAGGTTGAATTAATAATCGATTGTAATCGCAAGATTCTGATTCGAACTTGTTGAATTCTCAAATATCAATTCGACGATTTTCAAGGAGCACTTGTCCCAAGTAAAAGAAATGACAAAGAGTGGATATTAATTGGCATAGCGTATAATCGAAGAAGAGACGGGGAAAATGAAATTATTTGCCACTTAACACATTTCCTTTGATGGCCATCGAATTACCATGAGGAAGTCAAAGCAGGTGTAGGCGATATAATTCACGGCGCGTTAAAAAAGAAATTTTCAAAAGAAGATTTCTATCTTGGAAGCGATATAAGAACCCTCGATCCTTCGTCCCGATCTTTCCCAAAGAGGAGGATAATTTTCTACCGCATCTGGTTAGCAACTGTATCTTTCCAATCTCTATTCATCCCGATTATACCGTCACTTGTTACAACCTCGTCCTAACCACACTCCGTCTTATTCATTTTGCGCCTTTAATTAAACGCTACTTAATTAATCTCATCGATACTCTCAATACAATAAGCCATTAATAAAATTTTCCACTTCGCCTCGAGAAGCATTTACCAAAAACCTTAAACAACCGCCGCGCTAAATCAAATACCCAAAACGTTTACCCCGATATTCGCCCATCCATTAAAAACACGAACAATCGTATCGCTGGAAGAATCAATCGTCAAAAATCTGCGCACTAAGCCAAACACCCGAAATGTTTTCCTCGACGTCCGCCAATCGGTTGAAAAGATCAACAACCGTTTCCTACCTAACCGTGAAAAAAGAAAACCAATTCGTGTGGGAAGGGAGCAAACGATCCTAACCCTTTCCCAGAAAGCAGTAAACCCAGTAAGGAAAGCGGCGTAATCAGATAGAGCAGCCAGTGGAGGTGGCAGCAGGTGAAATTACAAGAGGGATATCGCTGTTCGAATTTGCCGGATCATCAAACAACTTGTCTAATACCGTTGTCCTGGCTGGTGGCCCTCACCCTGCAACGCGACAATCTAAATCTCGCCCCTTCGGGGGATCAGATTTCCCCGTGTGCAGTTCAATGCCAGCTGGAATCAGGGCGGATGAAAGGACAACGGCATTTGGGGAAGACTCGGTTCATTTGCTTCCGAAGCTACCTGCCCTCTCTCTCTCTCTCTCTCTCTCTCTCTTTCTCTCTCGGTTCGATTCCCTAACCCATCGTTCTCTGGAGCCCCAACCTCCTATTCGTTCGACTTAACTTCCGCTTATACCGGCGGAGTTTGACTTGTTTGACGCGCTATCGATTGCGCCCCGGCAACGTTGCTCATTAGTAGCGAGTAATTGCCTCCACGAGTGCCCTTGACGCGAATGTATAAGGGAGAGAGAAAGAGAGGGAGAGAGGAGTGCTACTTGCTCCCCGGGGCGTGTTTACGCGAATCAATTAACCGTCGATTAAGTCTTTCTTTCGGGAACGTTTCAGAGAGTCACGCACCGCTCAAGGATCTATGAACCGTGATTAGTCGTTCGTGACTGTTTCTTTTGGGGAATGGCTTATGTTTGACTGGCTTCGAATTGGTTTCCCTAGATTCTTAAACGCCACGATGTAGACGATCTGCCGAGTACCAATTTACAAGAGTGTTAATTTCAATGAGTCGGTACGAAGAAGGGAGTTAACCTAAAGCAATGGACTGGAAGTGAAACTGTTCAAGAATATACAAGTTGAATGTCAACCCACTAATAGCGTCACGTTCCCAATAAATTGCAAGAGAACACGCATTGGGAGTGTGTCACTTGATTAACTTGGATTAGATGAGACGCTGGAGACCGATCGAGGGGACAGAAGATTTCAGTAGCAGAAACTACCGTTCAAACTACCGGTCTGATGAATCATGCCAGAAACGGTCGCCACTTTTACGATTCGGCCACGCGTCCTACCTATTGTCGCGTTAAATATATAGGTGATAAATCTAACCTCATCAATCACACGTGTCTATTCTCCTTGTTTATCTCGTCTTACAAGATTCAATCTGAGTATTTCTAGTCGATCGTTAAATTTATAAGTTTATGTATTTAATGGGACGATAGTCGGCACGCGTGGCTCAAACACGATCGATGTTTAACATTGTTCTAACAGAAGCTATCGTAATCAAATCGTAAGATTATTTTGACAATTAAAAAGGAGCAACAAATGCAGAAATAATACTACTTATTATCAGTGATGTTTTTATAAGACAATCTTAAAATTTATTAAGGGACTGGGAGAGACGTATGTCATTAATCATCTGAAAATCAGGTTCTGATTACTCCAAGCTAGTGAAAAGGGATCGAGCCAGTAGAAAGGAGTGTCCAGGGGTGAGATTTAATAAAAGATTGCCCTCTGGGTCAACGAAGGTTATGTCCTTTCGGCTAGCCTGGGCTTAGTCCCGCGATAAGAGGAAGGTTTAGAGACGATATACTATAGTGAGCCTGTTTTTCGATGGATCTTTCCACCCTGTAGCTCTGGGAAATCGCGTTTACCCTCGTTATCCTCGAAGCCACGGAAATGTTTCGGGGACGTACACGTTTATTTCGGAACTGGAGTGGCAAAGTCTGTGGTTAGAACGAGGAATTGTCGGAGGAGGTATGCAGGTTAACTCTGATTAACCCCCGTGTTATACGAAACTGTTTCACTCCAGCTAAACGTCTAAATAATACGCAAAGTGTTTCACTCGACTCTGATATCCAAATTAATAAAAAAGAAAAACTTGTCCAACTTATACGTTCGTGAAGCTAGTTAAAAAATTTACTACGGACTCTGTATCTCATATAAGGTGCAATAATATTGAATAAAATTTTATACAGGTAAAAATGGTCTACTGACTGATCGAAACGATTTTTGATTAAATCGCGATATCAAATGACACGATTTAGATTGGGACGCGACTTGGGATCGTTCGAAGTATGACGGAACCCTGCGAGATCTAATGAATCGTCCAACAATTCCAAAACTGTTCGAATCAAGGCTAACGACGATCGTCTGTGATAATCTCCTCGTGTTTCACCTCTTGGACCACTGATTGGGCAGATTGCCGATTCGATCGCGATTTTAAACGACACAGTTTAGGTTAGATTCGTTTAAAACACGTCTGGAAGCGAGAGGTCGGATAAATCGTCGAATAATTCGGAAGTTGTTTGAATAGCCGGCGATCCCCGGACGAAGTTTCCCTCCCCAGGACAGTGCAGCCAGTCGATCTTAATTTTCCATCCGCCTGAACAGGGTGTTAAATAGCTTGGGACTCGTTGTGCCAGCGGAGGTTTAATTGAAGTAACTTGGTGTTTACGCAGCGACGTAATCCCTCGCCTCCGGCGTGATTTCGTTCGTCTTCCGCTACTTCTCGCTCACAATCCTTATGTACTATCCTTTTTTTTCTAACTATCTGTTGCTTTCGAGTACCGAGCTTAGCGTCGGATTATTGTTAAAAGCAGCTTGCTGCGTCTCTCCTCTTCCTCTAGTCTTCTAATTAAACGGAAGGAACAGAGACTTTAACATAAAACAGGAAAGGGCAGTGCGTTCTATCCGGAACTTGCTAGCGGACTCGCCGATATAGAAGACGTTGTACAGCATCTAACGTGTATCTTAAACGCGGAATAGCGGAAACCAGCTCGGAGATTACGCACAGTCGCTCGCGATACTGTTTGAACGCTTACGATAGAAAATGTTCGCGCGCGTGACAAACGTGTGTAAGTAACTTTCTGGAGTATTATGAACCATATTTATAACGAGTCACGGCCATCGCGGTTACGATACTAAAATTTAAAATTCGTCCAAAAATGTAGATAAAAATTGCAAGCGCGCGCGTATTGCAAACGTACACGTATATCTGATAAGAAATTATTATATACGCACACAATAGTACGAGCAGCTGTCTCGAACGTACAGCGTTATAATATTATAAATCGATGGACAATCGGCAAGAATCTAACAAACAGTCCAACAGATGCAGATTATATTATCTAATCCGTCGTAATCTGTGCTGGTTTCTATCTTCGCATACTTTCGTCGCCGAAAGCAATTACGTAAATAAGGAAGAAGCGAACAGCTAACAGCAGCAGCGATTCCTTCTGATTTTTCATTCCTCTTTGATATCAGCTGGATCGTGGAAAGCGCGATACGAAGTTCCAGATCGAGACGAAGCTCGGATGAATTACGCAGAGAACTTGCCTTCCGGTTTATTACAGGGTTTAACTCCCTTTGCGGATGTAATCTGAACTTCATTATTTAAAATTCAACGTGGTGCAGCGATTGCATTCTAGCGCGGAACGACCTTATGAAAGATTCAGGCCAGGGTCGCGGCGGCAGAAATTGACCGACATAAATTATTTCAATATCTTGCGGCCTACGGTGTCGCGGACCTAGCGGCTACCTTCCTTCCGGAATAACCTTTACAATTTTAAATGTTCCGAACGTCCAGCGCCGCGTTGGCCGTTCGCGCACACCGTAGACCAACGAGGAAGGAGCTCGCCTGTCGAAAGACTGACAAATTTACTGCCAGTTGATTTACGAAGTTTCAGATTCCGAACGTGTTAAAATAAGAACCGTGTCGGAAACACGTGTCTTGCGAGAAGGATGGTTACTTGAAATAAGAGATACTTCTTTACGATTTCTACTTCATGTAATCTGTGTTGTATTTTTCTATCAAAAGATAGAACAGAAGGAGCGAGGCACAAAGCTATTCGAATACTTTTCCTGGCTGACTTTTACAAGTATTATCAGATTATTATCCTTTATACGCATATTTTTTGGAAAATTTGCGAACGCTATAGTACCACACTACCAGTAGCAAAGTACTACTTTATCCGGATACTTTATCCACGATAAACGACTATTGCATACCGTCTTTCGAAAAATAAGGAAAAATCCCAAACATGTCCGTGTTACGTCTCAAGCTATAAATGTACACATGCCGCAATTCCAAAACTCGACATCGTAATAAACTTTATCGTGCTGTTAATCTCTGAATCCTTTGTTACCGATAACCAGTTAATCTGACGTCAACGATCGCTAAAGACTAGTAAGAATAACTTCGAAAACATGGTGCACGTGGTAATCAACGAGTGTCCCAAGCGTATTTCCGCTTGATTTCCAATCGTTTCCGGAATTTGGAAAACCGTTGCCCCGAAATGTCGTCTATACAAACGTACCTCAAGATGTGGAGGTTGGAACTGGTATTCGACCGTCCTTCTCTGCACGCCACCTTCTTCCGGTTCGCGAAACTTCCCTTGTAAAATCACTGCGAAGATTTCATTAAGCGAACGTTTACTCGTCATCTGTCCCGGGATAATGAAGCTTTCTGGTGACAAGCCGGCGAGCAAGAGGCAGAGAAACAGGGCCACAGAGACAGACAGAGAAAGAGAGAGAGAGAGAGAGGGAGGGAAAGAGAGAAAGAGAGAACGCTGAAAGAGAGCGGAAGGATAACAAGAAGCCCGACGAAATGAGAGAATTTACCGGCGGTGTTGCAGGCCGCCCGGAAACCGCAGAATTCCAGCGCAGCTCTGGAAATTTCGTTTAGCTAGCGGCGTGATTTAAGAACAGTCTGTCCTCGTGGATTATTCGCCGGTGATCATCAACACTGGTTGCTTGTCATCTTTATTGCGTTAACCAAGATACATTGGAATATTGCTTTTATTATGATGTTTTCTAGAATACAACGCGTCACATTCAGGGATCGTAACAGTAATAACTCAAATTTCAGAAGATGGCGGTATAACGAGAAAATTTTCTTGGTTACTGGCAACTATCGTCGAGAATGGAATTCTTTTTTGTTGCTGAGAACCATTGTTTTTGGTCATTTCCCGTTATCGTCAATTTTGATTAACGTCACTGATGATTAATACACAGAGGAGAAGCGCCAAAATCGAACTCTCAATTTTTATGCGTAACTTTCTAAATATCGAAGATACGATTGTACAGGTGTACCAAAGAAAAACACGCCAGATCATCCAGAGAAACGAACGCAAATAAGGGCAATAAATTGCCTAGGAAGAAATTTGTTAAAAGGCAGGAATCGGATTGAACAAGCAAGAGGAGATCTCGTAAACTTGGGTTTACGATAAAAGGAGCAAGCCAACTCACGCAGCGGTGAAACGTCTCAGTCATTCACAACAGCCAGCTGAAAATCACGTCACGATACACGTGTTCTCGCACCATTCCGCTTGCTTTATGACTGTCGCGTTCTTGTAGAAGCGTGAAAAACACGAATTCGAAGCTGCGCTCGCCTCGACGCACCCTCCCGTTTCCGTTCTTTCTTTTTTTCCTCTGTGCACACGGTTTTTCACGGCGATTCGGGCGCCCCCGCGAACCTCGTAACTAGCATACACGTCAGGAACGCGGTCGTTCGACGAGATTAATCACTTTCAACCACGAACTTCACGATCCTAGTTAAATGATCCCAGTTAGAGTTGATTCGTGACTTTTATGGTCTCGGGTTACCATCGTCCAATTGGTCTTTACGACTGGGATGTATAGTGTTTTTAAAGAGTTTCGAAGCCATAATTGGAAGAATTAAGCAACGATGTAGTTGTTTAGAGTTGAGAGAAAGTTTGAAAGAAGACGAAAGTGAGAAAGTTGAAACAGAGCAGAGTCGAATAATTAAATAAGTAAAATGTTTAATGCGAAGTAAGTACTGCAGCTTCGAGTCATTAGTTTGCAATTACGTGTCGCGTAGGATGAGTTAGCAACGTTTCCTAGATTATTTTTCTTACGTTTCATATTCACTTCTTATACTATTTAAATCGGAGATTAACGTTGCAAAGCGTTTTATGGTACTTGAGTTTCATGCCATTGGTTTATGTTCGTTAAGTACGTTTAATGAGAGTGTAATACTTTAACATAATATTTGCCAATAACGGCTGGTTCTAAAAATAATTTTTCCAAATTTTCATCGTCATGTTACATATTCAAACAATTTCTGCCACTGTCTGTATTATTGTGAACTTTCATTGCCAATGTTTCACTGTGACAAATCAACCAACGCCTGTTATTTATGCTTAGGAAGTCGCGTAGCTCACCGACGCACGTATCCACGGCACAAACTAGTTAAAGTAGTATTTCCGTGGACCAATGGTATTAAAACTCGGAAATACAAGGGACTTTTCTTGATCCTTCGTGCGTCACGCGAGCCATGTAACAACGAGTTTTTACACCATATGCAAATATGCTAGTCGGCCTCGACTTTTAATTGTGCGCGGGTGCTGTTCTCTCGACTCGGCTGCGTCGTTAAACGGGACAAGACGCGACATTAATGAAATGCAAATTGCCGTGAACACCAGCTTTCGAAGAATCCTGGATAGGATGAATGGCGTTGATGCTGTTGAACCGTTTACGAAAACGGAAACATGCTGTTATACGAAAAGGATTAATTTAGGGCCATGGATTAATTGGAAGGTTAAACAGTGGCGTGAGTCGATCCGCTGATATTTTTCGTAAAACAGTGCTCTGCGTTCACCGTTGCAAAAGCTTCTTCATATTTTTTTAAGTCATGAAAACCTACCATGACTTTGGAATATAATCCGGTTGGATTAAGTATCTTTTCTTAACTCACCGACTGCTCGTATATTAACTAAATAACGAGGATAAGAAAGAAATTTATCTCTTAAATAATCCCTTAATTATCCTATCCCTCATAAGTTAATCGCAAAGTTCCTATTCCCATTTTTCTGTCTTCGTAACTTTCTTCCTTGCCGTAACAAACTTCTTCAAAATCGAATCCTCGACCTCGGAAACCAGCCACCAACGCAACCATTAATCGCTTTGCCAAATAAGAGCCTCGTCACCTAAAAGTCCCCCAGCAATTCGCAGCTCGCGGCATCCCCGTGGCGCACCTGCACCCCATTAATCCCCAGCCATTAAACGTCACTTCTACACGCAGAATGTTCACGGAGGTACGAGCAGGAGGCCGGAAATCGTGCATGCTGGAAGCTGGCAATTTATTAAAAGCGCATCCTCATTGTCACCGAATCTGCTGACAGTGCCCATGCAAGACGACTGCCTCGTACTCTCATGCGCGTTATTATCCATTCTCACATGAACATATAACGACGAATACACGTACGCGAACTGGCTGTATTATCGTTCAAAGGTATCTGAACGCTCGATTATTTTCGAAAATAAATAAATCGTATTTAAGATCATACTAAAGTCTTTGTCTTCAGATTCTCGCATTTTCTTCTTCACCCGCTGAATATTCTAATTACTTTTATCTTGTACATTCGATATTCGTACTCAGCACGTTCCATACATTTTTCCACCTTTTAAATTCCTACAAATGTATCAAGATCAAGTCACAACTATATAGTACTATAGTTTAATTATATCTTTGTCGAAATTGATTTTTAAAAACCGATACGCAACGACAAATTTATTCGTCGTTAATTTGCATGCGACTGCACTTTGCTTCGATTTGAAAATGCTATTACCACGGATCGAGCAGAACGGCCAAATACTTACGAACATTAATGTACATACACGCGTACAGAGAAATGCACACTCGACTAGTGTACGTCTATAGATTTACAGGCGGGCAAATACACAGACTCTCGTGTGCAACAGAGGACACACGCCGCTTGAATCCTGATGGGGACAGCGGAGCAGTTTGCGCTGGTTATTCGCGCGTCTACGTGTACCTGCGTAAGCATGTACGTGTGGACATAAAGGAGCGTGTCTGCTTGCAGACTAATCGCATCTAATGAGCCGCACCCCGTCAGCGCAGATTAAAGCCACCGGTTACAACGCGGTTAAATGGCCTCCTCTGGCGTTCCAGCCGCGGAAAAAACCACCCCCGTTCAGGGAATTATTGTTTCACGCGGACTGGACTGTCTTCTTTCCTTCTTTTGTCCCCCTTTTTGTGCCAACAGAGCGGTCTGTGGATATGGCGAACCAAGAGTGTGGGATAGAAACAAGTAACGCGGCTATAGCGGCTTACGAAAGTATTGGAACACATGTAGACACACCTTTTGAATATCGATATATTCGCAATATTTTCCGGCCATGAATATGTAACTGGCACGATAGTTGAAAATAAATTACGTGAAAATATGTACAGAAATTATGACGCTTAATATAAACACCTAGACAATTTCAAATCTCTGTGGAACTTTGAACGATTTCAGTATATTAAACTTAATTTTGTCGATAGTCATCTAGATGAATGACGATGGAGATTTTACGAGGAACGTCAGTAGCCATGGTTAATTTCAATTTTACGTTATTGGAAACCGAGTCTAGTTGTAATAATATTAACAAAATGTTTCATTTTCTGTGCATCACTGAACCTAACTGTCAATTATTCCTTTAAGAGAAGCTACCCTGCGCATTTCCATATAGTTCGATTTAATGAATTTCCAAAAAAAGAAAAAGAGAGAATCAATATGACCGAATAATTCCAGAATATGAAAACCCGACAGTTTGTGAATTATACTGGGGCAAAAATATTGAACGTTCAGCTGGCAAAAGAAGGGTAGAAGGGAAGAGAATGCATAGGGAACACGATTTGTAACGCTTTTACGATTCTCCCTTTTCCTGCCAATTTTCTTTATCTCCGGTGGCGTTCGCTGGTGCGGCTTATTTAAATTTTCACCGGGCATGAAAGGGTGGCCGGTGTTTGCGTCGAACATTAAAAACACACGGCCGGCCACACGCCGTCTGATTAATCGCCGGGGAAACGTATTAAAAATACATTAGCACGCTGGCTGGAATATTGCCCGTACTGTAGCCCCTACCTGTTCGTTGTTGCACCGATATACAAACGATTCGAATCTCGTTACGCGGCCGGAAACCGCCTCGTTCGACGTTAGAACACGTCGATTAAACGGCAACGCGAATCAATACTCGAATTTCAACCCGGAAATTTGATTAAATGACGGGAAAAAATGTACTCCACCTTCGCTGTAGTTTATATCCTTCTCACAGTGGTTACGTTTCTACTTGTCCTTTGGTAATTTTTTCTCGCAATTGGCACAACAGATATTTTTGGGGCTTTTTTAATTTTTTTATTTTTTTTTTTTTTTTGAGAAATGACTTTGTATAAAAATATGTCAAGGTGTATAAACGCGACATTACTAAAACTTGAAAAGGAATTGAGAATTATTCTAACATCGCGAAAAGTGTAAAACGGAAGAATAAAAACCCTTAGACACTATACATCGAGTTTCCTTTAAGACGCGTTCTAATCAATAAATAAAACATTGTTAAGTAAATAAAATATTGTTTCAAGCAACGATACTTGTTATTTATTTCCACTAGTGTGTGCTTGGAACTCGCGGTAAGAATTTATCCCTACGAAAAATGGGACGATTCGATGGCTGAATCGGGCCGAACCAGGTAGTCAAAGATCAGTTTTAAAGACTCTTTCAGGGTCCCCATGTCAGAATTATCCCCCATAGAAACTTAATCCCAATGGCCGCCTATTTACCTCGGTCAATGGCCATCTGGAAACCTCACACGCCGTATAATCTACTGCAACGTTCAATCTTCCACTTTTTCTCATTGATATTCAAATTCTAACCTCTAGCTGCTTCATAATTGCAAGTGACTCATCGAGGTAACATTCGATGATCCGCGGAACGTCATCTGGACCAAATATATTAGGTCGTAACACATGTAATGCTCGTTTGAATGCTTCAAATTCTTTATTACGTTGGTCGTTTCTCCGTACTGTTTACTATACTATTTTATAATCTGTTCATCAAATATGATCCAACAATCGGATACTCTGTAATTCATAAAATTTCATCCTTTACTTAATATCGTATCTCTGATATACACCTGCGTATGACAACTCGCAACGGTAGCAATTCGTAACTGGCGACTCTTAGAATTTCGCTAATAATACTACTAACCTTAAAAGATTAATTCGAGGAAACGAACATTTCATACTTTACAGCCCGATACAATGGTGGCTTCATTACGGCTCCAATGACTCACCTGAAACAAAAAATGAGAGAAAGCATAATACCGCAACTGCAAATGGAAACGTAAAATGAACACGTAGTAGGAAGTTTCTTTACACGCATGCTCAAACACACACGAACAAACGCTAACACACGCATAGGTAGACAGTTTCAGAGGGACGTTTTGCGTCCGTTCGACGCGCGGTTTCTGAGATGTTCGCCGAGTAAATGGCAGCAGCTTTCATGCAGACGCACCTTCAATCCCGGCTCTGCCACAGCCTTCAGTTGTAAGCCACACACATTCTTTGTTAAGGATAGCGAGGTCATTCCTTTCCCAGTAAAACTCTGGCATAAAAGGCAGGTTAGGAATGCGTATGGCAGGTTCGAGAAAAAGAGGAGGAGAATAGAAAGACCGGGTGAAGTTTCGTGAACCGGGAATAGTAGCCTTTTCATGCTGTCAGCCAGCTACGGGATAATTGTTGCTTTCAGGGATTTTAAATGGGGAAGTGACTACTGTAAAACAGATTCGAAGCGGTTGTATCAATCTCTGAATTTACGCCAACGTTTGTCAGCATTTCAATTCACGAATTTTTCGCCCATCCTCCTGATATTCGATGAAATTTCATTAACAAGCACGTTTGTGCTTGTCGAACGTATGTTTGAATAAATAAAACTGTGTACGTGTTCGACATCTTTGAATTCAGAGCGGCACTCGTTAGAGTTACTTTCATTCGGGTTTTTAATTTCTTTTGTCGACGCGTACGTTCGATTTGAAATTAGATTTGGATAAATTGATCCACGTATGTACACCGCTATTATTTATGAACATACGGTAACGCATCATCGGCATCTTTAAAGTCTTCTTAATTAATAAAATAAAAGTACATTTAAAAATCTATTGAAATCTGGATTTTTTGCTGATGGCAATTAATAACACGACGCGATAGTGGTATGTTAAAGAACGTACAAAACCTCTGGTTCCAATCCAATACTATGACGGGTAAAGCTGCCTTGTAAATTCAAGTTTGTCAAGGTAGAAAAATGCCAGGTCGTTTCTATTAATTCCACGGTTTTGAAGGGCACCGGCGATGGGTTTGTTTTAACACGAAGCCAATTTATCTTTCATCTTTGCCAAGGTTTCTTTCATCTTTCCCAGTCTCCTCTTTGACCCGTATGACAAGTTTCTATTAGCTTTATGGCACACAATACGCCCGTAAATCCTATTAACAGCCTTTCAGATTTATCCTCCATGCGTGTTTCGCGATAGATATTGGCCGTCTTTCGGTTCAAAGGCCAGGCGAATATCGATCCAATATTAAAGAAAACGATTATCGAACCTTTACTCTTGATTTTCGATGCTTTTTATCGGAGGAAAGTCGAGCATAGAATCATAAGGCTTCGTGTAAGCGTAAATTTATAATAGTTCGGCTCGCAGGGTCTAAGAACAAAGGAAAAACGAAGCGAACGGAACAGGGAATGATGAAAGATTAATAAAGCAAAGCAGGCGCCTATATTAAATGACTGTGTACACTTAATCATCCTCGGCAAACTTCCGCGGACATCGAACATTTACGACAGGAAATTACGGGCCGATTTATGGACTGATCTGATCGAATTAATTATCGAGTCTGTTCTCGTACACCTCTAAAAATTGAACGTCAATCCCTCGGGTCTGCATGGCGAAACGACTCTTCCATCGATTAATATCGTTTCGCTTATATCGAACGATAATTCACTGAAATATTTATCCGCCCGCTACAAGTACGCGCTGTTTCAATTTTCTGTTTTCTAATTTTCTTCTTTCGCTCTTCGCTTCTTCCTTCTCCTTTCGTCAAAAAATTTCATATATCCAAGAGTACAGGGGACACTCGAAGCTGACAAATTCGATTTATTCGTTACATAAAACAACTTTACGCCCAGCGGGCATCCGCTGCAGGAAGTAACAGATAGAAAGACAGGAAACTTTAGCGAAGAACGTTTCCGAACAGTTTAAACAAGAGTCCGAATCGATTCTCGAAGGGAACTCGCGATCCTTCCATTACACGTTCCATCGTTTCTATTTACCAAAATTGTGTCACGGTAAATATGTGAGCTCCATGCTCTCTACGTACACACAGCGGGGAATATTAGTTCTACAACTTGCCGCGATATTGAAACGTTTCCGGTCGCGAGTTCGCGTTTATGCAAAAGCCCGGAGTTGCGGCTGAAACGAACTTTCGGACGCGCGGATGCGAAATGAAAGAATCTTACCTCGCGTCAGATCTCCGAGAAACCTGGATTCTTGAGGAAACGACCGCAGGAGTCGATATAAAAATCTGGTACGCAGCAATCTGGCCGAAACCACGAATCGAAGAAACTCTGACAATGTATTCGCGAGGACGTTTCACTTTACTTTGATTATTAACCGTTTGGAACAAAAGATGCGATTGGAAAAATTCCTCTCGTGTAGGTATCATAGTCTATAAAATCATATCATAGTTTGCATCGTTGAAAGAAAAAAATTCATCTCGACGAGGTTCAAGGAACTGATTTCTCTGTAATTGGATTTCGAACCTCGTGACTTCCGAATATCGACAAATCGAAGAAGAGGATTAAGGTAATAATACATCAAAGCGGAAAATAATAAAGTGACTGGAGGAGTTTTAGCGGAACGTATAAGCAGAGGTAAAGCGGCATCAGAAATTACGATTCTGAAGCGTGGCGGAAGTGCAAAGTGTAAAACGGGGTTGGAACACGGTCCCAGATGCAATAAGAACAAGCCCTTTACAATCCAACAGTCACGTACGTTACAACTTCGCACTGGGAGCAAATAAAACGTCACCTAGACGCGAAACCATGGGTAGACGCAGCGTCGAATGAAGTACAAAATCCAGGGGGCTAGATCTAACACGAATGGAGAGAAGGGTGATAACGAACTAACAGATTACCAAACTTCCTAATATCATTACCAAACTTCTGAATATTGCAATGAATACAAAGCTCCCAGTCGATATTTACGTCCCACGTACGCTTGCGAGCCACGTATGATGTTGTAACCGTGGAACAGGCTCTATACAGCAATTGTACGAATATAACGAACGATCGTCGTAAAGCGCTATAGTCGCTGCAATTAGAATCAAAATCGGACCAAGAACACGATCGTAGGTTTTCGACAAACAATATCGAAGACTCGTGTACAAATAGAACAGGGGTCGACTAAGAGATCGCACTTAAGAATCGGAAGCGTTCTCCCAGGCAAAGTGGATTAGGGCGATTACAGGCTGAACTTAATTAGGGGCTGGCACATAAATAACGCGCCAGGCGTCAAGAATACCAGACACACGGCAACCTTCCGTCGTGCGCCTTTAATCCTGTCGACGTAATACCCAGCTAATTGTGAAATGTGTCCCGGCTGAAGACAGCAGCGGAAAAACTCCCTCGCCGTCCACTCTCCCTCTCTCTCGCTCTCTATCTCTCTCTTATTCTTTTCCCTCTTCCTTTTAGGATTATCCCAACCGACGATTTACGATGACAAATCCGCGACGAGTGTTTCTAGAACCTTCGTTTTTGCGTGTACGTGTGCACTGGTACAAAGGAAGAACCGGGTGACACACATAACCTCCTCCATCCGGAGAAGGTTGTTCATGGACCCATTGAATCATCCGGCGTCAGCCGGGGAAAATTCTATGCATCTTTGAGCGAGGAGGTTCACCAGTTCTGCCCTAGCTGATGCACGAGAGAGAGAGAGAGAGAGAATTTTTTTCTGCATGGCCTTTCTTCCTCCCTTTTTCTGTTTTCATAGTGGCAGAGTGTTTGGTGTTCAGGGATGGGTGAGATTGGTCGTTGGGTGTTGTAAATTGCGACGCTTGTTCGAGATGGCAAGATGTTTGAACTGCTCCGAGGTTGTTCCGTTTAACCCAATAAATAGGAGAGCAAAGAGTTATCGAATTAAATAACGAATCTTGGAAATTGTTGCTACAGTACCAAATCCTACGATCAGCGACCGATCCACAACTCGTTTAATTTTCCAATATACAAATCCAACGATAGCCAAATTCCTTCATTCCCAACGAGGCCCTTGTCTCTTGAATCCACCCTTGCTTCAACGTAACAAAATTTAAAAAATGACAAAGTTTTACAATTTCTTGCTCCCAGTAAGCTTAGCCATTCTGTGTCATTCCCCTAACATCATCCTAACGTCATATATCAAAGGAAATGACAATCGACCCCAAATACAAGCTGACCCGTCAAATAAATTCCAATTTTTTTTCACCTATGGATACTATCGGTGAGATGCTCGAAATTTTCGAGATCCATAATGGTACCAACATGGAAACGACCTACACATCGCATAATGAATTCGATGTGAGCAACGATAGCGTTGTTAGAGGAGCAACGACAGCAGGAAACTGACAGTATCTGTGGAATGCGATTCGGTAAGGACAATGGTCCGCGTTAAAACGGCCCGTATAGATAACCTGGTGGCCTGGTTGAACGTAACGTGTACACGCGTACCACGTAACGACGCGAGAAATCGATACGCGGCTAGAAGAGTGCATGGCCCGAGACACACGAGATACCTGCAACGCCACGGCTTGTTTGCCATTGCGAGCCGTGGTCAGAGGACTTGCTGATAAAACCGGTTTACCGGCCTGCGCCGAGTAAATAATTGGTTAAATAATTGGCCCAACCGTGCCCTGTCATTAACTCTGCTACAGCTCAGAGCTGCTCTCGGTTTCGAGTCTATTTGGAGCCTAGCCTGGCTCGTGTTTTCGCAAACTCGAAAGATTCTGGTTGTTCGCGAGACTGAGGACTTTGGGTCAGATTTTCGGGTAGTTGGAATTTGGCAATTTTTAGCCTTTTAGTCTGCTAAGATGTGACATTCGTACGTCGTCGGATAACTTTTAAGAAGATTCGTTCATGCATAGATTGTGAAACATATGTTAAGATCACGTATGTGCGAAAAAGAGATAGGCAAGTACGTATAACGAAATACTCTTCGTTTTACAACGTTCTCTTAGACTGTAGATTATTGCGTTAGCGAACGATATACTCGTAACCCGATCGTTCGATCGTTCAAACAAATCAATTCTTCAAATAATGTATTCTCCAATGAGTTTGGATAATCGAAGTTCGAGGAAAGTTTAGCTACAGCAGGGAGCAACCTAACTTCCCTAACGAAGTCAAGTATGTACCTTCTCCGGTCTTCCGGTTCACTGGAACAAAAACAAGTTCTGGTCGTTCCCAACTTATCTTTCCACGACACAATTTCTAAATATATCCTGATAGTCTAGACTTCGTTAACGGATCGCTTAATTAAAATTTAAGAAACGGATAAATTTGCGTAGTCCAGTTAATTGGAGGTTTAATTGTTTCGAACTTTGCTCGATCGATCGTAATTAATTGCTTAAGAGAAAGAAGCCCTTTCTTTTTTAACCATTTGTTAATATTTTATTCTCACATATTTGTCTTCAAATTCTTATTACTTTACCTTTAATATTGGAACTCACAGTTGCAAACACAAATCACCGTGTATCAGGTATTTCATTAAAATCGAACATCGATGGCTATTTTTCCAGCACTGTCCAAAGATCATTGACATTTTTATCGTGATAATATCCGTTGTTTGTAACACGATGTTGTAATAGAAATAATCACCTGATTAGCTCCGTTAACAGAACGAGAGGCAAATATCCACGTAACCTATAAAACCAGTAAAACGAAAGAGTCTCCTAATTCCTGGTAATCCGATGGCGGACAGGGTGAAAAATACGAAGAGAAGACAAAAGAACAATCGTCCCCTCGCTGAAGAACGAGTGGAGCAAGTTCCAAACTTGGGTAAACGTTGCTCGAGACACGGGACAAAAGGAAGCAGCGGAAAAATAAATTTAAATGCCCCAACGTGTCCGTGCAATGTAAGAAGCGACATTGCGTGGATTTCCATATGCAACGGCGTGCAGTTTAGAGAATAGCAACGTGTAGACACTTTGTACACAG
The DNA here is from genome assembly GCA_014737365.1 of Bombus soroeensis. Lineage (NCBI taxonomy): Eukaryota > Metazoa > Arthropoda > Insecta > Hymenoptera > Apidae > Bombus > Bombus soroeensis. The sequence continues at coordinate 907,690 of JACXIL010000164.1, read as the reverse complement.
GCACAGACACGGAAGGGACTAAAAGCGTTACGGCATATAAGTGACACCGGGGAAAAAAAGGGCGAAAGGGAGCGTTTTAAGCGCTCAAGTGCGCGGAACGGACTTGCATCGGTTCCACACCAACGTTCTACAACGGGAAATTGTTTCCGGCAACTGCGCCGAAATCGCCTGCACGCTCCTGTAATTGGCATCAGTTAGAATTTGTTATTTTTGGTCAATTCTAGAGGGAGCCACACGCGACAGATGATATTCGCAACAATATCGTCAATCCGTTCCGATCTTTGTGAGGTGCCGCGCGATCAATACGTTTTGACAATTTACAAGTTGCCTTCGAAACGTCACGCAGTAAATATTACTTTACACCGTATGCGAAGTCCATTGAATTTTTATCGTGTATCGTACTTTATTGTATATTTTGTGTAGTACTTTGAACTGTACTAGAAGCTAGAAGAAGAGCGAGCGTAGCCGTAACAATTTTTTTTTTTTTGCGAAACGCTACGTGAAAAGCAACCAATGGATGGAACAATGCATTAGAAGTCGGAAACAAATGTTCGGGTATAAATTTATTGAAAGAAAAATGCGATTTTGTTAGTTGGAACGAATCCATTCCAATTACTTTAATAGGAATTGAAGCGCGTTTCGACAGATCTATAAAACAGTAGGAGGTTTCTTTAAAAAATCGCAAACAAAAGTTCTTTGAATCGAGACACTATGAATACTGATTAAAAATATTAGATTTCGATTGCACACAGTCACGTAGAATTTCTTGCGTTTTTCCTTTTAATTATTCGTTGTTACGTTGACGAGCGTATTTTCTATAAAATTACGACAACTTTCCATCGCGTTTCTTTCTTGTTTTTATATTTACTATACACGTCACCTGGTGTACGGTTCGAAAGCTTTTGTAGTGGATAGAGGATAAAACTTAAACAACGATCTATGGATCTTTAGATCGGGCGAAGTGTGTGTGTGTAAAGACGGCTGCCGGGGACAGCGGTGATGCCCTAGATAGAGGGCAGCACCGGTTAAAACGAAAAAAGGAAAGGAGGATAGTGTGAGCGTGATTATAAAAGCAATCGATAATAACAAGCAGAAAAGAACCACGTCGAATTTCACGTTAGCCGAGGAAGCGTTAGATAAATTTATCAACAGTGGAATTTTTTCTAATGATTAACAATGACGAAGAGTGAGTAATTGAGATTGCATGCAGGGTGATAAAAATGGATCTAAGAACTTAGAAACTCATAAATCTTCATTGGGAGAATTCGATTCCCTTACGATTTATTTTAAAGCGAACGCGTCTGTTCGTATTATTTAATTGTATAACTGTTATGCGCGAGAAAAGATAGTAAAAATCAAACTGCCGTCACGAACATCCTCAAACATTCCTCTCTACAAAAGGAATGATCTTAGCACAACTATTAGAAGAACGTAACTGAACCATTCTCTGAAACAATTGACAAACGCGTGCACCGTAAAATCAAGAAATTTCGAGGAACGTTTTAGGGAGAAAGAGAGTGCGCGCGCGCGCGCGCGCGTGTGTGTGTGTGTGTGTGTGGTGGCGCGCGCGCGCAGTCGCTTTACATAATATCTTTGCCATTGTAAAATGCAAAGTACCGCACGAGTCTCGCTGAGCCAGCTTTTCCTTTCGCCGCGTTCGCACTCGGCGTGCAGAGTGCAGAGTGTGTTCGCGCGACGAGGATGAGTAGAAGCATGGAGACAGAGGAGAAGAAGAGAGTAGAAAGGAAGGAGAGGATGCCTCGAAAGCAAGTTTTTGTCTTCTCATGTAAATCGCTACGTAGACGGGCCGATTGAGGGCTTAAGCACATATTTTTGTATTCCCTTCTTAAGGCGAACCGATCCCGTTCGCCTCGAGTGGAAATCGATATACGCTGTAACGTAGACACGGATAAAGAGGAGTTTCGTGGGCTGGAGAAATTGTTTCCAAGCCGCGGATATAATTTTACGATGGCGCCGTGTAAACGCGAATGGCAAAACGATTCTAAGAAATTCTCTATATTAAGATGGATTTGTAGGTTAGGTCGGATTTAGGCGGACGCGTCAGGCTAGCTACGTGTAGTCTATGGATAAGGAAAACAAATGTTAGGTTCTCGCGATACGATTGAGTTACACCGATGATGTGTGTCATCTATAGGCTTTGTTATCCGTTTTGTAGTTTTCTATCCATGCGGTGAACCACGTCAGAGTTATTGCACACATACAAGCATAGCCATACTAGTTCCATATTACGTACCATTTTAATTCGAATTCGATTGAGAATTCTTGATTCTTCAAATGTTGTTAACGATATTATAAATCCAAATTCAATCGTACAAATGCGCTCAGCATTCGTTGCTAGAAAAACTGAGGAGAAATCTATAGCACGATACGTTTATTCTAAGATTATTTAAGCAAGCGACGCGAGGATGTTAGATATTATCGTGAAAAATTAGGCAGCTCTGTTCGAACCCAACCTAGCTTAATTTAACTTTAACCCACTCTAAAGCTACCTAATCCAGCAGGATCCGGCACAATGTATGACTATTTCAATCTAGCTCAACATAATGTTGAAACGATTCGACCTAACCTAACCTGAAACAGAATAGATCCTAGCTAATCTAACCAGTTTCGAGATTAATCCAGATTAATCCGATTTAATTCACTACTGATCGGGTTTAATCTACTTTATTCTACGATAACCAGGCCTAATCCAATTCTATTGATACATCAGATATTTAATACACGCAATTCGTACAAAATATACTTAACCTCTATTTATTATACAAACTCGATCCGCATAAGCGCGACGTTATTCGGATCTCATTCGTTTCTAACTGGAATTTGATTTATAGGCCGTTTCGCATAATCGGACATTTGGGATAGTCGAAAGAAGAAATAACTCGAGTAATTTCACGTAATTGATCGAAAGTTTGACATCGCTATGTATTTTATGGAACGAAAAAATGTGCAAAGGAAGTTAGATGAAAATTATTTTACTTTTTTAGTCACGAAAATTATTCTAAAAAGGGGAAGATAAAAATTCAATTGGAACACGAATACTGTGCAAACCCAATCCCAGGACCTTCGTCTAAAAATCTCTGTTACCTCGCCACATTATCATGATCGCTTCCCATCTGGTCACGTTCCATTAGTCGGACCTCATTTTCATGGAAACGCGTTCTAAAGAATAGATCGAATAATAATAATAATCTATTTTATTTAACCCGTAAAATTTAACGAATTCGTGGAGCGAGAGAATTTGAATATCCTACGGGGAAGAATGTTTTCTGTAAAGCCCGAAGCTACACGATTCTACGCGAGTTTTGCCAATATTTCTTCGTGGTTCACAAGTGTCGGCAGTATTGCGAAACACATTCCATAGTATTCCTACGAGTTATGCCTGTATCTGCCAGTAACACGCGATCTCGTAAATTTAGCGGATCTGTAACCGTTATTTGATACACTTCCAGCTTGATAAACTTCTATGAAACAGAAAAAATAGTCTATAGGCTTGCGGTAAATTCAACGATCGAGCCTCGTTCGTCTATCGATCGAATTTCCGCCGTAACAAAAGAAAATACTCGTTCGAAGCGATTTATTTTGCAAGATGGCTTTGTAAGCTCGATATTTCGAATATATGTATATATCGCTTCAGGAAATGTATAGTACAATTTTTTTACCAGTTTTATCGAGTGGAATGAAACGATATATCTTGCAGCTTTGCGCAGTAGCATGATTATTCTTCCGGCTAACGCAGATGTCTTGCTTCCCTTTGCGAAATTGACCAGTAAGAACTTTCTTTTGTACAGCAATTTAATAACTCGGTATATCAGTAGCTTCAGCTATCTAACCATCGTACGAATGCCTGACCCGCCAACTTTAAATCCATCCAGAAAAGAAACCCAAGTAATTAGTAATTAAAGAATCTACTAAAATTCATCTTAAGAAAACCGAATTCATTTTGAAGCTCCTCGATCGTTAATCGTAACGAACGTAACGAGCGTCGATGCTATCGTATAAAGATTCAACGCGCCAAATAAAAATCCACAGCTTTTACTACGATAACTGATTTTTTCACTTACTCTTTTTGAGCAAGTATCAGCGAGTATCAGTGACGAATCACGTATCGCCATACGAAATTCCAATCCAGCCATTTAAGAAAGAAACCAGAGTAAATAATACGTAATAACCGATCTACGTATCTTTCTGACAACACTACTGTACTTATTCTTTCCTTTCCGAGTGTCTGCGCGCGTTTCAAAGTTCCAGTATCACCGACGAAACACCCTTCCGGCAAACATTCGCGAGGAACCGCGAGATACGATCATCGGGCATGCCGGACGCGTGAAAGATTAATGGCGTCGGGACGGCCGCGCCGTCGATGGAATTAAAAAATTTAACGAACCAGCCGACGACGAGCGACACGAGTTGCACAATACCGGGCTAACTCGCTCCGCTTCCTCCCTCTCGATTCTCTTGGCCCAGAATAATAACGTTAACCGACGATATTATACTCGACCGTGGAGTTTCCGCGGATTCGCTTGTTTTCGCATTTCCGTGACTCTTTAGGAACGCGGAAACGTTCGCAATTTGAAGCTCGGTCGACACGACCAGGCACCTGCTCTTTTTCATACACCGACAATTAACCGGTGTACGCGTAGCTAATCTGGCTGCACGATCGATACGAAATTTCCTGGCTCGCTGGAAAAATTCCTACATCCGTCTACCAGGTGTCTTTCGCCTGTCACCGCGAGCTTCCGCTTGTTAACGCGATTTTCCTCACCCCGTGTGATTAATGGATACGTTCGCTCGCTTCCTTGCAAGTGCATGTACAACAAATACATTCAACGCCTGCCTCTTATTTGGATTTTTCTACATGACTTGGATTTAACATGGTTATCTTAATATCAGGTATCCTAAATAGAATTTTATTATATCAAACGCTTGCACTTGTACCAAATAATTGCGTAAATACAATAAATACACTGGATGGTAAAATGAATTTAACAAACCCACCAAACTCTTCTTCCATTCGTTCTGCCTCTAAATCTGCAAGAACGCTAAACGTCGAAAATTTACGACACTGAAATATTTATTAAAAAACGAAGGAAAATCACTCTTTCGTCCTTACGTATTCTGTGGAAAAATCCGCTTCTGCCACTTACACGCGTCATTCGTCACTTGAGCACCCCAATTACAAGGTATCCAAGCTGCGAGCCAAAAATGTACGAAATACAAATTCCGCGCGTCTCGAATCCCCTGTAACACCCATATTTCGCAGCTTACAGAAAATTCTACACCATCAACGGGAAAATCGGCAGCTCGGTTGCCGCGAGAAAGTGAAATTCCTCGTAAACCGCGATTTGCTTACATCGAATTCGTACGGGGCCACCGTGTATAAGTCGCGTATTTCTTCGAAAACGAGGGGCTGGAGGATTCAGAGAGGTGCTCCATCGCGATCGTATTTCACACTTTGGGGCAACGAGTGCGGGGACATTTTCGGTCAGCTATGTTCCGCGGGTTCGCTGCCGTGTGTTGGTCGAAAGGTCCCGAAGGAAACGTTTACGGCCAAGTTAACGGCTAATCCTGGCCATAGTTACAGTCATTAGGTCCAGCTTAAAGCGACGTTATTGCTTACATTAGTTACCAACTGTTCCAACCGCTTGACTCCTCCCGTGTACCGATGTTCGATTTAATTACCAACGCTGTTTGTCAAACGGCTCTCTCCACCATTGTTGTCGCTTTGGGAATTTTATTTCGCTTTCGTAGAATGGACGATGAAATTGGATCGATCGGGGATTTTTACGAAATTGAATGCGTGGAGAATTTGTTGGAATCCTTGGGGGAAATTAGAGTATGGTGGGAATTTTAGAGGCTGGCGTTGGAGAATGTTTTGGATTTCGCGTTTACGTTGGTGGTAGGTTTTCGTTCCACACTTTTATTGAATTTGTTTTCTTCGTTTGGAAAGTTTGTCGAATCGACGATGGAATTTGGAATTTCCACAAATTAACACGGTGGAATGGGAATATGGCAAAGACCGTACACGTAAGGGTCGTTTCTCTGGTTTGAAATTTACGAAGACTTAAGTTTTCGAGCTTGGAAACTTGATATAAAACTAGAAATGTACGCTACGGACGAACTTGAAAGTACGTTGTTAACATCGTTGATCAATGTGAAATGAATCGTAACGATCTACGTACAACACGCACATACGGGGATATAAATGTATAGGATCGGTACTTTGAACATCGAAGTCAAACTCTGCAAGACTGTGAAATGAACAAGAATTAATTACTGGATCGTTTCTGGAAACAAACGGGGTTAATCAATCCGATTTGAAAGGATCCTCGAGAAGACGCGTGCAACAGAGGCGGATCGATAATCGCGACTTCGAATTCAATTTTCAGCAGCTCCTCCATTTACAACCACTTCTCCACTGTTTGCCAGCAATGACCGATTACACTGGCATTTCGATGACCAATTGTGGGTCAAAAGGTCAACCAGCTTACACTCCACACTCGTACGCTTCGTCCAACTTGTGTGCCTATGTGTGTGGACGTGTGTGTGAATTTGTGTGTGTGTGTGTGAATGTCTATGTAGAGAGAGGATATCAGGCAACCAACGTTCCAGAAAGGCATACACAACTACCGAGCAGAGAATAACTCATTTTGAATTTACAGATTAGGCGATGAATCGAGCCGGATTTATGGCGTTTGACGGCCGCCTATTCGAACCAGAGATGCGACTAATCAGGATGATTTGAGTCGTATTATACGACGTATGAAACATAACGACGAAATTTCTCTTGTTGTTTGACGAGAGACACGAATGCGGGTAAAACGATCAACGTGTTTGGTTTTGTGATAATAATAAAAGAAAATTATCACGGATATTATATAAAAAGGTAATTCGATTTTTTCTTTTCTTTTTTTTAATTGGATTCGAGGAAATTCGTTGTCAAATTAATTAGTTCGTGAACTTTTTGATGGAACGAAATCAAAAGTCAGAAAGGATAGAATTTGTCGCTTATTCTACGTTACATTGTCCTGTTACGAGAATACCGAACCATTCGACGAAATTTTCAGTTATTCCATTAAGCAAATTTCAATTGTTAATTTTAATTGCGGTGTAAATGGTTTGTTCCCTAGTGAATTCGTGATTTATGTGAAAGAAAATAATTGTTTTCCTATTGTGTCTTCGCGATAATAATTAAGAGAAATAAATCTTACGCGAAAATAAATAAAAATTGACTAAGAGAAACGCGGTAGCGATCAGCGGCAAGAGAAAGAAAAAAATTCGTTACATTTCATCGCCGTAAATCACTTTTAGGATAAACCATTTGTCTTGAAACTAGAATTCAAATCATTCAAGGTTTTAAAAAATACTGTTCTATAACACGTTGTATATCTTGCACGAATATGAAATAATATATATATATATATACGCATGTATAATTAATCAAGCGTGTCACTGCATTGAAATTATACAATCAGCGGATTAATTTGTAAATTTCCTCGGTTAAATCCTCTATGTTATAATCTCCGAGGGAGCAGAATCTAAAAAATGTTTTCCAGGCACATCTTCAAAGTTTACTCGGCAAAGAATGTCTGATAAGAGAGGCTGGCACGCGATATTTTTCACAAGACTGTTTCTGAAGTTTCAATTTCATACATTCTCTCCTTTCACAGAATATTCCTGTATCTCTCGAGTTTTACTTCCTTTCTGTCTGATATTTATTTAGAACTTTTCCTTCTTACTAAATTCTACCATTGTTCTACACCTCTCAGACCATTCAACCGTCTAGCATTTACTCTAAAATGATTTAAGAAGAACGTGACTGAATTCGAATATCCCGTTATCATCAAGAAATACCTTTTTCTGTCGTGAATTCTAGTCTAAAGTATTAGACAGTTCTGGCGAAAGAAAAAAGGTATCCAAATAGATACAAATTTTCATCGCTCGATTTTTTAAACGATCATTAACGAAATGTACAGGCGCGAGAAGTTGCTTTAAAAATCAAATTACGTAAATATGTTTGAAATACAAGGTGCAAATACAAGGAACGTGTGGTACCCACTTCTGCAGCTGATTGTACACCTGAAAACGATGAAAAGCAATTTTCTGTATCGATTTCGTGCTATCTAGTCACCTCTACGAGGGATGCTGAAAATGACCACGTTGCGTTTCAAAGCAAACCTGTAAACGTCCTGTCATGGTTCCTGTTTCTCAGTGTTTCAACATTTTCGATAAGTTTGCTTTGCTTAAAAAATTCGTTGCATCTCATAAACGAAAGCGGACAAAGCATACGTTTGTATGAACATTTTCCGTTGTTTTCTACGACCAACTCCCGAAGTGCGTGCCACGTGTGACTGAATCGCGTAATACTTAAAAAAAAAAAAAGACACCCGCGATTTACGAAAATTCGGAAATAAAGAAACAAATTTGGTGACAGTACTTTTCGATCAAACTAATAGACTGGTGGTTACTCGATTATACGTCGTGCACCAAGCTGATACGTAATCCTACTCATCGAGTACGACGCCACTCGTCGGAAGAATCCACTTACGAGTGGTCGATCGGTCCGGCGTTTCAAAATTAACGCTAATCTAGGATCAGACCTAGCTTATAAAGCGCTGTCGAGATTTCGTCGGGGGAAAAAACGATCGTTACCGGTTCGCCTAATTGGACGGCGACGACTACTCCATCGAACAATTCGCTCTCGCTCGATTATTCCATCTCGTGGTTCCCAATGCCGCCATATTTCAGCATCCAGATTGATCGCCTCTTTTAGTTTCGTTCGTACGAAGAGATTTGTTGGATAGCTTCGAAATTGCAGTTGAAATTGACCAGTTATCTTTTTTATTATTTTCTTTTTTCGAAAAATAGCACACGTGTTTTTCATTCATTGTGGGCGAATTAAAGTCTCATTTAAAAAATAATTTAGTATCTCTTTTGTCACGAAAAATATTTATATCTCGGACGTCAGGCGTAAAAAACCGTACGTACGCGTTAATCGTTTCGGGACTTTGGAATGAACGATTTAGGAGATGATTATCCCGAAGAATATTAGTATTTTTGATGACAGAGGAAAAGAGATACGGAGTTCTCCATTTTTACAGCCGATTTTAATATTCGTATCGTGTCTCTGTTTGGTACTTTTATTTATATTTGTACGCTGTAATGTACGAAATTATTCCGATTTTCAACGAGAAGTACTTGGTTGGATGCGAGTCCAGAAAAATTTTAATCGTTTACGCAAGTTAAAATTTTCAATTTTGATACGATATGCCATACGTAAAATGATCTACAGAGAGATGAAAGCATTTATTTTAAAAAAAGGTTTACGAAACCGATACACACAGCGAAATCGAATACTTTATATGTCGCAACGTGATATTTCATATTTATGTCTAACCATTTATTCGCAAATTAATATTATTATGCTGTGAAATACAATATTCGCAAGCAGTGACAAACATTCAAAGAACGCATAGTGTTTCGAACAAAAATATATCTAAACCGTATAAACAAAAGGTAATCGTCGAATTGTTAATTACACGAGGACATTATTAAAATAGAAAATATATATCCTTTTATCTTTCAAAACCAACAACGCAATCCAATTTCATAATTCAAAGAGTACCGTGGAAAGAATATTTGCTCAAGTCTCACGCTCTAATGCTTCTTGCAACAGCAAGCAATAATTTTAAAACCGAATCTGCCCCATTATCGAGCTATTATATTCTCCGATATATTAGTACCAAAGGAAGATAAATATGAGGTAGAAGAGAAAAATATTATTTCCAACGAATGGAATCGAACTGCTCGCGTGTAAAATTGACTTTAGCGACAATTCCAGCTAATACCCTATATGTCACTAATATGTCGTCGCGTACGGTTCCATTCAGCCTCCAGCGTTTTATCGTGCTGATTGCTTCTAAGAGAAAGCGAGAGGAAAAGAAAGAGAAATTTTACTATTTAGAAAACCGTGTTTCTTTAATATCGAGGGAACCGTATGTTATCGATACTAAATCATTTATCGGCCATTACGATACTTGCACGGTGCATTACGCAAATGGCCGTCCTTTTTGCTCCTCCAAGCCCGTCGCAAAACCGGAAACAAAAGGAATACGTGAACGGGATCATACGCGAATTTCTAATCGAATATTCCATGGATTTTTTACGTTTAATGGCTGACGAATGTATTTGAACGCTCGTGATATAAAACTTTTATATAAAATATCGGGGGCAGAATTAAGTGGGCAGGTAGCGGAAATGGATATCAACGAAGTTTAGTTAAATATTGTTGTATATATAATTGTATGTATAAGAAAGTAAATTTTAATTGCAATCGCTTGCCACGAAAATTTGGGAAACGTTTCCTCGTTTCTTTGCTGAATCCTTGAAACGATAGAAAATTTGAAAAACTTGCTGGAAGATAAAAGAAACTCTCAAGTGGCTGTGATTTATTAAGGTATTTGTAGCGCGGATTGACTTTCTTGCGATTCCTTTGAAATTTTCACGATGGCTTACTTTGTACATTATCTATACGTTGTTCAATTTCAAACAGAGTGCAGCCTTACCGAAACGGAGATATTCATCTTCTAAGTTGAAACTTTTAACACGTAATCCCTATAGAAAGCCGGAGGGAAAATGACTTTTTGATTAATTACGGAAAACCCGTTCTTACAAAGTTGTGAAAAAACCAATACGTGTAAAATGGCTAGAGGGATCGTTTTAAAGGAAGAATCCAGCTCCGCTCTCACCGTTTTCGAATAAATATAACACGAAACGTCTCTAGTATCGGTAATTTCGATGTCCAAAATGCCGTATATTACAATGCGAAATTTCTGTCTATTTCCGAATTGTTTGTTAGTCCGCTCGCGTAGAAGACACAGACAGCCAAGAAATTTCTAAAGAGAGAATCTCAAACATACGCGAGGAATATGGTTTTCGAGTCTCGATGTGTTTTACTTCCGAGAAATATCGTAACGCTACAAATATCTTATGGTGAGAAAAGCTTAAATAAGAAATCGTAAAATATATTTCGTAATTTTTTTATTAAAGTTATTCAATAAGCACATTCTAGGGGTGTAAATACGAAAGGATCGGGGAAACGAGCTTCTTTCAATATGAAATATTGCGGGCTGCTTCAAACAGTTGGACTGTAAAATTTAATAGCTTCAGCTTGTTTTTTCACTGTACGCATAGAACCAAAGCCAAAGTACAATTTACGAGAGCGGTGCAGTTTCGATGGTCAAAATAGATTCATCGATAGCTCCAACAGTCAAAATAAATTTGAGCTCCGCAATACGCTTTCAAACTTCGGGTTACTGGAAAAAAATGTTCATGCGCGCGTGCGTTTAAACCCCGCGCTTAATTTCGCCGCGCAACTTTTCACTTTCGTCCAATTAGAGGCTTTTACGGATCTCTTGACCCTGAGTCATCCTTTTCGTCCAAGTAATTAATTTACATGCTTGCGTTATTTGTTTTACAAAGATTTCGACGGGATAAAAGACGAAACTTACACTCGTCTTGTAAAAAGTAACGTTGAGATTACAAATTCCCCTCCTTTTGCCACTTTCAAGGAATCTTTCCTTCTAATTTCAGGGTGTAAATAACTTTACAGGTAGTCTCGTTTCTTTTACGTAAAGATTAAAGAGGAACTGGCTGCTCGATAATTGCAGAATAGATTTATCGCCTCAAATAGCATTTCCAAAAATAATTTTCCATAAATCTATTTCCTCCGCTATATATTACAATTACTATGCTTTGGATATTTTATGTATCTTTAGATACACTATGTCAAAATTTTCCACAGATGCAGCACGTCCAACCTGAGTACCCTAAATTCTCATCCAAGAGACGCGTATTCAAAAATCATTTGCATCATACCACAAAAAAAAAAGAAAAAAAACAGAAAATTCACTTTCAACGGTCTCCTTGGCGATCGATTACCCATCGACCGGGTACGTGGGGCGAAAAACGCGGAATTAATCGACGAACTGGCCGTGTACGAGTTCAAAGAGGCGCGCGGTTCGACCATACGCCAGACTCTGGTAATTGGGTTTTCGCAGCGGGTTCGCATTTTCCATCGAACGGACGCAACAGTTGAGATTTCCAGCCTGCGAGAAAGACGCCTATAGCGAAAGAAAGACAGAGACCCCACTGCTACTGTAAAGAGAGACAGAAAAAATCTTGCGTTCTCGAATTCCGACTGACTGATTGACACGGGAATCTCGCGAGAGCTGGAGCCCTCTCATCGTCGGCTACCTTCGGCTCCACTTACATTCCAGCCAGATTGCATTGTACCTTGTACCCAAAGGAGCTCGTCGAGAATTTTCCCCTCGCGACTCGTCAAACATCGCCGCGTTAACAATAGTTTATAATGCCCGCGAAGCTCGCGTTTCGAATTGCACCGGATGAACGTCGATACTTGACTTTCATTTCTGCAGTCGTGGATAATCCAGTGAATATATTCGAAATCAATTCTGTTCCTTCCGGAAGGAAGGCTATGAAGAATTTACGCAAGACTTTCTCGTTACGTATGCGCGAGGAAAACTGTTTCTTCGATTAATAATTCAATGACTACACTTTCGATTTATGTTTAGTCGGTGACTGAAATGATAAGCGTGAGAATGTACAGGGTGTTCTCTAATTATTGATACAATTAGAAATGGAATTTTGTTGTATAGAAAATGAATTAGAATGAAAAACAAGTTACAGAGAAGTAGACTACGTTAAATAAAGTGGACCGAAGAACGTTTCGATCGTTAAAATTTAATGGAAACTTTGACCAAATATCGACCTAATGAGAAAGCTGGTACCTATGATCCAAGCTTAACCTACTTCGGTAAATATACACGTCGCCCATCTTTCATAAGAATCTACAACATTTTTCTTTACTCGATATATAATCGGATTAGTGGAAAATCGTTGACGCGAATACCGCGAAGCTGGAAAATAGCAACAATGGTGACAGAAAACAGGACGCAAAATTGATTGGCGAGATCATCTGAACGCCGCAAATAAAACGGTTTTAATTAAAGGATTTTTCATTTCGACGAATGACAAAATGAACAATATCTCTGTACGAAAAAACCAGACGGTGGAAAGAGTTAAAAATAATCGAGTCGGAAAAACGGGGTCGAAAGAGTGGCGACGGCTCATATCGGCACGGCCAAATTATCTCGAGAGGAAATTGTAGGAATTCAGCATTTCCGTCTCGAAATACCGAAACGCCAAAACATCAAAACGTTGGATACGTAGACGATGATCGATCCTAACGGCAAAGAGATTACGATCGAAGTCAATTTGCACTTTCTGCCGTCCGCCTCTTCCGGATCGCGACAATGTTACACTTTGCAGCTCGGATAAAACGAAAATGGTAAGTGAACCTGTGTCGTCGTTCATACGCGACCATACGCGCCATTTCGCTCTTTGCACTCGTGTCCAAACCGCCCATAATCGCGATTTACCCGGCGTCGATCGGTATTACGATCTGATACCAGACCATGCGTATCGTGCATACAGTGTGCCTCAGGATGTCTCAGGACGTCTCAGTATTCGTACAACTCGAAAAGTCGCAAATGGAGAGCGCAATTTTTTCAGTTCTCCTTTTTTGCAAAGTTGCGTAATATAGCGACAGGTTTCTAACGAATCAGTAGTAAACCGATTAATAAATAAACCTAGCAACAGTAAGAAATAAAACCAGCGACAAGTTTGGTATTAATCGAAGCTAGTAACAAACTCGGTAACAAATGGAAAGATTCAATCGACCGGAATGATCCATTTGCCAAATACAAACAATTCTGTTAAAATTCTTCTTCCCAAAGTTCTCAAATTAAATTAACATCTCGCATCCTAACGTCCAAATTACGCAAAAAATCTTTCAGCAGGGTTTGTACCTTGGCAACAGGAGCTCCACAGGGCCTAATTCGAAGCAGATCCGCGTTACAGCTGTCGTTTCTCCTGCTTTTTGCGAAACTGCTCGCACGCAGTTGGATATATCGTTGTCTGGCACAAAGCGTAGCAAGAAACCAGACACCCTGTGGATCTCACGACTCGCGTAACCTATCCACCCGCGTGTGCACACACGCAGGTAGATATCTCGTGTCCCGAGTAAAACGGAAACCGAGCTGGCAGACATTGACCCCGCGAACTGGAGCCTCGGATATATTATGCAGAAAATTGCCGACGAAAGAAATCCGCGAAAGACGAGGACAGGGATTGAAGAGAGGTCGAAATCCGGATACGAAAATAATGTAGTCAAATCCTGTCCACCATATATGTACGTGGACTGCGCACGCAACTACGATGGAATATAAAAGCACGGATAAAGCGGCCTAACTTGGATTTCACGTTGAAAATGCGAAATTTTTCGCTGTGGATGCATTTTCAGTCGTTTCCCTGGGTCCTGTTAATCGTTGTTCAGTCTTATTCGCAGTTCTGTTAAGGTTATTACGATTTTCGCTCATTTTAGGGAAATTTTCGGGAACATGGTAACGAGCCGCTATTTCGTATTGTACGAGTGAAAAAATAAAATTAGTAAAATTTGTTCGTCGTTGCTGTCGTTTGCCAGAAATCTCGCTTCTAATAAAAAAAAGAATTATCGGAACTTTGATGGCTGGTGATCGTAGCCCGGCAGTGGACCGCCTTCTTTCTGCAGCATCCATTCGAGAGATAAAGTCATCCGTCGGACCAACCTCGCGTCGTAGCACGCGCAGGATTTGCAATTGTGCGGCGCCACCGTCGCGAGAAGCAAGGTTGCAGACATTGACCCCCGGAGACCGGAGGGAGGCTGATGTTTTGGGGAAGGTCGAGCAGAAGGGGAAAGGGTGGCTAAAGCTGGAGGGAGTGGAATCCAAGCCTTTCTCTTCGGCCAGCGAAATTTCCCTCTGCCTCCGCTTTTCTTTGCCCTTGCGAGCCTCTCTTCCACCGCTAGACCACTCCAACCCGGCTCTTCTCTACGAATCTTTCTCTTTCCGTTCATCCAGCTTTTTTCTCTATTGCCTTCATCTCAACGCGCGTTTTCTCTGTCAAGCACCCTACACGCGTTGAGACCTAACTTAACGTAGGTTTCGAGGTTAAGTCTCGTGTGCGACGGTCTCAGCTATCGTGTCTAACAATGTTATTATTCCAGGATTACTGGAGATTTTCTAGCTTTTTCCCGTGTCTAATGACATTCTACGATCGACATTTGTTTATCAGTTGTTAATAAAAAATTACTTCGATTTGAAACCTTTTTGCGTCTTATGAGAATTTTACCTTTTCGCGAGTCAGCCTGCACCCCTATTCCCGGTAAGATATCATCCGTGAAAGTTAAAAATCTAAAATTTTATTATTGATTCGAAATTACTAGATTTCAATTCTTAACTACTTTTAAGAGTAACCTACAACCTCGCCCAATAAAATATCCGTATTTAGCGATTCATCCTGTTTCATTAAGGACGTTAATGATGGTCGCGAGTCATCGTACAGGTAGAGACCATACGGCTGGTTAATTTAGTCGTCGCTTAATGTATGCATCACTGTTGATATTATTAAAGTTTGGGCCGGACGTGTATTCAATTAGCAACCGATATGTGTGTATTACCTCTGTGTGTGTGTGTGTGTTCGTGTGTGTGTGTGTGTGTGTGTGTTCGTGTGTGCGTGCGTGTCAGGGTGCAAGGGAATGGGAGAGGTGCAAGGAAATGAGAGGCGTGCGGGTTGTATCGACTCGTGGGTACGGCTGCTTCGTTTACGCGGAATTTAATACCGGCCCCGTTGTTATTAGCGGATTTATTATTCAAAAGTGCCGGCAAATGGAGATTGAACGCCACGTAGCTCGCTCTGGGTAAATCAGCCGACGAAATACTCCTCTCGTCATTCCCCTTCCCCTCTCCTCGATTCCCCGCTCTGTTTTCTGCGACCTCAGAATCTGATCATTTTCTTCCATTCTTTTTTGACAAGGGTGGTTCCGTGCAAGGAATCGTAATTTTTATGCGTTTTACATCACGCGAAGTGATCACCCTCGACAGAGGGTGCCACTCAAGTTTCGCAGGGGATGAAGAATTTTAGGTGGGAATTAACGAAGATGGAACTGGGGAAACTTTGACTCCATTCTTGGTCTTTTATGTTTTTACGGGTTTGAGGTTTCTTTCGTGGCTGGTGTGTTGCGGATAGAGGTCGTTGAATAATGGAATTTGTCTTTTAAACTTTGTGCTAGGCTTGTATCAAGCGTACAAGTGCCCATAATAGACGAAACTAGGGTTATTTCAGCCAGGTAAAGTAATTTGCTTTGTCCTTTATGTTCGATACGGAACGGTTTAGTTTTGGATAAATTTCAGGTCCGAAATTTTGTATATACTTAGTCTAATATGTAATTGATTAATAATCATTCGCGTTTAGCGCAACATCGTATATTTGTTAAAGGAGTAATTAATTTATTACGAGATAAAATGCTTCATAACGGAGAATGCATTTGTATTCTGGTGCAAACATTTTTATTGGAAATTAATGTCGAAGATAGGGGAACAGAAAATCAAAGGAAGCCGAGTAATTAATGGCACGGAAACACAGGCGACTTTTCAGTTCCAATTAAAACACCGCCGCTTCGCGAATCGCGATACAGAAATGAAAAACAAATTATTTTTTAATTAATACGTGTATTGGCCCCTGCTGTCTGCTATTAACGACGTATATAAATTTCATCCAATAACAAGAATGAACCCAATATTATCCTCCTCTATATTTTCCTTTCTTTCACAGCTATACGTAAGTCGGAAAACGTTATTTTCTCCGAAAATTTTGAAATATTTTTCAATACTTCTATTCCGTTAACCTTTGAGAAGGAAATATCGAAAATATTCAAAACCTTTTTAACGGAGTAAACGAAGATTTTTTGACAGTTTTGACTGGAGCAACGAAATAATTCGCAAAAGAATTTCGATAGAAGGAACGCGTGGTTCGAAATATCAATGATTGTAATTTTAGTTTATTTTTAGAGATCCAGAAGATTGAAAATTTCGTGAAGCGAATAAGAGAAAATTGAGTTTCGTTTGCCTCGATGAAGCTATTTGCAAAAGATTTTACGAAATCTTTTCTACGATGTTTAAAAATATCTTTGGCAATAATTTATCTATTGCGAAGATTTAAAAGACCGGGGATATTAAAAATTTTCTATGGAATTTTACAAAAAGAAACGATTTACTTGTATTTTATTTTCCCAATTAATAACTAAGCAATTCTTAAACGAACTTTTCCACGAAATATTTGACCAAATATTCCAAAAAACATCGAGAAATACTCGGACCGAAATAATACCACAAACATGCTACGAACGAATAAAATATCAAGTACAGAAAAAGATTTAAAGAAATTCACAGTCTTCGTATTCGAAAAGTTTCCTAAATTATTTTTACAAAAATTCATTCGTACATACTTCGATCGCAAGAGTCTTTAATTTACCAAGAGTTATTTGGAATGAAAAAATCTTAGGTCGAGTAGAACGATCAATTAATTTGTAAAATATCTCAATTTGCGAAATTTCTTTCTAAATCTCCGCTTTATTCTTGCAACAAGATTTATGAATACCGATAACTTTTAATTCGTGACTTGTAAAATTTTGACTAACGATATGAGGTCAATCATGCAAGAGAACTCGGATATAAAAATATGACTTCCCATTTATCAGATCTGCAATGTTTAAAAAAAAAAAAAAATTCAATTACGACCAACGCATCGAGGCAATCTTTCGAAACATTCGAGACACGCCAACTGGAACGAAGAAAGATCGAGATATCGTTCTAAAACATGCCACGGGATTAAACGAATACAATCCAGAAAACATCGACAACGCACCGTCCTACAAATACCTCTTTCTACATATGTATATCGATGTTTTAAGAATTGCGTTCAACGAACAATTCACGATGAATATTAATAAATGCTAATGTTTCTCGACAGCTAATTTCGCCACACGAAGCTGCTCTCTCTCACAACGATCAGCATTCACGCTACATCGAGCGTTTCTAGAAAGTGGAAGGGATGAAAGGGGTGAAAGAGGTGAAAGAGGTCCTGTCGTTCGGTGCTTCCATGAAAATTGCTGGAAAAGCTGAATTCGTAACGAAAGTTCATTCCGGCGACCGGAAACGTTAGCCAGCTTTCCTCGCAGTTCCTTTTCCATATTTCCTCTTCGGCTCGTTCCTGTAATAAACGTCGTCTCGATTCTCACGCACCATCTTCAAGCCCACCAAAGGATGTTGGAAATTTTTTGACAAATTTCGATCTTCTCTGGTATATCACAGAATGGTTTGATATTTAGCACTATAGATAGCACGAGTGGAAAATAGCGATTCCTTGTGGAAAATTAAGCGTTGCAAATAATACATAGATACAACGTTTACGAGAGGACTTAAAAATCGCCTCGTGATCAACGTAAATAACAATAACAGGTAGATATACTTTTCGGTTCTCTTCCAACACACCTTCACAGAAACTCTACTAATCCGTAACTAGTAGTACCGTGATTACGTACTTCCTTTGACATCGTTATTTCTCCTTATTTTTAGCTAAAATTTACCCTCACATTCGTCCCTTAAAATCTTCCGTGCCGAGTCATTCATCCTGTTCCAAATTCCCAATTAAGAAGACCTACTTTCCTCCAACAGAAAAAATCCTCAAATACGATGGCACTGTAATTCGCTTGCGAATAGGCTACACACGCTAACACGAGAACTAGCTATTCAACGGACAGCCAGTGGATCCTGTGGCAATCACAAACGAAGAGGCCTTTG
Organism: Bombus soroeensis; assembly: GCA_014737365.1. Classification (NCBI taxonomy): domain Eukaryota; kingdom Metazoa; phylum Arthropoda; class Insecta; order Hymenoptera; family Apidae; genus Bombus; species Bombus soroeensis. The sequence continues at coordinate 888,914 of JACXIL010000164.1, read as the reverse complement.
CCCTGGCGAAAACCGAAACCGATGCCAGTAGGAAATCTCACAAAGGTAGTTAGTAACCCAGACAGCCAGACAGACAGATGAGAGAAAGATAGGAAGAGGAATAGAGGGTAGGAAACGTTGCATCGTTTGGATTGAACCGGATGGCTTTAGTTCCGTACAAGTAAGATCTAATGAAGCAATTCAAACTGTAACCACAGACCGCTTCAAAGTTTTGAGAAATGCCGCAGCGCGCACGGGACGGCCAGTACATTACCGGCCTGGTAATATCAGCCATACCGATGCCACAACTCGCCTATATCTCGGCGAACTATGCTTCGCCGAGGTTCGACTGCACACGCGGCGCCCAGGAACACGCTCGAAACATTAGCGTTCATCGACTCTCGGCGATAGAACCACTACCAAACCCGGCGTAAGTATCACCCCGTTTCATAATTAGTGCTCCCCTTAGAACAATAACGTTGATGTTTAACGAGCTCGGAATCGACGTGGCGGCTCACGACCGAGTAAATCTATCTGCGTATCACGCGCTCCAAAGACAACCCGCTTTTTGCTAATGCTTTTGTAATTCGAGAAATTTCGGATTCCGTGGAGGATATTAAAGAAAGAAAAAAATATAAAAATTAGTATTTGCGATGTCAGAGCTAGAGCGGTTCTTGAGACTTGACGTAGGGTGCGACGGACCCTAAGGATCATGATACAACGATTATTATTGGCTCGAGTAAGTGTAACAGGTGTATTTCAGAGCCCAAGTTTGAGTGGAAGGGTGTTTTTCCATAATACTGAATACTGATTACGTTAAATCGTCAAGTTGCCGCCCCTATTTTCCCACATTCAAAGACAAATTGTCGGTAAGTATTTTTATAGGCGTTTGACATCATCGATCTTATATATCGAGAGAAAAATAAGCTCGGTGATAGAATACAACCAACTCTGAGAATTGCACTAGATTAATAGATTAATTAGAACGAAGGTAACGAAGATATTTCACGATTCGATCTTGCGAAAAAGGCATTTTGCAATATTAACTGTTAAATGTCTCGCAATATTGAATAAGCATGTATATCGTTTATGTATGTGAAAGACATTTATACAATATCCTTATTTCTTGTGTTTTCAAAGAAAAATAGACTGGTTATTACTGTTTACGTTCCTAAATACGGCCTCGGAACTCGAAGATACGACAAAGTTTCGATATGACGATAGAACGGAAAAACACCTAGTACGCTTGATCGTTGCGTAGATTTTATGTATTTCAAGAAAAATAATGTTTACAATTCACGAAGTTTGTCCTGCAGCTCGAAGTAGAATGCAACGTACTGTACACAAGAATAACTATAGGACGATCTTCGATTTACACGAAGGCAGCAAACGTATTTTAAGATCCAAATGTTTGCGACAAAGTTATTCTACGATAACATACGCGCGTAGTCTTCCCTACATTCTACGTATTCCAACAAATGTAGGCTGGTTAGCGTTTACGGTTTCAAACGTAGCTGCGTAGACTTGATGATGCTTCAAGTACAGTGCAGTGAACGGTGTAAAGCAACCCTTCGTTCGAGCAAGGGTAGCAAGAATCTTTTACGATCTTTTTTGCGTAAAAAGTTGTTTCGCGATAATAAATGAAACATATTAATATCAACCCCTTGCCCTATAAGCTTCTTTATGGTCACTACATGAAATTACATAACAAGCATTAAAATAATCTATTTCCCAAATTCATTTCATTTAAGATAACGTAAGAAAGCAAGTAGTAAACAGAATTTATATTATAATCGTTTAAATAAATAGTGTGTGTAATAATTACGAAATACAAATAATTATTTAAACAAAAGTGTATTCCTATAGCAACTAACGTGGTTATTTTACGTTTCATTTTAAAAACTCAATACCAAATATTATAATACATATCTATATACATATATTTCGATTTTATAAGTCGAGGCGAAAATTTGAAATTGAAAATTCGAGTGAAATAAAGTTCTTATACATACTGGTTGGAGAATAATCTATCACGAGCCTCGGCCAATATTTTAAGACAAAGGAGAATAGAAAGGAGTGAAGGAGAATAGAAGAGTCGGTGGCTATCAATGAAATTTTGCCGAAAAGTTGTAATAGAGCCTAAGGGCTCGATTTGCGTAGATTTTATGTGGATTTGGAGGCTAAACAACAATGCTCGGATCGAGTTCAAGGGCCGTCGCGAAGGTTAAAGCTATTACAGCGCCGGAATTAAGCGTTCTGATTAAGAAGGCTGACAACAACAATCGCTTCTGTCGATGAAACGAACGTAGTAATTGCGCGCTACGATTGTTCCCTAATAAATCGCTTCGTAAACTCCTACGTCCTTGATACTCATCTAGAAACTTGATGTTTTAAATTGTTAACTATCCAACCTATCAAACGTTTCCTCGATCCTACGAGAAATTATTCTGTAAATTCCTCTATCGATCTTTTGACACGCTAATCGTCCAACGAAATTACGAATAATGTGGCAATTTCAATTACTCGACGCTTCGAGTTGCACATTTCTCGAATCATCTCTCTCGAGAAATAAATCGTTCATCGATATTACAACGTATACAACTACTACAATACACGTACATAAATTCCTAATTTTTATTTAATTAATTATCGGATCGAGGGTGTGTCTATTTCTACAAGTTTTAAATACGTTAAGATAATCGTGCTGCGCAACTTTTTCCTACACTGTAGCCGCCGCCGTTTAGCTTCAGTTACCGAGATATTTGTAAACATTCTTGAGCTATTCTTCAGATTCGGGGTAGCTTTATGTACGAGTATGACGACGTTGTAATTGTGTTCGTACCGCGACGCGCTCATACGCCTCGCGTTTCGATTTGTAAACAGAGAAATAAGAAAGAAACTCGGCTTACAATTACGCAAGAGACACGAAAACAACGTATATATCTATCGCCATCCGTATATAACCGTATATAAAACTAATTCAAATGTGATTCTACATCGGGATAAAAAAAGCATCAACGGTATGTTTATGAGTACAAAGTAAAACCGAGCGACGTTTATATGTACAGGAAAAAGTTGTATAAGATCGTGACCCTGACAACACGTTTGACCATCATCGAGGTCGGTCAGCGGTCGCTCGTCGGAATAACAACCCCAATTCTCATTTAATCGCGTAATTTAAGATATCTAAATCGAGTATCTCGATTCGCGTTTTCCCTAAAAACGTGCCGGCACGTATAATGCTTTCATACGGAAAACACTATAAACATCGTGTGTGTTTCATTCATCAGAATCGTTAAAAATCATGAATAAACTTACCTAACTGCAGTTCGTGCTTCCCACCGTCGTCCACCACACGCTCCTCTCGAATCGTACACCTCGATGTCCTAAATGTCACCACCGAATAAAACCAAAGGCAACAAGTTTACTCCAAAAGAAAAAGAAAATGGAAAATGAATAGAAATGATCGTAGCACACACAACACCTTTCGCGATGAGTATATTTTATATAATAATATCGAGACGCCTCGAAATCCAAGGGTTTTCGTTCGCACCACGAGAAAATATGGTCCTGTGTAACGAGTGAACACGCGTGTATAGCCGACACGCCACGTTTACGAGAGTAACGTCCTGTACGAGAAAACTTTGTCGAGTCGCGTTTACATCTCGTCGCTGGCGCGGCTCGAAACGACGAGGATCGAATCGCGGTTCGCCGATAACTGGCGACGACGCCGGGTCGGAGAGTCGGCAGGCAACGCGACCAACCCTGTGCGCCGCGCATGCGCGTTACCCCTGACGCGCCATATCCCCACCCCTCGATGCCACAAGGCTTCGGGAGAGGCAACGTTCGCGACAAAGGACGCGCAGAGTACCTTTTCCGGCGCAGTTTTTCGAAAAGCGCCATTGCAATTTAACCGTTCGTAGTTAATTAATATCGTCTGATCGCAGATAATATTAACCACTGGCCTTACGATACGATTCGTGACTCCGAAGTGACAAAGTGGACGCGTAGAAAATTGCCGTTTCCCGGCACAATTTCTGGAAAAAACGACGCACCATTGTTGGTAGGTGGTTTTAAGTAGGAAATCTATCGTTTTTGTTCTTTGAAAGGACAGAGAAATTAGTTGCTTTAATATACGTATGAAACATGAATAAATAAAGATGGATAGGATAGCGACATTTAATCTCTACGAAAATTCAACGTAAAAAAGTTACGTTCGTCTCTAAAGACACGATTGGTTATGTATAAACCAGGATACAATGTAGGGATTGAAACAAGAAAAGCGTAAACCAATATCACAGCCTGAACAATGATACCTTGTTTCTTTGTCACGCTTTTTTTTCACTTACGTTTTGCGCGGTAAACGACGCATTGTTTTTGTAGAATTCCTTTTGTTCAACTCGGTAATGGAATTCGCGCAACGTGTTCTTTCAGTACACGTATAATATAACGAGCTATTAATAACGATATAAAGAAATTATCGGTCGCTTCTCCATCGGAAGATCGCGAAGCGGTTTAAAAGATTCAGTTTAAAAAATATATTTCAGAAGAAGATACATATAGTGCATCAGCTTTTCGAATATTCGAAAGATTCGATTTCTCAATCTCCAGGAGGAAATTGTCGCGTTTAGAGGCATTTGCGAAGAAGCAACGGATAGAAAAGATAACTGGGTGTAACGATAGCGTAACTTCAATGACATAACGATATTTTATACGGGCCTTTTATCATGGCGAACGAGGACTGGCATTGAAGAGTTACGGCCGCGGGTCGCTCCTGTTCTAACATTTATATTGCTGCACGGTAATTGTCTTTTTAACTTTCGCGCAATGGCAGAGTTCACAAGGCGACAAGAGAGGACGCTGCAATTGCTGGACAGGTTTAAACATTTCCCTGATGGCTGACTATCTGGAAGCTTAGAGAGACCGCTTGAAACTCGACTGACGCGTGTCAATGACGTATCTCATTGCACGTACGAGTCCATTTTTAAGCATAAAATACTCGAGTCTAGAAATTTAATTTCAAAGCGCCATAATTCCGACTTGTGCCGCAACTCGGATATCTTTATAACGAATTAAATTTAAGTTTATCGCTGGCGTAATAACTACACGATAAACTATAATTTTGTAACCGTAAATGAAATCGTCGTTGTTATTATTATTATCATCGTTGTTCGTACTCTTCGATAGATTTTCTAAGGTTGGAAAATCGATCGTGTTCCGTAGATTTAGTAGACGGCAGGCGTCCGACGATATTTAAGAAAGGACCGATTCATCGGGGCACGTAGACGCGCTAAGAGGCTTCAACAGCACGCCAATTTCTCCTTAAAGGTGTCTACTGTGCATTGAGAATTCCCGATTGAGTTTGCGAACACGTTTGCACAGGCGAGCACGCCGAAAGTAAGTTTAAAGAAACGCTACCGGGGAGAACTTCGTTCGATAGTCTAGCTTTGCCGCTATAAAGTCGACCTAATAACGCTTTTTAGACACACGCATAACTCCTTACTAGAATTTTATAACATCTTTTACGAGCCATCGTGGTCGGCTGCTATTACCAACCAGACCAACCAAACTTTATTCGCGAGCATCCCAAAGTGTCGTACGAATTTTAATATCCCAACGTTTATCCTAAACGCGCTCGTGTTACTCTCGTTCCTCGTACAGATTCGCTGCACCGTGATTTGTTATATCATTACAAAGTTAAACTTCTGAAAAACGAAAAATAGAACAATAAAGAAACGTAAATTCGTACGATTACTCTACTTGGACGTTTTCATAATTTTCCGAATTCTCAGGTCCTCTGATCGCCTGCTATTTATGCGAGTGAAATTGCCAATTACAAAGTGAGAATGTATTAATATCTTTCTTTCACATTTTTCCCTATTTTCGTAGTTTTTCTTTCAAAGTTATAAATACAGTGGCGCACGCGTTTACACTAACGGTTTGTTCTGGGCCAGTTAATAATCGGGCAAAGGCTGACGAGGCACTCATTTAACCGTTCTAATTCGCGAATATTGCACATGTACAGGGGACTTTAATCGGTTCAGTGGTTCATGTAACACACCGTCGATTGTATTAGAAATTTATTGTACTAGGGATGTTTAATGCGATTCATCGGTATCAGCAAATTAGTATGGAAGCTCTGGGATATGATTAATACCTGACTCAAATTTCATGCAAGCCGCTAATACAGCCCGTGTATATTAATATCGCCCGTTCTGTGCAAAGTGTCGCAATCTGCTTTCCCCCTGGCACCATGAAAATCGTCGTAATTGTCTTTACAAGATCCTACGTGTGCAATCAGCAACAAGTTCATACAGCAACTTTGATGTAATTTCCAATTGTCCGATAGAACGAACATTTATATCTTTTCTAATTAAATTTTATATCTCGCGATGCCCCGAGTCATTGCATCGCGATTTTAACTATAAAACGGTTTTTCGTCTATTGTCGTAAGAACGTAATGCGTTTTTCGAAGATACGGAAACACGTCGCGGCATAGAGGAATTATAACTGGACTGCGAATTTTATGCATCTATGGGAACTCTTAAGGTACAAAAATACATAAGACGCGCATAATGTAAAGAGAAAAACGTATAAAGAATATAGAAAGCGTAGTACTTTTTATAATATCCCATAGGTTTATAAAAATATAGATTTGCGGATAAGTCAGACCGTTCTTGATCTTTCTTTGCTCTTGGAGAAGATCGTGTCTTGGTCGAAATTCAAATTACACGTATACTGATAAATCGACGCGTGGGTACGGCGGCGGGTTGCGAAATAACAAGAACGTATGCAGGCATTATCAGCGCAATTTTCCATGCTCGGTGCGTTGAAGTATCGCTTCTAGATGTCGTTAAGTCGAGTTATCTGTACACGAATAATTCCATGCCGGGGCCGCGGCACATCGGTGCACTACATTCCCGTATCTCCGTTGTGCACACTATGCCGCCACGTGTACACGAACAGAATGGAAATGCTCGTGGATACACACGACCCCCCGTGTACACCCCCGTTCATAAGTATTTGGACACTTGCGAAAAATTGAGCGAGTTTGAGCGATCGATGAAAAACGATCAAGTTCGTAAAAAAATGTAAAGGTTCGTGATAAAAACGATCCTAGTCAAATTTTCCCACTTTTTTAGATAGTAACGCCCTTTGACAGTCGGATTAAGAAAAGTAGAACTTTGATGGAAAATCGTTTTACGTTACCGAGTATCGTAGAAATGTATTGTTATATTATCGTAAATATCAGTAATCCATTAATAATTTGATCTAACTCTGGCAAAACAAAGTTTCTACCAACTTCCATCGTATACTTGGAATCGTTATTTAACACGAGTGAAAAATCCTGATCGATCAATCGTTTACTTGATAATGTAGATGGAATATCGCGTTTCATACGATACGAGTAAACGTGCTAATACTTATGAACGCGTGTGTACATGTACAAGGATGTATAAAGGTTGGAGATATCTTATGCAAGCCGACTCGTATGGCCCACCCCCTATCTGGGATCGCTACTTATGGCTAGACACGATCTCGCGACGCTTCTCCATTTTTCTCCGATAACCTCCATACCCCGTGCTCTAATAAATTCCGATTTGGGTCATCGACACGTCGATGGGACACGGATGAGAACCGCTGTAAAGACAGAAAGCACGTTTTCCAGACATCTAGACAAATAGTGAAATGTGTCTCGCGGATCCTTAACTTACAACGGTTACGAAATAACTTGGAATTTTTAAATAGCGTTTTCCAAGCTATTTTTTTAATTAAATATATTAGATGAATATTTTCTAGAAACTAAAACTAGCCCGATTAGATTTTGAGAATAATACAATGAAACTCGCATTGTTCCATTAAAAATCTACGAATTGAACATTTCGAACGAACGCTGTAGCGATCATGGTGTTGTACAGGAAGGATGATATCAGTGACATTAGCAAAGAGTAATATATATGGAACATTGTTTCAAAGTCCCGATAAAATTCGATGAAAATTGTAAATTTTTTAAAATATACTTTTCCGCTCTCTTAAGTTCCTCGAGCTAGGAGCATGTTGATATTCCTATTGAATTTTTATTTGAACATGGTTTTTCACGTAAAACCGCACACGCTGCGCAAAAAATTCGAAGGGTTGTAGACATTTCAAACCCATCAAAGAATAATATATTTTATCGAAACTTTTATTGCCAGCGGTTATCTCCAAGTACTTGTACGTGAGATAAATTTTTCTACTTTCCTAAAAAAATATGTAAATATACGTTAAAAATAAATATGCGTATACGAAAATACGACATGAAACCCATTTTACATAAGGAAGACGACATTTCTTAATGCAAGCAGGAAAGAGTTACAGGAATGGTACATTGGATCGGTAACCACGAAAACAAAAATTCCCTAGCGGAAGAATTCTTCTCGAGTTGTCGATGAAGATGTGCCGTAGGAAAATCCTATTACAATTCAAAATCAAAAAGAAAAAGACAGTCGAAGAAACAAACGGACGAAAATTTGTCCAACATGGAAGCTAATAAAATTACCCTGAAATCGCGAAGAGCACCAGGCGCGAGTCAAAGCGGCCGATTTCCATCAGGAATATATTTGTACGCAAACAAACTATCGCGATATAAATCAAGTAGCTTCGCTTCGTAGCCGGATTTTCCTCGGGCCGAAAACGCGAAGGCCGAGCTCTCTAGCCGGCAGAGATCGAGGAAAGGAGAACGAAAAAAGATCAAAAGGGATGGATAGAAATAATAAAAAAGGGAAGAAGACGAAGAAATACAGGGATGAGGAGGAGAAATGAAGTGGAGGAGGGGAGGGCAGATTGGATCGATGGAATGACGACCCGTTTCCGCTCAAGCGGATTTCCACGGCGTTATTTTCGCGATAGTCGCGAGCTGGTTAACTCGCCCATGTTCGCGGCACGACAGAATGCATGCTCAAAGCGCAGAAACAAGCCTGCGGACAAGCGCAGCCAGCCTTCCACCCACCCCTGCAACGTGATCATCCTCTTTTTCTCTCTTCTCTCTCGTTCGCCACCCATCTCCTCCTGCTAACGTAGGACAACCCCAGTAGCGATGGGATCAAGCATATTCCAAGTAGCTTCGAAGCTAACTATAGTTGCATCTGCCGAGTACTTGAAAGAAGAAGCAATGATGTAGTTTTAACTAGAGTCGAATCTATAGTGGCTACAAAAAGCAAGTACTAGAGCGCACCGTTTACCTATTCCATTAGATCCAAGTATGTTCTTCGTATCACTTACGTATAATGCAACTGCAAAAATTTAATGCCGTAATCGGTATACCGATGAGTATTTGGAAGAAATTTGTATTATTCGTCTCCGGAGCGTTTCATTGGAAAACACGACTATGTGGAAATACTTTCTGGTAGCCACTCTCTTGTAGAAACAGCTTCGAACTTGGTACAAGTGCAGTACCTGACCATTCAACGAGAACCATCGAAAATTTCCCTTTTCTAGATCAAAGACAGAACCTAATAATCGTCGAAGGTTTTGAGAATATCCTACTAATTTCTCATTCCACCGATGCTTCGTTCGCTGATTCTTGATTCACGAGTATCGTGATACTTACGAAAGGTGTACATACCGAGCTTGATGCTATCGTTAAAGCTAGACCTCGATTTCCTTTTCTATGACGTGGCTAGGAAATGGGAAAACGAAATGAAGCGTGAATAATTATGTATCGCGTCTAATGGTTTATGGGTTTGCCAGAGGTCTATCATGTCAAAACGCTTTTAAGACAGGGTGGGTTAGAAGAGGGAAGGTTTTGGAGTCAAAGGTGCTTCCTTCATTTTACCAAGCTATCCAACAGCCGTGATCAAACGATTCATGAGGGACTTGGTGTATAACGATTTTTCAACGCAAGCTTATGTCGTGAGACGATATGGTTTGAAGATGGAACGAGACGTGGTGATATCGCCACTGATGGAAGTCTTCCGAAGGATTCGTTTAGTAAAAATGGAAAAGAGAATCGCGGATAGATATCTTCTCTGTTTACAAAATTTTGCTTACATCGACCGAGCGATTTTTCATGAATCTCGTCACTTTCGATGGAAATACTCTGTTTTATATCTATCTTATTCGTGTCGTTTACTCGCGATAAGCGAACTTGCGGAAATACGTCATTTGAGAATCGAATATCAGTCGCGTGTATTTTTATAATGAAATTAAGAAACGTAGATATTTCTGCAGCAAAGCATCGATGGATATGTTCTTTCATTTCCATACACGCAAATTGCAATTAATCTGCGTCGTTTGTCTACCCCATCGCGTCGCGAAAGCGACGGTTGAACGTCGGTCTCCTTCGGCAGATCTATTTGCCATCGAACGATCGACGAGAGAGAAAAGAGGAGAAAAAAGAGGAGCAATGTTACTCTGTCAGAGGAAAAGGGCGAAGGACAGGCCGGTTACTATGTAAATGAAAATAATAATTGCAAAATACGGGACGGTGCCAGGGGCCGGAAGTTTCTCTGTATATAGAGCCGCAGACGGATTTTATAATCGCTCATTGAAATGGATCGGAGCAAGTTTTCCGCTGTCAAGCAGCGCGGTTGCCCTTTTGCGCCGTTGAATCTAATTACCGGAACGTCAGTTTTACCAACTTTTCCGCGTTTTGCATCTTCGGATTATATCTCGCCAAGCTCCCGTTATAATGACCCTCGAACAGCCTATAAAGGCAACCACCGTCTGAAAAGATA